>CM051264.1:66999186-67024186 GCA_027921565.1 Artemia sinica
TGACACTATGGATCACGAAAACGTACAATCTACCTTTTGTTTTCACAAACTTCCAAAACATTTCGTGCTATTAAAAAAAATAATGAAAGGAACGGTAATTTAAAAAATAGCCTATTACCTGAATATTGATTATAACTAATACAAATTGGAAGTTGGATATTCAGAATCAACGATTCTATTTCCACTAATTTATGTAATCTATTTCCACTTCCACTATAATCTATTTCCAAGAATGACTAAATCTTGGAAATCCCAATGTCCCAAAAAAATTTCGACCTGGCTAGAATCAAAAGTCACATATCAATCAGGTAGAATCAAGACTAGGATCAAAAGTCACATTTCAATCAGGCAGAATCAAGACTAAAATCAAAAGTCACAAAAAATGTCCCAAAAGTATTTCGACTGGACTAGAATGAAAAGTCACAAATCCTTGTCCATGTGTTATAATAATCCGACCTGACCTGACCGTACCATTTGACCTGACCGAAATCGGAATTCTACTGTCCTTTTCCATGCAATCGAGTAACTTCAAACTCCGATTGCTCAGAACATGATTATTGCAGAGAACGTCTGGCTTGGATGGCCACACGACCTTTAATCAGAAAATAGATTCCAATCAGTCCTATTGCCTAGAATACCCTATTGTGACGCATTGAATTGATGCTTTGCTTGGCAAATACAGGGGCCAGTCTCCACCCAGACTGGTCTCGGTCGCAGGGCCCAAATCGATCTCCGCTACGGCAAGATTGGGTGACAGACTTGCTACTTGCCCCTGCAAAAAAGACCCAGCAACCGAAACGTCAATTCTACCCTCTGTGTGCCAGCAATGGCACTGGAGGACCTTTTTACATCGATTTCTTCGATCCCTATTCCTTGTAACAAGACAACTTAACGCCAGGGTAGTCAAGCCACAGATTCACAATCTATCCTAATTAATTGTTAAAAGGGTTAAGGTGGTTAGAAATAAAGCCCCTGGAGTCAGAATCTTCCGAAATCAGTCGGTGAAAACTATTGTACTAGGACCTCTTTTTTAACTCTAGAATAATTAATGCTTTGGGGCTGTTACCTTACCTTCAACGTTGCCAGTTTGAAGTTGAAAGCGCAACTACATGACACTGCTTTTTTATGTTTTTAAATGTATTTTAATTATGAAAAACTGTATTCTCCAAAAAAAGTACAGCATTAATAAATATGACTGATTTGTAATTAATATTAACAACAAGTTTCATGGTAATCAAAAATGCTAGAAGCACCATTGTTAGAAATCACGAAGCTATATTTCAGATCGCATGCATGTTTACTGAGGTCTGTGTCCTTTCGTGAGCATTTTACGATGCATAAAATACGAAATGAATAAGAATTCAAAAGTCGAATATGGAAAAACAACAGTTTTGGCACAAAAAGCTTTAGATAGCGCTGTTCAATAAGAGTTTAAATCTTTTTTGCTTCAATAAGACAATTAATTAAAATAATATTGATCATGGAATATGAATATTCGTCCAAGGCGAAACATTAAATATGGAATTTCAGCCATGTACGAGTGAAGAAGTGCGTAAAGTTGTGCTCGTCACTTATGTCTAATTCTGCCGGTGTTGGTGGTTTGTCCCTTCGAGATCAAAGTGATTTTAGGATATATTCTTCCCAGTCTAGTTTTTATCATTAATCTTTCCTTAGAAAAGGTAGTTTTCCGGTGCAGTTTAAGGTGGCAAAAGTCATTTCCCTTCATAAAGGTGGCCGCAAGGGAGACATAGAAAACTGGAGACCCATATCAATTCTACGTATCTGTTCAAAGATACTGGAGAGTGGTACATAAACGGCTCTATAATTTCCTTTAGATGTAAGGTCGTAAGGGTCATTCCATGACGCACGCCTTACAGCACCTGGTTCAAAGTGTTAACTGTGTATTAAACTCAGGTAACGTACCTATGTCTATTTTCATTGACATTAGAAAAGCGTTTAACACGGTTGACTACCGAGTGTTGCTTCATCGAATGAGAAGTCTTGGAATAAATGGAGTTTGTCTAAGATGGTTTGAGAGCTATCTTTACGGTAGGTCCCTTAAAGTCGTTTCAAATGATGTAGTCTCATCGTCTTTTCCTGTGAAGCGTGGTGTACCTCAGGGCCCTGTGCTTGGCCCTACACTTTATCTAGTTTATGCGGACATGATGCGCTTTTATCTGCAGAATGTATGTATTTATTCTTTTGCAGATGACACTGCGCTAACAGTATTTGCAAAATCAGTCAATGATTTAATAGCAAAAGTTAATGAAAGACTGGAGGTGCTTACGAGTTTAAGTTTGCTGTGCACGAATGCAAAGAAGACGTTTTTATTGACATTCTGTAGTATCGGTGATTCTGTTGATGTAAGTGGTAAAGTCCAATTGAGTGAAAAGCCTGTTGTACAAGCACTACGGTATCTTGGCTTCTATATTGATTCTAATATTTTGTAGAAGCATTATAGCGACATTATTTCCGCCAAAATTGCAAGTGGCGTTGGCATTCTCAGAAGACTAAAGCACATTCAGCCGGAACGCACTCTTCGCACGATATATTTTGCAATAATCTACCCGTATATATCATACGGAATACGGATGTTTAGTTTGGAGCAGCAATTTTTATGTTAACTACAAGCGTGTACAAATTCTACAAAATAAAGCAGCAAGAATAATTGGAAAGGACGTAAAATCTGAAAGACGCCAGTGCATGCTATAAGTCTCTAAAGCTACTCAATGTTGGACATTGATAAGGGACTATCAAGCGGCGATGTTCGTGTTTAATTGTGTGCATAACCTAGTCCCGGAAACTTTTAATGAGTTTTACCTTTTCAGAAGTTCTGTTCATGAGTATGATACAAGAAGATGCGATAACTTGTTTGTGGATATTGAAAATAGTGTGAGATCTGGTTTTACTTTGAAGTATCTTGGCCCTTCTGTATGGAATTCGCTTCCTGTGAGCGTTAGGGCGGCTGAGCACCTCCCACGGATTAAAAAAGGATTAAAAGGGTATTTCTTGGGGAATTAGTTTTTTCAACTTTTTTTTTGGGGGGGGGGGGAGTGAGTGGTTATAGGGCTGAAGCGAGGAGTGGGTTGAAGGGGTGGGGGTGGATGGAGATGGTTACCTTGGGGGTGTTTGAAAGAAGGTGATTGTCTTTTTTTATATTATTATTTTAATTAGTCTAGGATGCTTCTAGCAATATTTATGTAGTTTTATTATTATTATTAATTTAGGATGCCTTTAGGAATATTCAAGTAGTTATTCGCTACGCGTTAGCAAAATTTAAGTTTTTCCCTAGCGTAGTGTTTTATATCTGTAATAGTTTATATTTTTGTTTATTATGTAAAAAAAAAAGTCACGAATAAAAACAAATAAAATTGCACTGAAATTGACAATCTAACTGTAGAAGAAACATCTTTAGTTAAAAAAGGAAGTAATTGTATCACACACAGTAAAATTGATAAAAATTAATAACAATCTAAAATGAATCTGATTACAGACCCAGGAACATCTCCCCCCCCCCCAAAAAAAAACCTAGTTCAATCTAGGGAAGAGAAGGAAGGGGGTAGAGGTACATAAGTTTGCTTATTCTTATCAAATGTGTTTCCATACTACACACTCTAAAATTAGGTTGGCTTTTATTAAGTCAACTTCTGGAGAAGATGTTCCAGGACATCCAAAAATACTGGTACTAAATTTGAGTTCAACTAGAAGCTAGGAACTGTCTTATGTTTTTCCAAAACGACATTCTTTGAGATTCGAAATAAGCACACCAATAAAAAACATGACTCAAAAGAAAAATTCGAGAACAGAATAACACTAGGCAGAAATTTATGTTTTAACATGGCTAAAAACATTTCCAAGCCATTTATCAAGACGTCAGCTGACACCGTCTTGGCAAAAATAAAAGATAGATAATTGTTGATAATGAAGATAATCGCCTAGACAGATACGGATGACATGTAAAGCCCATAAAAATGTCAAATGTTATAAAGGTAGCCATGAAAGTTTCGTTTTTTAAGCGGTTTAAAAATGAATTTGAGCATATAAGGATCAAAACGACACATCCCACCATTAGCTGCAAATGTAATAGTATCTATGTCTGTTCCTGATTTAATCAAGTTTAGCAAGGGAACTATCAGCATAATCTAATTTTGCCGAATCACAATTTCAGGCGACAACAGGCACGTGCACAAGGGGGGGGGGTGAGCCTGATTCAGGGTCCTTATTTTTCTAAACTTCCAGAGATTTTACCATCTCCCCTACAATTTCCACATTTTCAACATGCTTGTTTAATTTTTTCTTTTTCCGAAATACCCTCTCCCCTGTAATACATTCCCGTACATTTACATGGCCGACAAACTCTAAAAAAAGGTCATGGTGGATATGAAGAAAAACATAATAAAGAGTATAGGTATTTAATTCTCGTTTTTTTCACCGGTCTCAAAATAAATGAGTAGGCCTACACATAAATAAAAAAAATGGCATATCCAACCATTAGATGCAATGAATATTGAAAAAGGGTCAAAACCTATATAAAATGCCTCAAAGAGGAATTATTTGGACATATACAAGACATTCTAGATAAAGTTCGTAACAATCTCGAGCATAAGAGGGCTCTAGTCCGGAGCCACACCCTTCCCTCTCTGCACGTGTCTGGTAGTCAGGCCGTGATTTAAAACGTAAGTTGGTACTCTGAGCTTCTAAGAACGTGAACTTTCGAGGCATAGGAAAATTCCTTGTCAAAACAGAAAATAAATATGACATCCAATAAAAAATATGTCTTTCAAAAGTAATAACCTAGATTTATACTAGAAAAGGTCAAGATATGGAACGACCCTGATCACTAATCTTTGATCAACAAGCACTATGGATAAACTTGTGAAGGTTTTTAGGCGGGGGATTCAAACCGAGGCTTAGACAGTAAGTTGACTTGATGCATAGAGGCTGGTCCTTTGGCACAGACCCAGAAAATCAGTGTGTAATTTCTCGTGCGTGAAATTTGTTCAATTTTAGGAATAAAATTCGTAATTGACCAATCAGACTTAAGGTATGGACACAAGTATGTGTCCAAGAAGAGAGTCAAACTTACTCCGCCACTTAACTGTGCCGCAGCCATTTAAACATTTGCCTCTCAATTACTTCGACTATCTGTCTTGGCTTTTCTCTTTCTACAATTAGCCATTGTCTGATGCAACCTACTGCAACATACTTGATAACTTCAATTCAAAATCAACGGACTCGCTCCGTTGTGTTGAATGGTTTGAAGCTTGGAACAGTTTTTCCATCTGTAACAAGAATTTGGAAATTCTTCGCCCGATGCCAATACAGCTATGCTCGCTTATTTCCTTACGACATCTCCCACTCCACCCGGGGAAGACCAGCTTTTACTGCAGAATAATTGGGAGCAAATTAGTGGCGGCACAAAGTTTTCAATCAATTTCTTGCCGTTTTAATTTCCTGCTTCTATAACACAAGTGTGATATTAAAGTCAAGAAAAGTCCAGGTTATTTATAAATATTGCCTTTCTAATCAACAAGTGTGACTCTACTTGCCTCAGGCATTATATAGCGACGATTTCTTTTGTTTCTATATGTACCACATTCTTAGCCTTCTAAATACGATTGGCTCTATGGTACGTGCTTCCCGATTCAAGGGGGGGGAGGGAGAGCACAACGTTTTCAGCTTTCGAAAAATTCATACTTTTCAGACGGTCATACTTTTAAAAGTTTCTATCCATTTCCCAGCTCCTCTATATAAAAAAAAAAAAAAAAAAAAAAAAAAAAAAAAAAAAAAAAAAAAAAAAAAAAAAAAAAAAAAAAACGTACTTGCCCCTTCCCTGCAAAAATATCTACGGATGCTCACGGATATTGGATACACATCGTTGGTAATTTTTCTTTGCTTTAGCCTATAGGCTGGCCTGTGATACCACAGTGAATGAATTTTCTGCTTGGCAATACTGGGTCCAGGATCAATCCCCACTGCCACAAGGAGGAGCGACAGGCTTGCTACTTGTCCTCGTAAAAAGATCCAGCAACTGAAACGCCGATTCAAACATCTTATGTGCCAGCAATGGCTCTGGAGGGTCCTTTTCTTTTTTATCCATATAGGCTAATTTTTTTATTTACCAGTCGGCAAAACGCAAATTGGGTAGTTGTTTTTGCGATAGTCGTTTTTAGACATAGATTTTATTTTGGTACTTATGTATTAAACCGTCAACACTCAAGAAGTGAAGTTAGGTTACTCATAATGAAAAATGCCGAAAGATGATGAAAATATAATACTTAAACAAATTTGGGCTATATATTTGCACATTAGGGGGGAGGGTAACCTACCCCGCCCAATGTGCAAATATATAGCCCAAATTATATAATTCCAATGTATTCTGTCATCCGCCACTGTTTTCCACTGAACGTAAGCTAATTGTTCCTTAATATAGACCGATAAAACCGGTTTGTTCTCGAGTTTTACAAAGCGTAAACTTGGGTTTTGGCGGTATTATACACAAGTACCGTTATTTTTTAAAAGCTAGGCTTTGAAGTAGAGTTTGACATCCCTGCTGAAGACATGTTTGCCGATTTACCGCCAGACTTTAACTCAATAATAAGTAGTCAGAACTTTCAGAATAGAATTTTCCGTATAAAATGAATTTGATGTGTTTTTCAAATGCGCTGCCATTGTCAAACCGGTAATTCCATAAAACAAAGTTAATTTCGACAATCAAAGGCGG
This sequence comes from Artemia sinica, assembly GCA_027921565.1. Lineage (NCBI taxonomy): Eukaryota > Metazoa > Arthropoda > Branchiopoda > Anostraca > Artemiidae > Artemia > Artemia sinica. Next base: position 67,005,911 of record CM051264.1, read on the forward strand.
TGTAGGTTTCCCTAACTAGTGAATATAACCCTTAATCCGTCATAGATTTTGAAGAAAATGAATCGTCCAGTAGCCAACTTGATTTGAGTCAAGTTGTATTAAATTTCGTACTTCCGTATTACCTAGTACACACTCAAGAATTGAAGTTAGGTTAATCACACTGAAAAATACCAAAATATGATGAAATTGTAAATGTTTAGTAACATAATTATGGAAACTACAGCAAAGAATTATGGAAGGGGGGCCCCCGACCGCATTATATTAAATACGTAACCTAACCAAAATACTAACTAATATTTAATCAAAACATAGCTACAATGTAGTTTTCCACCGAGCTGAAGCTAATTGTCTGGTATAAACACCGTGAAAACCAGTTATTGTATGATCTTCGCGATACAAATTCTCGACTGTGTACTAGCTAATACGGAAGTACCTTAAATTTTTCCTGGGACTGGATATCAAAGTACTTAATGGAGCCGTTTATTTCAGAGCCCTAGTTCTCAGTACTGAGGAATTTCATTATGAATACACCAAGTCAATAATTTTTTTGGGACTAAAATCTTCCCTCTCCCCCCTACTGAAAAAAATTACAATTAAGCAGCCGGGCTTGAGAGAGATTACGTAGGCAGTCATATTAGGCAGCTCTGGCCAGTTGCGTGTGCGGGGGGTGGCTCAGGGCCTGGTCCCCTCCGAAAACCCAAATTCCTTGATTGTTATAATAACTATCATTTTTTTAGTGCCCCCACCGAAAGATTCGTGCATATGTGTTAGACTCTGGTCATCGAGTACAAAACCATTAGGCTATAGAAGCCCATTTGCCCGACTTCATCATCGAACGCATACGCTCTCAGCACTCAGACATTAGGATACACCAAGTAAAAGTGGATATTTTTACTGGCTAAACTACCAGTGACCAATCTAGGAGGTGAAAATCTCTGGCTCCGGTGTAGTTAACTTAAGTTTATATGAACATTATAAGAAAAGGGTATCAAAAGTTTAGCCTGTGAACCATAATGCATTCTTCCACCACAAGTGCCATCGGAACATTTTGAAGGTCTGGCAGTCTGGAAGATTCAACAATGACACCACCCACAGTAAAACTGAAGACCCGCCAGCCATAGCAAATGTCTTCAACCATATGTCTCTGCATTGGTTTGGTCACACACTGCGACTTTTAGACGACGTGGCAATATCAAAGCAAAGCATAAAGTGCTTCCCATCGCGGTTGCGGAAGAAAGCGCGGTGATGGTAGAAAGAAAAAATCTTGATTATCTGCTCTCAAGTCGGACTTGAAGCCGCTTAAAGGTTTTCAAAAATATGGCAGACATTGGAATCAAGAGCGGTTGCCAATCGTTGAGCAATCGACTGTGGACAGGCCCTCTAGGAGCCAAGCATGTTCCCAGATCTTGAACTCCGCGATGAGCCAATGGCTTGCAACATGAAAGAAGTACAGACAGTAGTAGCCTACGAACCGTTCAAGCGATACAAAAATAAAGAAAGGTCGTCAGAATTCTAGGTGGCAGCATGAAAGTTGAACATTGTTCAACACAACATATTACGAACAGAATACATGATTGGCGACGTAGTCGTGGGCAATTTTGTTTTATTCATGAGTGTGACTATAATGTGACACGGGCATCCATTTTAAATGAAGAGAGCATAGTCACATGTAGAGAAGGAGCATTCAAGAATAAAAACTAAAATTCTGCTATTAAAGACAAACTATGCAATAATGGCTTAAACACAGAAACTGCTTTTGGGGAGAACCGCCACAAAACAGAAGGCAAATATACGAAAAAAACGGAACACTGGGGCAGTCATATGGCAATTAGGAGTGGTCAAATTGAAACTAAAACAAAATGTTACATTTGAATCAGAAAGCAAAAAGAAACTTATGATGTCTACGTGCATTAAAACAATAGTAACCTGTGTTTGGGTTTAATTTATAATCGAGAACTCATACAAGATTTTCCTTAATCCATAGCTCCAATCCATGCAAGTTTTTCCTTAATCCATAGCTGTTCACAGCTGTCACCAATAAAAATAAACATTTAATTCTAAATCTGGAAAATTTTAGACATGCAGAAAATTTTCCGGGGTGGGGTATGATAAAAAATATCTGGTAATTGGAATAAGAATTGAAAAAATCGAAAATTTTAAGATTTCAGGTGGACAAAACTCCAGTCCCCCTGTGTATCCCCACCAAGGGGGAGGGGCAACCACTCTATGAAATAAATTGAAATTTATATTATTTTTTTTAAACACATCATTATCAACCAATAGCTTAAAATATTGCTTTTAATAGATCATACGAAACGATCACCAGGCTGAAGCCCTGGCGCAGGCATATACACGAGAAACTGTTTCAGGGGGATGGAGGACAAATTCAGAAAGGCACGAAAATAGACAAAATTCTGAACAAACAAGGACAGCATAGAGGAAGTCGCAAATTTATTTTGCATCCAACAATTTAAATTTGATGCTTAAGATTCCCGTCGAAAACCCTGTAATTCTTTATGACGGTTAAATAACTAACTCAAATTAAGGCGTTTGATTCTGACATTATAAAACAAATATTAATCTACATTCAGCAAAAACTACATTCAGCAAAAACTACATATTAATCTACATTCAGCAAAAACTACATTCAGCAAAAACTACACATTAATCTACATTCAGCAAAAATTACATATTAATCTACATTCAGCAAAAACTACATTCAGCAAAAACTACATATTAATCTACATTCAGCAAAAACTACATTCAGCAAAAACTACATATATTAATCTACATTCAGCAAAAACTACATTCAGCAAAAACTACATATTAATCTACATTCAGCAAAAACTACATTCAGCAAAAACTACATATTAATCTACATTCAGCAAAAACTACATATTAATCTACATTCAGCAAAAACTACATTCAGCAAAAACTACATATTAATCTACATTCAGCAAAAACTACATTCAGCAAAAACTACATATTAATCTACATTCAACAAAAACTACATTCAGCAAAAACTACATATTAATCTACATTCAGCAAAAACTACATTCAGCAAAAACTACATATTAATCTACATTCAGCAAAAACTATTTGCATTAGGGGAGCAAGTACAATGAAAGTAAGTAGTGGTCAAGAGTGAAAAGGAATAATTTTAACATCTTTATAAGCAAGCAAAAACGATGTCCTATAGGGTCAAGGGGTCTTGGGCTAATAACAGTAATCCTTCCTGTGCATTTAAATTATGTTCTATACGGATTGCGTGATAATGTCGATGGATATTACCTAGGTAATAATGGAGAATTACCCTAACAAATGAGCGGATGATGAATTTTTATGGCTTCCTCGTTGTGAATCATGTTTTGTTTTTTATACACAATATACCTAAACAGACTTTGTCAGTTTGCAGTTAAGAATCCTCATGATTATAGTCTGTATATTATACAGCTGTTGCGGATAAGAAATAGAATTACAATTTTATCACTTACAGTACAATTTCACCATTATCACTTCGAAAGTTGCAGTCTTTAAAGCAAGCACCACGTTGCAGTCTGCAGTCTCCAAATCACGAGCACCACCAAACAGGTTCTAGGGTCAATGCCTCCCCCTCTGGAGAGCAAGATGTCATAAAATGTATCAGAAGATGTGAATGAGAAAAACTCTTATTTGAATCGTGGTTAAAACACAACTCCTGGTAATACTTGCCCCTCCCCCCTGAAAAAAATCACCAATGGTAGTGTTGCGGCTAATCACATTTACAGGCCGTAATCTTACGGTTAATCACGAATGATAGCCAGATAGTTATCATCTGCTTGCCAAATTTCACATAATAGTTTTAAATAATAGAATTAAGTTTTTGACAACCAACTTTTATTAAATACTTGTGTTCTGAAGCCTCTTTTCCCTCAATATCGTTTAATATTATTGCGCTGCAAGAACAGCTGCAACAGGGCCGTATCCAGGATTTTTGTTCAGGGGGGGTTTTACTAATTTTTGAATTTTTTTTGGGGGGGGGGGGGTTTACTAATTTTTGACTCAGTTTTCGACTAATTTTACTGATTTTTACCTAGGTTTTACTAATTTTCGACTTATTTTCGAGTCGGTCAAAAATTTCGGGGGGGGGGGGGGGTTCAAACCGGGTAACCCCCCCCCCCTCCTGGATACGGCCTTGAGCTGCAATAATTTAAAATATATTTTGACGTTATTATTAGTTTTTTTTTTAGGCTTAATATGATGCAGGATTAAAGATTTGAGAGGGCGTCCTCTTTCAGAAATCTCGCATACCGGCTTGCGCGTACAAGCGAGGCGGAAGTGTGCCAAGCGGTGCAGAAACTGTGCCAAGCGTGGCGGAAACTAAGCCAAGAGAAGGCGAAACAGTGCGGCAAACGTGGTGTTCTGAGATGTATATCAGCTGGCGGACACCCCGTTGTATAGATTAAGGCTCATCGGGATAATGTAGCTTGTTACCAAGAACTGTTTGATTAAAATTAAACAAACCGTTAATTTCCACTCCTTATCAACATTCATGGTTGGTACTGATTCAGAAGTTCTTTTGCACAACAAGCTAAAGGAAATAAATTGACTTTGGATCACAACACTAAAATGAAACTATCCTGTCTCCAAACATACTCAAACTGAAGCTACCTGGGCAACAGATAAAAGCAAGTGTGTAGAGGGGACGAGGAAGTTTTTTTTTCATCCCAAAATTTCATTCTAACGAGTTGCTCCAATTGTTTTGTACAATTTGTCTGCTTCAGAGGGAGACTGAGGGGATATGATGATAAGCTCAGTTCCCAGATATTTGGGCTACTCTAATTGTAACAATGTTTTGTCCAAAAACCTCTATTTTTCAGAAGAACGACTCTGGATCGTCAAAACGGTGCAATGCCTACTCCCCGCCGAAAATCGACTCCCTACCCCCGCTGAAAATTACCCTCACATGTAAAATCGAGCAGCCATAGAGAAAGTATGACTAATAAATAATGATGAAAAGAAGGCATCCAGGAAAATTCTACCAATAATCGAAAATACAGGCAGAATATGTGGCGTAGCATTTCCTATAGTATTTATGTTTACATTTTTGTTCTATTTTCATTCTTTTTCCATGTTTCTGTGGGTTGAGTTATCATAGCAGGGTAAGATAAAGGTTAACATTGGGGCTGTGGGGGTGATACTCCGGCATGCCTCCGTGCCTCCGGCATGCCTCCGTGCCTCCGAGACACCCGGCCTCGTTGCTTGTTCAAAAATTAGGGTATTTTTTTTAGACTTAACAGGGAATTCGCACCAGAAGCTGGCAACACTGATTCTCGCCGTTGTTTGAAATAATTCTGACGTAATTTTGCTGATATGGAGGGCCCAGATCAAGAGGAACCAAATTTTAGGTAAGCCAAGCATAGGTATAGAGTTAGGGCAAGTAATAGTTTTTTTTTGTCTGGGGGTGGGGGGGTCCAGCCTGCTTAAATAATAGGCTATACCATGCTGTGTAAATATAGGCTAGGCCTAGAGGAAGGATATCTAAATACAGGTTGATTCTGGTGCTCCAGCTGTTTGTTATTACCAAATAACACTTTCTTGAAAAAAAAAATGGGCATAGTCTAGCGATATATCTTGGAATTAGGAGAGAGGGAGTTATACTGAATGAACTCCCATTAGGTAGAAACTTTTGAGCGTAATGAATTAAGATATTTTTTTATTATAATGTTCAGTTCGGATAAGAAATCTTTCAACAAATTGCCGAAATTAGCGATACCAACCACTGGCGAAAATAGAAGATGAAAATCATCACAATAAACCTGAAAAATCGAAATTTGTCTCAACTTTATACGAGAAACTTAATATTGTGGCCTACGTCATGGATGCCGGCAAGGAAGGGCAGGGGGGGGCATTCCCCCCTAGAAATTTGGGACTATAAAGTAATTATAAGGAAAGCAAAGGAAAAGCAGAATAGGTAAAAACCATGGAAAAAATGTTTGTTGCCCCATTGTTGGATGCCTGCCAGTGGATTCTGACCCACAATAAGGAAAATGTAAGTTCTAATTTGTGACTGAGTAACTCCTAACCAGTTTTCCACAAATGTTTTTTCTATATGATTTGGTTGGAACAAAAAAAAAAAAAAAACAAAAAAAGAGCCTAACTATTGATAACATTCAGTCTAAGAATCAGCTTTTTATGGAGATCTTAAATATGTTTTTGTTTATTAGCAATTAGTGCAATTGTTAGAACACAAGAAAGTTTGTATAATTATAGAAAACACAAGGAAAATAACTTAATAAGGGGTAATTTTGGTAAGAATATGCCGTCAACATTTGCTTGCATTTGAAGATTTGCCAGTGATTGCTCACTGTGTGAAACACCAAGTTGAGAAAAATTGGGTTAGTGAGCCTGTGACGAACATAAAGAATTCTAGGTTTTGTCTTGTCAAGACTTCTGACGGCTCCATAACACCAATAAAAAAATCCACGCTGTTGTGGCTTCTGAGGGAAAGCTCTGAGAAGCTGAGTAGTGACCGATTAAAACGGGTGATGGTCCAGGGCCGACGAGTAGGACTACGCGAGTCGCCACAAACCAATGCAGAGGTCGGTGTGAAATCGGAATTGCGTATCGGTGAATGGTGCGTTTACAGACCGGTTGGCAGGGGAAAGAGAGTAATAGTTGGGCGGGTCAAACAGTTTGGCTACTTATCTGGGCGAAGATGCCACTCTGTTGACACGCAGAATATGGCGATGCCATTCCCTGACGACATAGGAATTCTGTGCCAGGAGTTCCGGCTGAATGCTGATCTGACATTAACTGCCGCATTTGTAGACCAGGGTTACTGTGACTCCAGCCTGTATATCATGCATTCAGCAGAACCCGTTTCAATGGAAATCGGCACCAACGTTGTCTTTTGCTTTGACTCAGACGTCTTCACAAAGCTGAATTCATTTATCCAGAAGAAAGGGTTCCACTTTTTTGATGTCTCGTCGGCATCGCAATCATCATGTTAAAAATGGCACCTAAACCCAAAACTGACCTCAAGACCATAACCACCACCATCACCATGTTCAGTGTGTCAACAGAAGGAATTTTGTTTAACATTTATCAGAGGTAGTTGTTATTTTTTTCCCTCCCTCCTCCTCTCCACTCGGTGATATTTTAATACAAAAACATATAAATCTTACAACTTTATACATTATCATATCACCTAAACTTAAAAAAAAAAAAAATTATTATATACCAGTCAATGTATTAGTGGACATGAAGGCCCACTACCATTTAACTTTTTTCTTGCCAAATATCTATCGCTCCCCCCGTTCCAGGGTGTCCTTCCCCCTCTAGGAGACGCTTTTCTGGTGGCGTTTTTACTTCAATTTCTTCAAATTCATATCCTTCAATTTTCACTAATACGAATTCAAATTTTAAAGGTGGTCTTCCAAAAGGCTTACTCTTACAACTTTAAAATTTTTTAACACAAAAAAAACTATTTGCTCTCCCGTAGACTGGGCGTCCTCCGTCCACAAGAAACCCATTCTTGCGGTGGCACTTTTTTCCTTCTTTTTTTTCTTTTTTTTTCAGCCCTTTTTACGACCAACCTTAATCAACAAAAAAAAACAAAATACAACCAACCCATCAACAAAAAACCAAAAATAACCGACGTGCATGAGGGCACAGAACTGAACAGAATCTTGAACCATGTCTCCTACGGACGAGGAGGCCACCCACGGCTGGGCTGGTCCTTCCAGCTCAAGTGCGTGTGCCCCTCGTCCCCCATTTGCTTGAGTTCTTGATATAATTTATGAGTCTCAAATGCATTCCATGATCTAGAGGCAGCGGAAGCGATGAATACCATCGGAAAACTTGTTATGCTCAGTAGAAGACTTAGTAGTAGAAGACTTAGTGTTTATACTTGTGCTAACCGAGCTTAGTTTGATTTACTGAAGCTCATTTGTCCAGTTTCTTAGGATTGTCATTTGAGCTGTGATTATCGAGATGATTACTGAAACGTACCAATAAATATCTGAGAAACTAGTTATTTTTTTTAGTTGGTCGCTTTACTTAGCACTTTTTACTAATAACTCGGTAGTAACAGTTTTTCTGACTGTTGTTTTACAGTTTTCTCTTCAAATACCCAAAGGCCTGTGTTTAATACCAAGAAAGTTGGATTCTAAGTACATTCGGGAAAAAGGGATCTGTGTGTCTTCCAGATTCTTTCGTGTCAAAGCAGCAGATTCCTTTATTTTTAGTACAATTAAGAATCCGAGATCCAAGGGTGCGTCTTGGCACAGCCACTAAACAGAAAAGCAGGTATGATAAAAGGGAAAGGGACGTGTGAAGACGTGATAAAAGGCAACTTACCGCTGGTCAAGTCATACTGAATAGGGCTGTGAAGCGTAACGTCAATTCTTGGGCGGGAAATTCAAATAAGGATGAAACGTGGATGCGTAGACACGTTTTTTCGGAACTTTGCCGAATTGTTTTGGCCTAAAATATTTGACGTAGATCCTACTAATCCACCAGAACGTTTTCACGTCGAAATAATACTAGGAATATTGACAATCAGTTGTTAGTTACAACTAAAAACCACGTTTCACGGTACTTTGAATTTCGCACCTTGCTTTTTACGTCATCACCACGCAGCCCTATGTTGTATAACTTAAAAACCGTGTTCCGGGATTTTTTTTGAAATTTCGGGATTTTTTCTGAAGAAAAATCGAAATTTTATTTTTGAGCCGGTGGCAACGCTGCATGTCTAATAGGAAAAAGTGAAACCATCAGTGCCATCGTAGGGTTACCTAGTTTTTGCATGAATATCAACAACTTGCAGTCCTCCGATCTTCTTCTTTAGGTACATATCCGTTGTTTTCAGTCTTGGGGGTTCTTTTCCTTGCCAAATAAACCCGTAAATAATTTTTTCCAAGTTTTAAAAGATCGCTTTTGAAGGTGCTGAAATATTCGACAGATACCGAATAACAGGCAAGCTGTATATATTTACATGTTGCGCCCTTTGGAATATGCCTCCGGCGTGCCTCCGGAGGCATGCCTCGGCGTGCCTCATGCCTCCAGGTGTGCCTCAAAATGCCCAGTTGTTACCCCTCGAATTTTACATTAGGGGACAATTTTTAAGGAGGGAATTTTCTGGGGGGAATAAGCCGGACCCCCGTCAAAATAGTAATCAAATCTTTTAAAAAGAGCTTAATGATCCTTTTTTTGTCAAATATATGCACATCTCACAATCCAATCTATGGTTGATTTTATTTAACTTCCAATATGGTAATCGAATATTTCCAAAGTCTAAGAAAATTTACTATGAAACAAAGGATAAAGCCGGAAGTTGATGTTTAGTAGACATCTAGCGTCTCGAAGTGTCAGTTTTTGACAGCAAAGTCGGCTTCGGCAGACAATTTCAGACTAGATAGACATAGACCTCTAATCCTTTTTCCATTTCTGGATATTGAATAGTTTCAATAATAGAACATTTGGAGAAAGAATAGTTTTTTTCATTATAGTGTATGCGAGATGAGCTTGAGCAAAAAGTTGTCCAAAAAGGGATATGCTGGTCGACCATGCAACAAAGCCTCATACGTACATCCCATCTGACAGCTTTTGCTGGTAGAATGTTTACCTCTGGGAATAAGAACAAGTTGCAATGCTTTTTCAACTATTCAAACAAACTACTCCTGGATGTTTAAGATGATCATATAGGATTTATTGAATCCTAAAATTCAGGTACTTAAGGGACTGCCTAGCAGAGGAAATGCGAGAAAAATACAATTTCCTAGGCAAGAATATCTTTTCAAAAAAGAAGGGAAAGAACTAGTTCTATTAGAAAGGGATCAATTTCCTTCGAAAAACCTTGGGATCAAAAAACACTTCAGACTCTTTTGTTATTTGGATAAAATTCTTGTCAAGTTCTTTCTTGGCAGCAAATAGAAGATCGTCCCTTATTTCCACCTCATCTCAAAGAAGAGTGCGGTTCTTGAATGTTTATTTACAAATAGGAAATTAATTGCTGAGATTCCAGGCGGACATTGAAATTTTATATCACTAATTTAATTAAGTTTTTCATAGAACCTTATTTGATACAGAACTAGTCGTGTCGCATTTGAATTAAATAAAAAGTTTTTTTTCAACTGGAAGTAAAGATCAACATTAAAACTTAAAGCGAACAGAATTTTTTACGTAGATGAGGGGGTTTGCTCCTCCTCAATAATACATGAGGGGGTTGCTACATAATTTAGATGAAATCTTAGGCCAATCTTAGGTAAAATTTCCCCTCTTCGTTGAATGTAGTAAGCTCCATACTATATCAAACAGATCGTGGTAACGAACTATATATAAGGACCGACTCGGCTCAATCGTAAAAACTCTAAAAAACGGAATTTTGATATAAATAGATATATCGAAACAACCAGCTTAGTATGCCGATTCAAAGTATACAAAATTCATCAAATTTGGTGCTACCCATCAAAAGTTGCCAGCCTGAGAAAATTTACCTGATTTTTGAAATAGGGGGGAAACGCCCCCTAAAGCTCAAGGAATCTTGATGAATATTACATCATCAGATTCAGCGTACCCGAGGACTCTACTGCAGAAGTTTAAAGCTCCTATATACAAAAATGTGGAATTTAACTATTTTTGTCAGAAGACAGATCACGGATGCGTGTTTACTTTTTTTTTCAGGGATAATCGTAATGAAATAATGGTCCTAGAACATCGGAAGAGGGCGCATTCGAACGCAAATTAAAAGTTCTAGTGCCCTTTTTAAGTGACAATTTGATTGGAGGGCAACTGGCCCCCTTCCAGGCCCGTTTATTTTTTAAAGTTATCTGATCAAAATTTTGAAATAGTCAGTATAGTTGAAGGATCTAATAATTATGTCTTTAGGGTAAAATGACTCCACAGTCCGTGGGCAGAGGTCTGTAAGTTATGAAATTTGATCATTGTTTACATATAGTATTTGTTATTGGGAAGTATAGACAATTTTCGGGGGGGGGGGGGGGGGGATTTGTGCTTGGGTGGATTTCCGTTCAAAGAATCTTCCTTGGGAGGGAAATTTCAGGTGGGGGGGGGTGCCAATTCCAGGGAAAATTTTACACTGGGGGATTTGGCAGAATTCCTATACGAAATTCTTGTTAATTGTCTAACATTATCTTTGCTAACTCAATTTTGCATGTGGAAAATTTTCTGGGGGAATTATCCGGGGGTTATTTTCCGCGTGTTTTGATTTCTGGAAAATTTCTAAGGAAGGGGACACTTCCGGAGTGATCGAAAAACTGATTAGAGATTCAAGTCTACCTCAAATGAAAGTATGCTAAGTATAATTTTTCAGGCTGAATCGTTCGCCAGAAATTTTACGGGGGGGGGGGGGATTTTCAGCGAGGATGGAACTATCTGGAGGGAATTCGACGGGGGGTGTACTTTCCATTTGATGAAATTTTCACGGAAGTTTCCCGTGAGGGGGGGGGGTATATTTCGTGGAGGCTCAGCCAGATTTACCTCATTATTTGAAAAAACGAACAGTAATTAAATTCAAAACTAGCTTTTTAAATTGAAAGTTTAACTAAAAGTAAGCTGCATCTTTAAAACTCAAAACGAACAGAAATTATTCCTTATATGAAGGGTTCACCCCCTCCTCAATACCTTGCCTCTGTACGCCAAAGTTTGACTGTTTGTCCCAATTTTTAAGAACGGATAGTGAAACACAAGGGCCGTTTAGTTAATTAAGCTTGTTTTAGTGCTAATAGCTGTAGCGTAAAGAGTAAGGTATTGAGTAGGGCGCAACCCTTCATATACAGAATAATTTCTATTCGTTTTGAGTTTTAATGTTGCTCCTTACTTTCAGTTAAAAAACCTTGTTTTTTTAATTTGTCTTAAGGATCGCCTCGGTTTTATTGATATTTTGCGTTCAGTAAATTCACCAAATATGTAAGGTGAAACATATACAGGGCTGGCGTCTCCGGATTAATGCCCCCCACCCCCCCCCCCCCCCAAAAAAAAAAAGAGGAAAATATCGGGATGGTTTGCTTTTTGATAATTCCTCATATTTTGAGATAATACGTCTATGTTCGGTTTTCCAAGCTTTTACCTTCTCCGGAATGTCAAGTCCCCTCCGAAATAAACCCGGCTAATGTACCTGTCTGTAGACTTTTCTTTTCAAAATACCGGAGGTTACGTTTCATAACTGATTGTCATAAAAAACAGAAAAACTTTTACTGGGAAGTAAACAATGTGTGTAAAAGAAAGACGACACGTCATGCGGTTCTCGGCTGATGGTTAGTAATCGATATATATTTTCAATGAGGTTGGACTGTAGAAAAATGTTGTAATATAAAATTTATTAAGAACTGGGCTACTAAGGCTGAAATAGTACACGCTTTCTGGTGCCGAAGAAAACTGAGATAGAGAATGGGTGGATAGTTTCCCAATTAAACACTCAACTTTCCTAAGTGTTGCTCCAACCACGAAAATAGGGGATTAACAGGTAAAACACCAATGCACATCTCCCCTAGGGGGCAATACAGCTTACGCTGGCCTTAACAACTCAGGAAAAGGGGCAAAGGGACGTACAAATAAAAGCAAAATTATATTAATTAGAACTGACATAAATTGTATTTTTTAAATACTTGGCTTTATTCCAAAACTAATAGTGAAACACACAAAAAATGTTTAATTGCATTTTTACGACACATAAATAAAAGACGACATATTATGCAGTTTCAGACTGATGATAGCAATCGATGCAAATTTAAATGAGGTGCAATTTCAGGGAAACTATTGCAATGCAAAATTTGAAAGATTGCAAAAGATGAAATAGTCTAGACATTTTTTTTCAAACAAGTTTGAGAATGACAATTTAAAGGTGGAGATGGAAAAATATAATAAGATGAATATTATATATAAGAGACAAATAAATGACGGACGTAGAATAGATTTGGCAGCCATTATGTTAAGAAGCGAGATTTTCCTAAGATATCCAGAAATTTATTATATCTGTAAATAGGGTGCGGATTCACAATACTGGTCTAAAGGAACCCCTTTACCTATTAAATTTGAAAAAAAAAACAGACCATTTCCAAGTATTTCAAATTTTCCAAAAATCCTATAACATCACCCCCCTCCCCCAATAAAACGGATCTACATATGTAAAAATTTATGGCATCCTTTTTTCAAATATAGACGGATGATTTCCACCATCCTGGTGTTCATCTCTGAACGCCACACTTGGTGTTCCTGGTCTTACCGCTTGGTGTTCATGATTTTCGAGAGAGAGCGACACCCCTCGGCATAAAAGTTCTTGGGTTCGTTTATATATATATATATATATATATATATATATATATATATATATATATATATATATATATATATATATATATATATATATATATATATATATATATAGAAACGAACCCAAGATAAGGATAATAGATTATATTTGTCTGTTAATTTTAGTACTAAACAAATAGAAGATATTAATTTACCCGGAATCTTAAACCAGCGGAGAGTGAAGAATGCCCTTCCATGTAATTTGGTGCATAAAGATAGTCCAATTTTAACATATAAATTTTCAAAAACGATTGGTCAAATGATTTTTAACTATAATTTAATACTTAAAAAACTTGACAGGGAGAGTAATTGGAAACCGGTTTGTAGTTGCGAGCAATTTTTACCGTATGTGGATCAAACTTACGAACATGTTGTAAGGGGGGATTTGTACATTATAAAGTATCTTGATCTTCAAAATATAATGAAAATGGGGGCTAAATTCCGTATTTCCTACCACAAAAAGCCAGCAGGTATTCTTAGGGGATTAAAGAATGATTTAAATTTATTTATTGATAAATGGTGCAAGGAGAAAATTACTAAAGAAAGATTTCAGAATTGGATGAACTTGATTTTGACTAGTGCACGAAATAGCATATATAGAATTAATCTAAATAATTCTGAGAAAAATTCAATATTTTATAATGCAAATATGAAACAAGCAATTGCTAATATACAGAAGGAATTTGTAATTGTACCAGTTGATAAAGCTAGCAATAAAAAAAAAAAAAAAGTTGGAACTCTGCGGAAGCTGAAAATTTTATTTTTCCTAAAAAGGTTATTAGAATGTTATATTTTTCTCTTATTCATCCATATTTGCTGTACTGTGTTACAGTTTGGTCGTCGACGTTCACTAGCCATTTGTATCGCTCCGTGTGTTACTGTAAGAGTTTTGACCAATGACTTGTCCCAGAAATCGGTAGGATCGAGGTATCACCAATTAAAAATTTTACCATTCTTTGGTTTGGTTAAATTTTATGTAAATTTGTTCATGTATAATTTTTTTTTTCTAATTTGTTACCTGCATGTTTTTCGGAACTTTATAATGAAAGGGACCATAGTTATGAAACTAGAAATGTTGAATTAGTTAGAACGCCGGTTCCAGTCAGTGACTACCAGGTCTAAATTTTCTATTAGGTATATTGGTCCTGAAGTATGGAACAGGCTTCCGGCGGAAGTAAAGGGTAAGAAGGTTCTTGAGGAATTTCGTGCTTCTTTGCGATAGGGTATATAGGAGTGCTGTTATGATGTTAAAAGTAAAGATCACCATCTAGTAGTGTCAAGGGTTAATTTAAAGCTGAAATATCGGAAGGGTAATTACCTCCCGGGAAGTTATGATGTTAGTAGACTCCAGGATGAGAATTTGAGAGAAACTTTCCAGGAACAGTTGAATACTAAACTTGAGAGCTTAAAATTTGATAATGTGGAAGATGGTTGGAATAATTTTAGAAAAATAATTTGTGAAGTTGCTGAAGGTGTATTAGGGAAGAAAGCTAGAACTGCAGCTAAGAATATTAGTGAAAAAGCTTTAAGTTTAATAGAAAGGAGAAAGGACTTGTACAAGAATTATCTGAGTGATAGATCACATGAAAACAAAAGAAATGTAAAGAAAGTGGAGAAAGCATTGAAATATGAACTAAGGAGGTGTGAAGTGGAGGCCATGGATAAATTGCCGAGGATTTAGAAGATGCAGCTAGACGGCATAATAGTAAAATATTGTACTGGCACGTTAACAAATTGAGAGGTAGTAGTCAATCCGGACTTGTCCCAGTTAAAGATAGGAATGGGGTGGCAATTAGCGATAAGACAAAAGCTAAAGCGAGATGGGCCGAACATTTTGAGAATTTGCTTAACCGAGATAGAGTTGCAGGAAAAAATATAGAGGAAAATGAAAAAGTTTGTGATACCTTGGATGTGAAGGAAGATTTGTTTTGTGAGGAGGAATTAGAAACAGTACTAAAAGGATTAAAGAATAATAAGGCTCCAGGTGCTGATAGGGTAGTAAATGAGTTTCTTAAATATGGTGGCCCTGAGGTTAGAAATAAGTTATTGGAGATTATGAATATGATTTTTGAAAAAGGGGAAGTACCTAATGATTTTAGGAAAACCTTAATTAAGCCACTTTATAAGAAAGGTGATAAAAGTGAGTGTGGTAATTATCGAGGCATTAGTCTGGTCTCTGTAGGTAGCAAATTGCTTAGTAATATGATACTTTTTAGACTGAGAGATGCCGTAGACAAAGTTTTAAGAGAAGAGCAGTGCGGTTTTAGAAAAGGTAGAGGATGTGTTGACCAAATTTTCACTCTTAGGTTAATAATTGAGAAGTGCCTAAGTTTTCAAACACCTTTGGTCCTTAGTTTTATAGATTATGAGCAAGCGTTCGATTCTGTTGATAGAGGAGCTTTAGTAAAGGTTTTATCCTTGTATGGTATACCAGACAAATACATTAAAGTGATTAGTGCTATGTACGAGAATAACACTGCTGCGGTTAAGGTAGGAAATGAGGTTAGCAGCTGGTTTTGTATTAAATCAGGAGTTAAGCAGGGTTGTGTTCTATCCCCCTTTATATGGATTATTTTGATGGACTTTGTTTTAAGGAGCACAGGAAAGGCAATGGGAGACCACGGAATCAAATGGGGAGGAAAAAGTCTCCTGGACTTGGATTATGCTGATGATTTAAGCATCCTAGATGAAAGTGTGAGCAAAATGAATGAAGTTTTAGAGGTTTTGCGAGTTCAGGGTGCTAGTATTGGTTTGAAAATTAATGTTAGGAAGACCAAGTCACTAAGGCTAGGAATAAGTGAAGATGAAAAGGTGACGTTGGGTAATGAAAAGATTGATCAGGTGGGCAGTTTCACTTACCTTGGTAGTATTATTAGTAAAGATGGTGGGAGCAGTGAAGATGTTAAAAATAGAATAGCCAAGGCTCAGGGTGTTTTTTCACAGTTAAAAAAAGTCTGGAAGAATAGGAAGATAAGTCTGCAAACCAAGATTAGAATCTTAGAAGCTACAGTGATGACAGTGGTCAAATATGGCTCTGAAGCATGGACGCTCCGAAAAGCGGATGAAGATTTGCTAGATGTTTTCCAGAGAAATTGCTTAAGGATTGTTCTGGGTACCCGGCTGACTGACCGTATTTCAAACAATAGGCTATACGAAAAATGTGGTTCAATACCACTTTCTAGGTCTATAATGAAAGAAAGGTTGAGGTGGTTAGGGAATGTTGTTCGGATGAAGGATGACAGATTGCCGAAGATTGTTCTTTCGGCCAACCATCTAGGGCTAAACGGAAAGCAGGTCGTCCCCGTCTGGGTTGGGAGGACGTCATAAAGAAAGATTTAAAGGAAATGGGAACTTCGTGGGCGGGTGTAAAAAGGGAGGCTTTGAATAGATTGGGGTGGAGGAGGAGCGTGCGTAGCTGTGTTGGCCTCAGGCGGCTTGGTGCTGCGATGAGTTGTTAGTAGTAGTAGTATTGAGGTGATTGTCGGTTTATGAAAGGAAGCATGATGAAACATAGAGCATGAGTGTTGAATTCCTTTAAGTTCCCTGTAAAAAAATGTATTATCCTTAGAATGTTGATTAATTGTTTAGTAGGGGTGGGGGAGGAGAGGAGGAGTCAGAGAGTATTATTTCCCCGAGGAAGTGTATTAGTGTATAAGTAGTTGAAGTGTTCCTTTTTTTGGGTCATCCCAAACACGCTAATATGCGTCGGGACCTATTTTGATATTGTTGGTATTATATGCAGTTTTGTTTTGTTAGCATTATATGGAGATTTGTATGTTGTTTTTTTTTGTGACCCATTTGTTAAAAAAAAAAAAAAAAAAAAAAAAAAAAAAAAAAAAAAAAAAAAAAAAAAAAAAAAAAAAAAAAAAAAAAATATTTTGTCAGAAACTACTGTGATATTTTATCAAAAGAGTTACAAACAACAAATATATACGAAAAGGCTCATATAGAGGAGAATAGTTTAATTGAAAATATAGAAGAAAGAATTTGGAAAAAATCAGTATTAAAATTAATGATAATGATAAAAAGTTTCCTTTCTTATATTGGGACGGTAAATTTCATAAAAATCCACCAAAACCACGTTTTATTGCTGGGGCAGCGAGGTGTCCAACCAGAATTGCAACCACTGACCTATCTTTAATTTTAGGAGAAATTAGAAATAAATTTAAAGCATATTGCTCTTGTATTAAAAAATTTTCTAACTTTAATCCATATTGGAGTGTTAATAATCCATTACAAGTGATAGATTCTTTGGCTACTGTTTCAGCTAAAACAGTCGATTCATTTGATTTTGCTACTCTGTTTACAAATCTGTCACTTAATTTAGTATTCGAAAAATTGAAAATGGTCATTAAGAAATCTTTTCTTTTGTCTAATATCGGATTTTTGAAAATTGATACTTTTAATAAAAAAAAAGCCCGATGGACGAATTTCTTTAGAAGTACTATTAGTTCAAGATGTTATTAAATTAAAAAAAACTAGTTTTTTTTTAACCGAAAGTAAGGAACAACGTTAAAACTTAAAACGAACAGAAATTATTCCGTATATGAAAGGGGCTGTCCCCTCCTCAACGCCTCGCTCTTTACGCTAAAGTTTTTTATTGTTTAAAAAAATAAGAGTTGTGAGAAAGTCAAACTTTAGCGTAAAGAGCGAGGCGTTGAAGAGGGGACAGCCCCTTTCATATAGGCCTACGGAATAATTTCTGTTCGTTTTAAGTTTTAACGTCGTTCCTTACTTTCAGTTAAAAAACTTGTTTTTTTTTATTTAATTTTTGAACGTTTTTGAATTGATGCAGGTTTTGATTTTGGCTCACCGTACATGAATTATTAAAACAAAATTTGCATATTAATTTTACTTTTATTTGGTTAAATGGCTTTCTCGAAACTTGTTTAATTTTATTTACGAACGTTTTTATTAGTAATAAGTATACGTAACTTACCAATTAACTTACGTAACGAACTTCTA
>CM051264.1:67026686-67456686 GCA_027921565.1 Artemia sinica
ATTTCAATATGCCAGCACCTTTTTTCACTTAAGAAACAAATTTAAATTGACAAAAGATAACCAATCACTGAAATGTTCTTTTCCATATTTAGTCCCTTCCAACCAGTCGGTTGATTTTATCAACAAATTTACTATCATTCACACTCTAGCTTATGCATATCATTTACATCTAGTCCACTATAGAAGCAGACGCCTAGTTGATTAGAAAAGACATATGTTTTCTGACAGAACTTTGATCCACAAAATGACAAATAGTATTCAAACCGCATCATTTAGGAGAATGGGTAGCATATAAGGGCAGCAATTCTCTAGGACAGTTCTCTAAGACTAGTTACAAAAAAGCAGACAAATGAAAAGAATTCTGCTCTTCTGCATTCTGTTCTCAAAGCGAGTGGAAATGAACTCGTTTTTGCGGGTTTTCTAATTGACAGTAGTTTTCGAATTCAAACTAGCGTATCGTAACCTCTGTAGCTCACGCTGTTTCAATGCATGGAAACAGGGGCGTATCAAGAATTTTTTCGGGGGTAGGGGCAGAAGCTACGAAACAATCTTTAAGAAACGCATCCAAAATTTGTTTACATGTAATTTGTTAATTTTTTTGCAGGTTGGACAAAATTTCGTTGAGGGGGGGATTCAAACGTGGTACCCCCTCCCTCTAGATACGACCTTGCATAGAAAAATTTAATTTTAACACCAGATGAGACTTCTCAAAAATCATAGGCACTAGTTTTGAGAGGTGAGGGTTAAAGCCACAACTACTGCACAGGGGATGGGACGCCCCAAATGGGTCTGAGAGTTGAATAAAACCCATTAATGTTTATTTTTAAATATAGCAGAATCTTCTTTTATTCGGAATGTCCCGACCTTCTGAAAAATACAAATTTGGCATTCATACTCAAATTAATTTCATTATTGGTAATATTAGCCTCTAGGATTCAAAGAGAAAAAAAGTAATATAAAAGAGAGTAATAGGAGATTAGCTAGAAGACTCAATTAAAGGACAGGGAAAATCCAGTGTAATAGCTAGGCATCTCGTCTGTCTCAAATGAAAGATGTTCAAGGGAAGTGATTTACAGCCGTCCAGAGGAGAGATAAAAGTTACTGTTTCGGGTCATACAGGATTTGAATGAATGACTTCCGTTCATCCGTTTCCGTGACGTGAAGCAAGCGACGAAAGAGACAAACTTTCTCCATGGATCACGTCACATGCCGGATAAATGGAACGACTGCATTAAGTGCTATGGAATTGAGTAAGATTCGGCAATGAAAACTATATTCTACAAGCTCTGATGCTAGAAGAGTGATAGCCTTTCCACTTGATCTTAATATACAAAGAGAGGAAAGCATACGGAGAATTCTCTCCGGAGTTTGTCCTAAGGGACAATTGCCTCAGAAAACTGTTGCCTAATTTTTTTTTTTTTTTTAATTGTCGACCACCTCTTCCCCCCAGGCTAGAATAAATCGGTACCGCTCATTATGCGGACAGCACGAAGAAGTCAAGTTTGGGTAATGCCAATGAAATAAGATAAAATAGATGAATATATAATAGTTCAGAAACAAATTTGGGCTATATATTTGCACAATAAAGGGGGGGGGAGATAAATCAAAGCATATATTAAATACGTAACCTAACCTAACCTAGGTACCTTTCCCTCCCCCCCCCCTAAACTCCAAAAAACAATCGTTTAAATATTGTAACTCATTGAGAAACAACGCTTTGGAATCATTTATCTATAACGGTCTCTTGCAAATAGCCCGTTTGACGGGTTTCGTGACTGGTTTCCTTGATACAGTCAATAGCGACGGGCCCGCATAATGCACCAGTACCAATAAACCCTCCGAATCTCCCCTTAAGTATCACTCGTTACGCTGCAGTTTATTAGTGCTTTATGAAAGCTTCTTATTCCAATTAAACTGCCTTGTGTTTCAGCAGTCGTTCTTAAAGAATTGGGACAAAAAGGCAAACTTTAACGTAAAGAGCGAGGGATTGAGGAGGGGCAGTCCCCCTCATATATGGAATAATGTCTGCTCATTTTAATTTTTAATGTTTCTCCTTACTTTCAGTCGAAAAACATTTCCTTTATTTAATACTAAATTAACTCCTTCAAATTTCAGTCTATATCAAGTATAGCGTTGAAATTGCATTAGCTTAGCCAGTGCAGCATTAAAAATAACAAAAAAAACCTACAACCACAATAGAAAAACTATAGACAAATATATAAATAAAGAAAAAAAAATAAGTAAATAAATATATAGCATACAAATACAACGAAAGGGCAATTATACTGCAGCATATTACAACGAACGGGCAATTTACAAAGTTCACGCCTTTATATTTCAATCTTTATCAAGTAACGTACAAACTGCATTAGCTTGGTCAGTGCGTGATTAAACAAATGACAAATAGGCTTAGTGATGCTTAACTACTTAATTTTTTTTCTAGCTGTGACGGTGCTAAGGCAGTAAAAAATGCAATAAGTTTTCGATAGATACATGCAGCTAACTGAGATTTAGTAACTTCGCCCTTCATTATTTATCGCCAGTTTTTCTCAAAATTTGTCACCATATTAGGAGCAGAATTAATCACTAGAAACTTTTAAAATTAGGTTATAGTAAAGAACGTTTCTGAAATGAAAAAAGAACAATTCAGTGACAGAAATCCTGCCATCAATCTTTCACAAAAGGGAGTTAAGCTTGACAGATGCAAAGATTCGTTTCCATTCGATTTCTACAGCCTAGATCTCATAAGCTACCGAAACAATGAAAAAAATAGTTATAATAAAAACTTCTGATCATTAAGACGCAAGGAAAATACAAAATAAAATGTCTTATTATGAAGCATAGTCGATCATTGTCTAGACAAGGGAAAGGAATGTTGCAATTTAGGCTCGTATCCAACGGTACATACTTTTTGGGGGCGGGGGCGGAGGGTAATAAAAAAACGAATTTTACTTGATTACTTGAATAAGAAATTCCCAAAAATACGTAAGCACTTTGGTCGAGAAGGGGCCGGGTCCCGAGGCGCACCCCCTACGTGCGTCCCAGTTTCACTTTGTTATTCAAATTTTCTTGAATATACTTTACGTCCGTGGCAATTTGGATGCTTGAAGCTTCGATCATATTTTTTTAAATCATGATTCCACTCTCCTTGAAAGAACTCTGATCTCTCTTTGAGGGTGGTCCTGGCGCTGAAAGAGAAGCCGTTTCAGTGAGTAATGTGGAAAAGGAAGAACGTATTCGATATAAGAATACCTCAAAGATGAATTATTGAAAAATTGCAATTTACAAAATTTATATTAATTTTAAGCCACTAAGTATGAGAAAGCCCCCCCCCCCTTCCATCTTCCACCACCTTTTGTTGAAAGATCCAGGTATTTCCTAAATTGTAACATAAAGAAAGAAAAAAGAGCAAAAATGGGTTTTTAAAGGCCAAAAGAAAATACTGAAAAAACACAACAAAGCAAATATTTCGAGGGGACAAATGTCTCTCTTCTTCGTTTCGCGCTGAAGAAGAGAGGCGTTTGTCCCCACGAAATATTCGCTTTGTTGTGTTTTTTTTCTCAGTATTTCCATTTGGCCTTTAAAAAAACCCATTTTTGCTCGTTTATCTTTCTTTATGTTATGGCAGGCCAATGTGGTTTAAGAAATTATCTGCATAAATTGTTCACTCTATTTTTCAAATCTTCTGAAATTTTCAAAATCTCTGAGAACTAAATTCTCTTTTGACTTGGGTATGAAAGAAATACAGGAAATTTTGTATCTGAAATGACATGGCCAAGAATTGTCTTAAATAAAAAGGAATTTTGAAGCGTAGGGGAGAAAGGAAAGAAGAGGCCACATACATAAAATGAACACAAAAATACCCACTTTTCAGTTGGGTAAAGGGTGAAGAAAAGTTTGTGTCAGGCTAACCCTCTCGAATAAGTCTCTGATTACAGATACATTGAATTGCTCAGGTAATTTTTTTTTAGGATATTAGTTCTCTACTCATAAATTAAGTATAGAATTTGAATAGGAAATATCAGTTCTGTGATCAGGTAAATCATGGGGTTTTGAATAAGACATAAACGTGGTATTTCTTATTCAGAGAGTTATGACGATTTAACAGATCATAGAAATTGCCTTTCTGAGTTGAGCTGTGCGCTTAACTCATAATTGGAAAAATTTACGTTAGCAGTTTTTCATTCCACAGTACCGATGCGAAATTGACTCAAATCAACTTCTACTATTTAAAAAATCTACTAATATTACTACTAACAACTCACTGCAGCACTAAGCCACCTGAGGCCAACACAGCTACGCACGCTATTCCTCCAGCCCAAACCATTTTAAAGCCTCCCTCTTTACATCCTACCAAGATGTTCCGATTTCCCTTAAATCCTTCCTTACAACCTCCTCTCACCCAATTCGGGGACGACCTGCTTTTCGCAAGGTCTTAGATGGTCGGCCGAAGAGGGCGATCTTTGGCAATCTGTCATATATCTAAAACTAGCGAACCAAGATCCAAAATATAGTTCTTTAACAAGCATTATAGAAATCCTTGGATGATTTTTGTATCCTTTGATAATTTTTATTATTTCAGTTTAGTTAAATAGTGGGTAAAACATTATTACTAATATCATTATTATAAGAGATAATTCACCATTAAGTGCCAAATAACTTGAGATTAAAAATTTTCATTTTCTGATACAAATATGTAAAACAACTTAGAGCATTAACAACGACGATTGATTGCAAACCTATATCATGGTAAAACATAATAACTTAAAAGTACATATATCACACTAGAAACATTTTTGATCAGACAACCTACCATACAGTCCGTATTTGTGATATTGTACAAATTGACTCGAATCATCCGGTCCCTAAAAATGAAAAAAAAAATTAAAATTACTGAGAAAAGAGCATGGTAATTTGTTATAATATTATAACTTGTTAAGTCAAAGATGCTGCACAAGACTATTATTTACACACTACCTGGGTAGAAAATGAATAATAAATTGATCAGGGATAATTAAATTAGAGATAATTTTCGCAATAATATAAGGGTAAATTAGTCAGATATAGTCTCCGATGATCGGGCACATATGTGCGTAAGGTGCAGGGTATCCTTAGCCAGAAATCTCATTTTTGGTATTCGCGTGTTATAGCAACCACACTTTGTTCTTAACACAGTTTATATAATTATCCAGGAAGCTTATCGCAGATCATTTCTGGTCTTCGTTCTCGGTGCGAACAAAAAGCTCCTCCCACTTCTTCGTGCAGTTATGGATCAGTGTGTTTGCGTCTATCAATGAGAAATGGTTACTAAGTGCATTATTCGTAATAGCGGGTTTCCACTTGTTTCCGATTGTTTCGCGTCTGACTTGTCTACCCGTGAAAAGATCTGATGCCGCCTATGTTTCTACGTTCTCTGGAGCACTCGCACCCCGGTCCGGGTTTTTATAATGGGTGAGATAGGAAATGATCATACTGGATAATTATATAAACTGTGGTTCTTAATATGTAATGAAACTGGTTTTTTATACCCACTCGGAAATTATCAGCTTAGCCAGAGCGAGATAAAATACCATACAGCTATATTTTAATTAGACATTTAATATATAGAGATGGTTAGGTATTAGATATAATGCGTTCTGGATGGCCTGCTTTCCAGTTCTCTGTGGTAGTTTCCATTATTTTCTTACTAAAGTATTATATTTTCATCATATTTTGATATATTTCATTAGGATTAACCTAACTTCACTTCTTTGGTGTGGTCGCTATCACACGTAAGTACCTCATTATTTATTGCGTAATAAGATAAAGCTGGTCAAATATTGTTTTAAGCTATTAGCTAGCAAGTGAATACGACATCAAGGAGGCACACTTGTGCCTCTATAAAGAGGCGACCCACCACAATGTTAAGCGATTTCCGGTCCTAGCGGTCGCAGAGAGACAGCGGTGATCGCATTTTGTAGCCCAAGCTCCAACTAAGAAACGTGCAAAATTTCACCCTCCTCCGACTTTATCTTCATGGGTAAAAGTGGGCCGGAAGTTTCGACACTCCGACCACAGCCCCCCTTTAACGTTGTCCGATTGGGCTGAAATTTAGAGGTTAAGCTTTCCTATGGCCCGGGAGCTTATCCTCGAAATTTCAGCTCAATCCGATCACTCCTTCCCTGTTTTCCAAAAAACAGATATAGCCACTTAAAGTTCATTTCTCTTTTTTTATCAGCCACGCCTACAGGCCACAGTTGGCAACGGATCCGGGTGAATGAGGACTCATTCGAAGCGGAGTTCGACCTGTTAGGGCCTTTTGATATTTTCAGACCGAAAAAATTATCCCCCGAATTTACATTTACGAAAAACCTCGTTTTCCTATAAGAGCCCATGTTAAATTTTCCCACCACAGCCCCCTTTAACGTTGTCCGATCGGGCTGAAATTTAGAGGATAAGCTTTCCTGGGGCCTGGAAGCTTATCCTCGAAATTTCCGCTCAATCCGATCACTCCTTCCCTGTTTTCCAAAAACCAAATATCAAGTTTTGTGGGGATTTGCTTGCGTCAAAAATACATCGCACAGAATAAAACTAATGTAACGTTTCTTTGGTACAGTGGTCACTACTCCTGACTGTCAGGCGGAAGACCCGGGTTCGATTCCCCGTCAGAGAAATTTTTTTTACATATTGAATTTAAAGTTTAAAAAAGAAACTCAGTTTCTTTTTTAAATCCAATCTATTAAATCCTTCGGCTCAACAGGCGTCTCCAGAAGAACTCTTTAAAGAGGCACAAGTGTGCCTCCTTAATCTTAAAGAGCAGAGGGTTTGGGGGGGCGGCAGCCCCCCAACTTTAACTCCTGACACGATCAGCTAACAGTTAGTCAAGCAATAATAAGTAATAAACTGTACAAAAATGTGCAGAAATTATTTGAAAAAAACTACGTTTTCTAAAGAGTTAAAGAGGCTGAGTCAAAAGTTCGAACCTTAAAACGTACAGGGATTAGGAGGTACAGTTGGGGGGCTGCCGCCCCCCAAACCCCCCGCTTTCGCAGCCTTTAAATAAAAAAAATTTTTAAACTAAAAGTAAGGAGCGACATTAAAACTTAAAACAGAAATTATTCCGTATATGAAAGGGGCTGTGCCCTCCTCAACGCCTCGCTCTTTACGCTAAAGTTTTTATTGTTTAAAAAAAAGAGTTGTAAGAAAGTCAAACTTTCTTACAACTATATATAAAACTATATATATATATATATTTTATATATATAAAAACAGCCCCCCAACTGTACCTCCTAATCCCTGAACGTTTAAAGGTTCGAACTTTTGACTCAGCCTCTTTAACTCTTTAGAAAACGTAGTTTTTTTCAAATTAGTATAAAGAATACCGACATTATAAGAACGAGCGGTGGTCTCGGCGTAGATGGTAGGGTCATTGTTTGCTGGAAGATTATGGTATATGCTATGATTGCCTCCAGATTAGTTAGTTGCAAGACAATGAAGAAAAATGCTTGGTACTTATGCATTATACCAAATACACTCGAGAAGTTTGCTCTCTTAGATGTGCAAAAAACCGGTTTTATCTGTCTGTATTCAGAGACAATTAGCTTAGGCTCAGTGGAAAAACAACGAATTAGGTATATTTGAATTAAATATCTAATAAAGAGAGTTGGTATTTTGGTTAGGTTATGTTAGCTATTTAATATAATGCGTTCTGGCGCCTGGTTTCCATTATTCTTTGTCGTAGTTTCCATAATTTTGTTTCTAAAGTATTATATTTTCATCATATTTTGGTATATTTCATTATGATTAATCTGACTTCACTTCTCGAGTGTGTTTGATATAACACGTAAGTACCAAAAGCTTTACCAAAGAGACGCGTTTGATTAGGTCCGCCTACGCTATAAAGAAAAAAAAAGAAGATATTTTGCCCCAATGGAGCTACTACCATCACTAAGTTTATTTCTCGGAAAGAAATAGAATTTAAGTTCTCGGATTCCTAATTGTTTTCCCGGTGTGAAGTATCTTCTAACTTTTTGGTTTCTACAGTGAAGCCTCGGCTCGAAATTTTGTTCTTCGTATATAAATTTGAGGAAAAGGTTCCGCAGTAGATCGCTTCGTGTTTAAATAACTATGGTAAGCTGAGACTCTTGGAAAACCTGTCTTCCAGCCAGTAAAAAAATTGTTAAGCCTGGTAATACGTTACTTTTGATATTTTTTGTATAAGTAAGCAGATCTAGCTGACCCGTTTTTCTTTCCTATTTTTACATTCGTATTCAAGCATAGCATATATTAAATACGTAACCTAACCTAGGTACCTATTCCCCCCTAAACCTAAAAAAAACAGTTTAAATAGTGTAAACACAACAAGAAATCAGGCTTTGCGATCCATTTATCCAGTGCAAATACCCATTTGACTGGTTTCCTGTAGTATTTCCTTGTACAGTCTATAGCGCTGTGTAGGATATAATGTACAGGTACCCGATATTCTTTGGTTTATTACTACATTATATTACATATCCCATTCTGGTCTTCAGTGGTCCATAATTACAGTGGGAGCACTAAACCGGATACTTGTATGATATACCCACTACCGAATATTCTTCTAATATGTTTCTCTGACGCTCAATTCTAATGAAATATTCCAAATTAAGATAAAAATAGAATACTTAAGAAACAAATTTGGGCTATATATTTGCACATTAGGGGGGGGGGGGGGAAAGTATAGCAGGTCTGCATGCCTAATGTGTTCGGTGCAATTATTCTGTATATTATGTTGTAAGAATTGCTTTCTAACTTCACACTGTCCAAATACTTTACCCCCTCCCCCCGCTAATGTGCAAATATATAGCCCAAATTATATATTTTCCGTCTATTTTGTCACTTCTCTTTGTCTTGGCTCACGCTAAGCTGAAAGAAACTAACGAGAAAAACGGCTCTATAATGCGTCAGTGAATGAACGACTTGAGCGGTAGTGGATTTATCAAACAAGTACCTTAAACCGTCTTTCAACGACAATTTTTACAGGCTGAAAGACCATCTTACTACTATTAGGCTTCGCTGGACTAGTCGCCAATAGACGGTTTTCAGCTATTTTTGTGTCAGCAAATTCCCCAAAACATGAATTTTATTTCTTTCAAAAAGCAGAAGTCTTCGACAATAGTTGGTCCACTGTCGTGAAGCGTCTTTTTTTTGCAGTGTATGGCACACCGAGCGCCTCTCTTTGGAGATAATCATTATTACGGTAATTCAGATAAAGAATTTCCCGACGGACACCCAAAAATGAAAATCAGAATTCATCAAGAAAAAATTACTTCAAATATAACTAGTTTAGCCTTCGGCTCATACGCCCCCTATTTAGATCGCTACGTAAACAGCTCATCCAATCACCAACGTCAGCAACAGAACAATGAAAATCAACAGGAAACCATTACTCTCCTACTCAAGCTACGTCTTAAATTACCATCATACCTAAGAAATGACATGTTATGGCTACCTCTGGGTGGACTAGTCACGCAATAGTGAAGTTAAGACTAAAAATCAGCAGATCAATAACAGAAAATGCGAAATAGTCAACCCCGTCTCACAATAATTTGCAACTTTATGATGAAATGATGGTTGTTTGGATTACCAGCATAAGAACTACAGGAAGTACTAGTTTTTTTTTTTTTCACACGGTCAACTACGTAGAACAAAATGACTATCTCAAAATTTTGATTGGATGTGTTTGTGGAAAAGGTGGGCGTTAGAGGGAGATTAGTTGCCTTCCAATCACTTTCGACCATTAAAAAGGGAACTAGCCCTTTTTAAAAGTCGAAATTTTGATTGGATGTGTTTGGGGAAATGGCGAAATGGTTAGGGAAATTGGGGAAATGATGAAATAATGGTTGTTTGGATTACCAGCATAAGAACTACAGGAAGTACTAGTTTTTTCACACAGTAGGTACATTATTATAAAAATTATTGTTTCCATTAACTGACGTGTTTTTTTATTATTTGTGTAATTTTTAATATTGTGGAGTTTATAATTTTATATACTTTTTTCCCTAATCAATTTTGCGAATTACAAGAATCGTTTTGTCAAGTTCTTCTAAAATTTTGCTGTCAAATGGGGAGAGTTCTAACATACGGCAGTTTTTTTGGCAAAGAAAATTAAAGTGATAAATAATTAAATATATTGAGAATCGTTTGAAGTTACGAAATTCAGTCCAAAAATAATCAGATGTGAAAGAACTGAATCGTCCAGTCAAAATAGCTTAGGACAAACAGATTGCGGTAATTCAAAAGACGGCATGATGCGTAGCAAGGCCGTATTCATGGGAGGAGTTTGGGGGTTTACCCCCCCCCCCCGAAATGTTTGTCTGACTCGTAAAAAAACGGAATAAGATGCATAAAACACATTTATATGCGTTTTTTTAAAGTTTTTTGTACCCCCCTTCCCTCCGTAACAAAATCCTGGATGGCCCTTTTACGTAGGTTAAGGAAGACGAGCTATGCTTTCCAGAAGAGAAGAGCAGTTTTATGTTCTCGTTTGAATGATCGTATATAAGTAAAAAGTTGTACAAAAATATATGGTTCGATCCTACTTTCTAGGGCTATAACGAAAGACAGGTGCACATTAAAGATAAAGGATGCTCGGTTGCCTAAATCATTTCTTTCTGAAATCTGTTTGTGACCAAGCGAAACGCAGGACGTCCTCGAATATGCCGGAAAGAGGTAATAAGAAAGGATTTGAAGGAAACAGGATTATCATTATACGAAGTAAAGAGTGAAAAACTGATCAGACTTTGTTAGGTGAGGAGGGTGTGTAGCAGTGGGTCACAGGCGGTTTGGTGTTGAGACACGTTGCTAATAATAACAACAGAAAACCTAAAAAAAATCAGACTTTTTTTATTATTATCATTTTTTTTATATTCATTTTTTTTATATATTTTTTTTCTATTATATATTCATCGTATTTGATTTTATTTCATTAGCATTAACCAAACTAGCACTATATAAAAGAGTGCGTTTAACATAGGAGAACCATAATATGTGACTACACTGACTTCTGAAGATGCTTACTACGCCAAAGAATTCATTTAGAATAATATATTTCAGGAAAACGTTATAACGCCATTTTCAAATTAGATCCCTTCTTTTCAGCCTCAACAGGCAATCAAATCGTAATTATGAACAAGAACAGTCATTAGCATTTCTTTTCCCCATTTGGGACCTTTTTCTGTATGTATATTAGTGCAACATGCACGTTTCTTATTGAAAATGGAGGAAATCTTTCATCTCCAATGCTTACCAGGAAATGGAAAAAGTGACTACTTCTGTGTTGCTTGTTTTTTCACAAGCAGTGTCCACATTGTTACGTCAACGTTCTGACGTGCACATTTTATGACATCATATCTCAATGAAACATGTTCTTTCCAGCCTTAGAAAACATTAAATAATAATTCAAGTACAGTTATTAGCATTTCTTTTCCCCCTTTGAGAATTTTTTTTTATATATGTACTAGGAAAACTTGCCCGTTTCTTAAGAAAAATGGAGGTAATCTTCTATCTCCAATATTTTCCAGGAAATAGAAAAACCACTGCTTTTTGTTTTTCTAGGAGCAGCTTCCACATTGTCATATCATAAAGCGATCGGTTTTCGACTAAGTTCTGTAAATTCACGGTCAGAGGAAATTTCTATTATCTCATCTGAGAATAAAAGAAGTGATCTTTGCTCAAGTTTTGGTATTTTAGATGGAATTTGCTTTATCACCGAATTGAATTTGGTAATTTGTTGTTCTTTGGTAAGTAGTTGGATATATTATGATTGTAGGATTTCGGATTAACTTGCTTTTACTCCCTTTGTCGCAAAAAATTAAATAATGTCAAATTTAACAACCTGATTGCCATCTACTAGTGTCGATATTAAATTTCTTTTGTGATCAAGAAATTGAATCTTTTTTGGCTGATGGAATCAATAAATTAGAATAGCAATAGAAACCCCAATTTTAGCTGTTAAAGCAAAGCTAAGCATATCTAAAGGGGGATTCCACTCTATCTGTATTACTATATATTTATATATCTACATTATCTATATTAAGAGGACCGCAACAGATACTCCAATGGCTGCTGTAAAAGCAAAGCTACACATATGGGAAGGGGGAATTCCCAATATTTATATTAATAAATATCTATCTATTATCTTTATTAATGGGACAGCAATAAAAAATCGATTTTTAGCCATAAAAGCAAAGCTATACCTATGGGAGGGGGGCTTCACTTTATCTATGTTACAATATATCTTTATTATCAAAGTTAAAACTCTTTTGTGATCCAGAAGGCTTCTCAGATCTAGAAATAAGAGCCATAATAGAAAGTAAAATTTTAGCTGTAAACGCAAAGCTATGCACATGTCAAGCGAGACTCCAGTCTATCTCTATTACCATATATTTATCTATTTGTATTATTTAAATAAAGAAGACCACAACAGAAGCTCCAATGGTAGCTACAAAAGCCATCCTACACATACGGAAAGGAGGACTTCCCTCAGTCTATATTACTAAATATATATCTACCAATATTATCTATAAATTGGTGGACAACAGTAGAAACTCAATTCTTAGCCATAAAAGTTGTACCAATGGAAAGGGGGACTTCACTTTATATATATATATATATATATATATATATATATATATATATATATATATATATATATATATATATATATATATATATATATATATACAAATATATATACATATTAGCTATGCTACGGAAACAGCGATAGAAACTCCAATTTTAGCTATAAAAACAAAGATATATACATGGAAAGTGTGATTTCACTCCATCCGAGGACATACTCTAGAAAGATTTTGGTAAAGAAATAGATCGAGCGATAATTCGTGACTAAGAAATTCCCATGAAACATTTCTATGTATCACAAATGGCCGAGGAGGAAATATCTGTTTCAAATGCCATCTGGGAGGGGGGGGGGGAATATTTCGCTTTTTTTAACACAAGGACAAAAAAAAGGTATTTTTGAAATCTAACTAAAAACTTGGACCATGAATGCCTAGGTTTAGAAGACACCTAGGGTGGATTCCCTTGAGGATTTCTGAGCAATTATATTGTAAAGACAGGTCCCCAATGTGAGGTTACTATTCACCCCACGAGGGGGGGGGGGAATTTTTTATCGTGGGACAATGGAATTATCCCTAAAGTATCGCGACTTGCACCATTTTTTTTGTGGTTTCATAGTACTTGAATTTATATTTGAGGCCAAGAGGGGGGAGGATAATTCCTTTTATTATATAAGAGTGTGGTTAGCTAGAACGATTGAGAGCCAATGTCATATTGCATCAAAGTTTCTGATTTATGAGCCGTGAAAATACCCCCCCCCCCCCCTGAAACAAATCGAACCTTACAAAATTTTTAAAACAATTTCCAGTTGTTTTCGTATAACTAGTCTACTTTAATTTTTCATTACCCCCCCCCCCAGAAAGAAATCCTGCAAATATGGCTAGCTTGACCTATTGACCTAGCTTGACATCTTGCGAAGAAAGTTCGGAATAGTCTACAAAAAACTTGAAAAACAAACTTTTAAATTTCCAATATTAGCTGATAGTTCTTCACAGTAGCTGAAAACAAAATTTGTTGACAGCCATATGACCTAACAACTTGAAACATAAGAAAGGAGACTGCTAATACACTTTGTCTAATAAGAGTTTTCATATAATTCCGGGAAGTTTTTGAATAACTAGCCTTCTCTGAACTTAAATTAATTTACTATCCCTCCATAAACAAATATCCTGCGTATATACCAAGCTTGACCTCCAGTAGCGTCAATTCACGAAAACTGAGGGCGGGAGGTGGGGGGCAATATACACTTTTGAAATCTAGAAAGATGGCAAATTTGTCATTTTTTAATTTTTTAATAAAAATGCCAAAAAAGCCCTTTCAATGAATATAGCCTACCCCGCAAAAACGGTGAATTTTCAAATTCTAGGGAGGGGATGAAAAATTCAGGAGGCACATACACCTCCATACCCCCCCCCCTCTCATCGACACCACTGTTGACCTCTTTAATCTTACGAAGAAACTGCGGAACAGTCTGAATAAACTGAAAACAATAACAAATTGAAAATAGAAAGAATGAAAACACAACTAGTGAATTTCTAATACCTGTTGATAACTCCACACTCTAGAAAGGAAGATTGCTGACAAGCATGTCACCAAAGAAGTTGAAAACAAGAGAGGTGGCTTTTAATAAACTACTACACCAAATTAAATGCATGCTAATATTGTCACAGTTTTTGCAAAAATAAAATAAAATGAAGTCCCCCGTCCAATTCCCTAAAACACCTTCTTGATACATGATTCTAAATTGTAAAATAAAGGGGAAGGTGCTTGGTGCCATAGGGGTCCCATATATCAAAGTGTAATCAGACACAGGCCATGTTTTCTAGTCCCTTTTCTAGCGTGGAAAATGTCCAAAACAAACGAAAAATTGTCTCCAAGTAGAAGGAAAAGCGATTTAATTAGTGCAATTCCAGAATTTAATTAAAATGTAATAATTACGAGACAATCAAAAACGAAAAGCCGAAAGGAATGAAGAAACACCCAACTTGAGTTACTTTTTCTTAATAAAAAGAAAAGAAAGGCTAAATAGGGAGGAAAACACATGCCTCCAATGACCCCCTAGAGGCAAAAACATTTGACAAGGTTTCTGTGTCAAAATTTCTTTCAACGGGTGTTGTGTTTCAGGTTGGAGCCATCAGCCCCCTCCCCAACCACGAAATTTCACAAGAAAATATTTAACAATCTACGCATTTCAAGTAAGTAGTAGTAAGTAGGCTTTTTTCCTTTCAGTAAGTAGGCTTGTTTCCCTGATGTTCAGGTTGTAAAGGTATATGAAAGCTTGCTTTTATTCAAAATATTATATATATATATATATATATATATATATATATATATATATATATATATATATATATATATACATATATATATATATATATATATATATATATATATATATATATATATATATATATATATATATATATATATATATATATATATATATATATATATATATATATATTATATATATATATGAAATATTCTTGGGAAAAGTCTAATGTAAGTATATACATATCTACGGATATAACGCCTGAAATTCATCTGCAAAAATATAATCGAAATGCATTAAAGGACAATATAAGATGCTAACGACCCATACGGTCTACAACAAACTAATCAAACTGGAAATTTTACCCGATTGTCACAGTGAAGCTTTGAAAAGATTTTGGGGTTGAGATTTGCACAGTTGTGCAAATCTCACAGGAGATTTGCAAAGTTGTGGAAAAGTTTTGCACAGTTTGTACAGTTGAGGTGGTCTCGGATGGTTGGTGCTGGAATGAGTTGTTGGCAGTAGTTGAAGCCAAATTTAAAAGTTTTAGCAACACTATTTTATTACAATTCAAAAGGTAATTTGAATTAAATCCATTTCTGAAGGCCAAAGCTTCCTTTGAAAACTAACTTTCAGGGTATACTGGAGTCCCTTAAGTTCCTTCTCTATTTCCATGTCTAAATTTGACGTTAGAACTTCAGAGTGACGTGAAGCGGGCATTTACGAATCGGCACAATTTCGCTGGATCGGTTATTCACGTAGAGAGGCTTCTGGATCCACCCCCTCCCCGATATCTCAAGATTTGTGTCATTTATATTTCGTCCTTTTGAATGTAATTTCACCTAATTTAACGGATTTTGTTAGCTCCCACCACGAAATAATTTCCAGTATACGCGGCTAAGTTGAGTTCTGTACAGTATTTTAGACTCGACAATCGACACCTCCTATTAGCGCATATACGACTGTAGATTCGGTAATTTTGTCTAGCCCATTAGGGACTAGAGGCTTCACAAGGATTTGTCTGGCCCATTAGGTTTCATTAGGTTGAAGATTTCAAATGGTATACAATTCAGTCAGGACTGGCGCGCCATTAAACTGAAATCAATTATTTTACACACAGACAAAAAAAAAAAAAAAATACTATGAAACCAGGGACGTGAATTTCAAAATTTTCCTAAATATGCGGGCACTTTTTGCTCAAACTGTTGGCTGATTTTTTTTGTTATTTGATCCCCACTCCCAAAACAAATTACTGTGTGCGCGCCTGCTACAACCTATACAAATATTTTTCCCAAAAATTCCCACTTTTTCAACTAAAAGCTGATTAGTTCTTTATGGATATAGTCTCAATTCGCTAGCTGGAGGAAAAATACTAAAAACAGTAGGCTACAAATGTGCTGAATGTACCATACAAACACAATATGTTGAACATTAAAACATTGAATTTAAGATAATTTTTTTTTCTTTCAAAGCACTTTTCGCAGCATGCCTAAATTGTACTGAAGCCACATCTGGAATAGCCTGCAAAGATAAAAACTTCTCCCTGTGAAAGCTTCCAGCTTGCAGAGAAGTACTTAAATTTAGCTCTCTGGATTGTCTAATATCTGCCTTTTTTTTCTCTTTCTAATTTACGATTTCAACATCATGGTCTGTTGTCTGCTTTCAATAATTTCTTTGCGCTATTTCGTAAAATAACTTTCATTTTTACTTCTCGAAAACAGAATATACTATGAAAAGGAGATGACTTGAAAACGCAGAGCTCATAAAGAGAGAATGCGACACGGAAGCTGTGATGACTTTCCTGAAAACTTCAAGTATATAGAATGTAAAAAAAATTCTTGGAAAAGCCTAGCACAATGATATTTATGGGCTGAATTTCAAATTGGAAGGTTTTTCGCTTTATCCTTTAAATTGATAATGGTAAGAAGCATCCATCTCATAGGTTCGCAGGCACAGTCAGTACGGGAGATATCAGTTAAGTATTTCTGGGAAGGGTAAGGGTCAGAAAAATGAAATAAGGGCAAGGCCGTATCAAGGAGGGTTAGGTTTTTGACCCCCCCCCCCCTCGAAATATTTTCCCGATTCGTAAAATCCTAGCAAAAATTAATATATACAAATTCTTGATACGGTTTTTAAAGTTTTTAGCCCCCCCCCCACCCTGAAAAAAACCTTTTGTAAACCCCCCTCCGCCCCGAAAAAAAATCCTGGATACGACCCTAGGATAGGATTTTGACATTTTTTTTTTTTTTTTAAATGGGAGAAAGCCTCCAGATCAGTATTAAAGGGGAAATTACCGTCTTGTCCCTCCCCTGTTTCCGAATATGAACACCTTAGGAGTAATTAATTCTACGGCAACTGGTATCAACTACATTGTTCTGTATGTGTCACTTAACAAAACTTTTT
The DNA here is from genome assembly GCA_027921565.1 of Artemia sinica. Taxonomy (NCBI): domain Eukaryota; kingdom Metazoa; phylum Arthropoda; class Branchiopoda; order Anostraca; family Artemiidae; genus Artemia; species Artemia sinica. The sequence continues at coordinate 67,043,959 of CM051264.1, forward strand.
CTTTATTATTATTTTTTTTTAGACCGGATGAACATTACCTTTACCAATGATCACAGAATACAAAGTAACTTTCTTTTAGAGCAAACATGTAATAAAACGTAGTTCCGCAAAACCAATCCAACAAACTTAACTAAAATAAAATTTAATCAGAAACGTAAACTCACTGTCAAAATAAATTTAGGACTATAAAGAAAACAAAAAATTTGCATTTTCCTCAAAAAGTACGTGCAGACGCAAGAAGACCGTTGGAATACATCTTACCCCAAAATCTTATGATTTTTCGACTATCCCTAATTTCTTATTTTTCATATCATTTAGCCGTTTTACGTTTGTGTTTTTTCATTTATTTTACAATTCCCCGCTCTTGCCTAAAACAGCTATTAAGTATATGACTGTGCTTTATTAGGGTTAATTAGGTTACATGCAAAACAAACGGTATTTTCATAACTGAAGAATGAACAAGATTTACGTTTAAAACCAGGTTATAATTTGCTGTGGGGCAGGGTTTCAACTACCCCCAAAAACCTAGATTGACCCCCCCCCCCCAGATCAGTTTTCTTTAGCATACCTTGGCCTTTATTGTACATTATAACTTATTTTTCATTTTTCACTTGGCCACTTTCACTTAACTTGGAAAAACCGGCTCCAACTTTGCCCCCCCCCAGGATTTTGAATAAAATGCGCCCCTGCTTAAAAAGTTCAGAAATCATCCAAGGTAAAAAGTTGGCTGTCGTCCCTGAACCTTTGTTTTTTACATATTACAGTAATATTTAGCATTTAACTGAAAACAAAGAGCATTACGTTAGAAATTTGAACTTCTCAAATCTTCGTAAATTAAAAAAAGAGAAAGTATTCAGGATAAATAAGGCGATCGAGCATATCAAGACTATTCTTGAAATTTAAACTGAAATTGCATGGACAGATTATTAATTGGAATATTCCGCCTAGACGACTTAGCAGGGGGATCTAAGGGGCACAGAGAATTGTGCCCCCTACCTAGAAATTCGAAAGTTGCAAAATTTTAAGGGCACAAAAGTGAAAACACCATGGGGGAACCAAAACTTCGTTAGTGCCCCCCCTCTCTAAACGTAAATTCTGTATACACCTCTTTTATTTAACGTCAAGAAATATCATATGCTAATAGTAGATATTGGAATGATCAAATTTTGAACTTTGAATGCTGATTATACGTCTTTTGTAATTTCAGCGAAGCGCTTACTATAAGCCCCTTCCCCCAAATCAAAAATTTCTTCCGAATTTTTTGTACAATTTTCATACATATTTTGTCAGTAAGAAAAAAAATCGCTCTTTACTTCAGTGAAAAAAAACTAGGCTTTATCATTTCGTTTCTGTTCGTTTTTTTTTATCAGATATATTCTAAAACATCTAAATAAACAATCAAACAGCAGAAAACATAGAAACACTTTTTCTCTAAGATAGCAACCTCTCAATTCTCTAGTCAGATACAGGATTTTCTGAGAGAGGTGGAAATGGACATCAAATGGAAGTCAAAATATTTCGTTGTCTAAATATTCCTTTAAGAATGAAGAATTTATAGGTTTTGGTTCATTTTTATTCATTATTAAAACAAAGATATATGGACGTACATTAGTCAAAAAGACTTAAGGAATATTACTGCTAATTTGAAAAGTCAACGTACTTGTGCAAGATTAGCAAATGAAAAAATTTATCCATAAACAATTGCAAAATCTTGGCTACATTTACCTCTTTTTTTGCCAACTGAATATGCCAGTTTTGTCATTTATGAATAACGTTCCTCACGCATTATGAGGCATAAACTCATACAGCCCACCAATAAAAGCAACATGAGGCTAATCTTCAAGTTTCACCCACTACTTTGCAGAATACCACCCACCGCAAACAAAATTAGTCAAAACGTTAAAAGTTAACCACCCTCTGTTACAGGCCATCAATGTCCACAGAATTCCTCAAGATACTCTCCCGCCGATTGCCTACAATTTGTCACTCATTAGTAAACCGATGGGGAAGACTCTACTCATTTACAATCGCTCTTCACAGCAAGGTAAGGGCAAGTGTCAACAGGGAGAAATTCTTTAATCGCTGGCCAAACGTCAAGACAACAGTCCAATGTTTGCCCGAAAGAGCGTGTACTTTGTGGAATTCATAAAAGCATAAATTATACTTTTTAGTAATTAACCTTGGAGGAGAGAAGAGGAAATTTCCCAACTGCAGCAATACCCCTGGAACTGGGGGGGGGGGGGTAGCAGAATAAGCCTAATATTACAGCTTAGAAGCGTCGGAGTCTCTTCCAGAAAGGTGAAGGAACTGATTCAGATTATCCCTCGACAGAGCTTATAGATTTTAACTTCGCCCCAACTTAAACCGTCCCTTGAACCCTTCCTCCCGCTGAAAAAAGGGTTACAGTTCTATTGGAACAGACAGGAGTATTAGGAAGCAAACACAAGAGAGGGACAAACAGCAATCTGCAAATAATTTTACATCAAAACGTAATCTGCACAGAAATATCCCATGATGACGAATGGGTGTCCATTAGGAACATACGTAGTTTTTTCGGGGGGGGGGGATAAAAAAATATTTGATAATGTCAATAGCAACTACGCAAGAATCCTAAAATTTTGGGGTTCCGATGGGGCGTACCCAACCACCCTTCGCTGGGTTGGTCCCAGGTATGCTCAACTCATGATCTGTCATTACCGATAAGCTCAAACTTCTAAATTTAGTCTGCTTAGTCTTAACCCCTGAAAACGCGGTCTTGAAAAGAGACCACGTACTAAGCAACTATTTAAGGAGGCCCTAGACGGCCAATCATTTTGTTCAAAAGCTTCGTCAATCGATTGACTCAAGCAGGATTGACCGTCTAGGAACCTGTTTGACGCTTGAGTCAAGCGTTCACGGTGATTGATAGAAAGTTCAAATGATTCGATCATTTTGACAAAAAGCAGTGTGTTAGATTAGCTTTGGTCAAGATTGAATTGAAGGGTCAATTGAAGGTTGATTGAAACACATGTCAAGGTTGACTAAATTTACTATGAGGTTCTAAGGAGCGAAAAATAAAAGAAATGGGAATTTGCGGGAAATTCATCCGGAAAATATGAAAAGCTAAAGCTTCAGAGAGATTAACTCTAGGTTTCGCTGAAATGGTCCAAATCAGACATATCCTGATCACTATCAAGCAGAGCATCCACCAGCCAGCTAAGCTAGACGGCTTTATTCCAGACCGAGGCACTTAGGCCATTCTTTTGAAGGCGCCCCGGCAGGGACGTATGCCAGGAGAGGAATATCAGGCCTCCCATCCCGAAATTTTCTAACCTTAAATTTTCATGAATTTCTAGGCACTTTGTTCAAATTATAAAACAAAATATATATTTTATAATTGCCCCCCTCGTCCCATACAATATCATTGCCTTCCCCCCACCCCCCCGAAAGTTTGTAGGTGCGTGGTTGTGGCCAAGGGCTTGGTTCACCATACATAGGACGTAAATGCTTTGAATACATCAGGATTTTTACAATTCCAAAAAATCAACTACAATTTGACAAGCATATAGGCTGATAACAGACACAAACCAATGAATTTATGTCAGTGGGAAGGGGCAATTTTTACAAAATGGTAGAAAAGAATGAGGAAAAAAACACCAAGAACCGGGATTTAACCGTTTTTTCTTTTTCTCTTTTTCCCTTTGAGACAGTGATTTCATAAAAATGACCATCGTTCAAGGATATAATACAGATAACCTTTCCCGCAGTTCATCAAACGGAAAACAGTAATATTCATCCAGGAATTCGAGAAGTTGACATTAATTAACACACTAAAAAGAATCCTTTTGTCTAGAGCTCCAACTAAACCAAACAAGGCAACCATTTTCTAACTATGAAGTTATTAGTCCCTCTTAGCAAAGATTTTGAAAAAAAGGAAGTACTACAGCACTAACAGCCAACGGGGCATCTACCATATTAACGCTGGTTTCATTCCCTTTCGGCTAAAAATCGTAAGTGCAAAAGCTTTTTTTTTGCGATTCAGACCACCCAAGCACTGACTATAAATAAAGAAACAAGTAAAGAAAAGGACGAACCTTACGGTTTCGCAAATCACTACTAAATATTCAGCAGTAAGGTACAGAAGGGGCATTCTTCATAAATGTTATGCAAAGAAGGAAATGAAAGTGCTTCCAAAACAGTAAGATAACGTTCTATACAAATCTGAATAGACTGCTACTGCTGCCAGGGCGGTATCCAGGTTTTTTTTTTTTGGGGGGGGGGGGAGAGGAGGATTACCAAATAAATTTCTTTTCGGGGAAGGGACTTGCCAAAAGATTTTGTTTGGGGAGAAGGTTAACGATTTTATTACTTGAATTTTTAAGACAAATTTACAATTCAGGGAAATATTGGAGGGAGGAGGGTTAAAACCCAGTAGCCCCCACCCCCTTGATACCCTTTACTACTACTAACATATCACTGATCATGCCGACCGAGGCTATATTATTATCACAAGTTCCTCCTTCGCCCAATCTAATCAAAGCTTAACTCTTTACCCCCCCCCCCCCATAAGGTTTCAAATACATTTTAAATTCTTCCTTACAACCCCTTTCCACCCCCTTTTGGGACGACCTGCTTTTCGTTTGGCCTCATTATGAAAAACCAAATACCACATTCTTTTGAAATCTGTTATTCATCATACATAAATTTGCATACGCAGTAAGGGAGAATCTCCCGAACTCCGTCAAAGACATCGTCAAATATTTACGGAAACAGGTTAAAAAACTGCAAAATTTTGGGTATTCTATGTTCCAAAACATACTTTATATTGGCTCAGATCCATCTCCGTGAAAAAAGTAAAACATTGCTAATTTTTGCTACTTCAAGTTATAACTGGATGTACAGGACACAAGGCAAGGCGACTTTGAACTTTGCTCCCTCATTTTGACATCTCGAGATATTCTTTACCTATAAAATGCCCTATACTTTCCTCATACGTAGCCCATTGTGGCGTTCAAATGTGTACTTCCGTAACACGAAAATATATAAACAGCGAAAGGGAATATCTACATGTAGAAAATGCTTCAATCCAAAAACCAGTCGCTCTTTTTACCTGATTAACTTAAAAAAAAAGTTTTTCAACTGAAAGTAAGGAGCAACATTAAAACTTAGAACAAGCAGAAGCTAATCCGTCTACGAGGGGGCTTAACCCTCCTCAATACCTAGCTCTTCACGCTAAAGTATTTTAGTACTTTAAAACAGTATTTTATTCTAATTAAACGGCTCTTGTATTTCAGGAGTCGTTCTTGAATTGGGACAACAAGTCAAACTTCAGCGTACACTCTGTTTCTCTGTTTATATATGTTTGTGTAACGGAAGTATACTTTGAACGCCAAAATGGGCTACTTATAAGGAAAGTAAAGGACGTTTTATAGGTATAGAATATTTCGAGATGTCAAAATGTGGGAGCAACGTTTCAAAGTCGCCTTCTCTTGCGTCTCTTCATGTGTATCCAGTTATAGCTTGGAGTGGCAGAATTTATCAGGTTTTTTTTCATGCGACGTAATCTGAACCAATATAAAGCATTTGGACAACAAAATCTGCAGTTAGGAGAAAAGAAACAGGGAAGATCATACCGAATCGTAAATGAAACTTGCGGTTAGAAGAGAAGCAACAGTGAGAATCGCAACGAGTCCCCGAGGAAAACAAATTCTATAAAATGGATGATTATTTGATGCATTGACAAGAAGGAGGAATTGAATTCACGCCAGAATTTCTTAAAAAGAATACACAACTACGAATTTGAATATTATTCTAACGGCACTGATCCTCACCAGATAAATTTTGCAAAAAAATACAAATATTTAGTTGTTTTTTCAAAGTGGAAAAGTCCATAGTGCCTTTTTAATATCGAAAAAAGAATAAAAATTCAAATAGACCAGGATTTTTTTCTGAAAGCAGTTTTTTTTATTTATTTTTTCTTTAGTTAGCTAGTTTGCTAGAAGAAAATATCCACCTTTAAACGTTTGCCATACTGTGGCAAAATTTACAACATGAAATTTATTTCATGGAAGTATTTTTTTTTTTAAAGTAATTTTAACGCTGGCAGGTTTTTACCAAGACAATCCTCAAATGCATAGCTAGTACCGTTGTTGATATTTCAGACAACTTGAATTATGGCTCCTGCAATTAAATTAGATATATGCAGAACCTGTTTCAAATGTTGATACTCTTGTCACAATTAATGATTTTCATGGGGATTAAATAGCAATCTCATTCTTACCATGCGTACCTACCGAAGGGAGGGCAATTGTTCCACTACATTCCCCTTCCCCCGTATATTTTGAGAAATACCTTTTCATTTTTGGTATTTTCATTGAAAAAAAAGATCGAAAAAACTGAATTGGCACTCTCCGATTTCGAAAAATACATTTTCCCCCTTCCCCAGCATTATTGTGAATTAGTACCCCCAGATTCTAGCTTGGAGAGGACTAAACTATCCCAAAATCTATATAGCCTACGAGATTCATAAAAAAAATATTCCCAAATATTTTAGGCCATTTATTTTACTATTTGTAACAGCAAAAAAAAGGTGTGATTTTGTCAGAATTATTTTGCATGTGACGAGAATTTTTTAATAAAGTGACTTTCTTTTCTGTTTTAAAACTTAAATATTGATTAGAATACGATTCGATAAACATAATTATATTCAATAAATTATTATGCTAAATGAATTTCCTCATTTTCTGAAACATAAAGGTTAAACATGATCCAACTATTTAGGCAATATTTTAAGCAACTATTTAGAACATAATTCATAAGAGCGTTGCTAGCAGATTTACTAGCAACGAGTGTTGCTAGTATTGCTAGTAGAGCATCCTACATTTCTGGCCAGGTCAACGCCTTCGTGAAGTCAAAATAGAATAGAATTTATTGACACAAAAGCCCAAAGGGCCGTGGTCACTAAACAAATATACTTTCAAACAAACATAAATTGGCAAAAAACTATAACCTAGGCTAGTGAAATATCACCCTCACCCCTAATCTTCAAAAAAAACTTTCTCAATGCTCTATACCCATCGTCAGGAACCTTCCGAATCTCTTTATACCTCCCATATCTTTCCTTGCTAATAAATTTATTATCTCATCTCTCTCCTAAGCCTCAACCCCAAACAATTCTTTCCTTAAATCTATTAATTCACTACACTTCCCCACAAAATGAACCAAATCTTCCTCTTTCCCGCACATGGGACAGAAGTAAGGACCAGAATCTTGCCTAAACTCTCCCAAATACTTCCTTCTCTCACCTAGTGGTAACCCATCTGACCTAACAAATAATCAACTTTTGTTGCCTCTTTTGAAGCCCCGCCTTAAAATACAATTCTTGCACAATAGGTGCAAGTTTTAGTGCCATATGACACTAAAATGACACTTTTTGTGCCATTTCTAAAGGGGTGGGCTAGCGGGCTACCAAAACATCTTAGACAGAAGTTTAATAGCTCACATAAAAGCTATTTATTGTATCTACGGTTTCCCTATAAAATTCACTATGTTCAAGTGCCAAATGGCACTATTGGTGCCATGTCTCAAGTGGAAAAGCTGGGGCTAGTGGGCATCCAGAACTTCTTAGAGAGATGTTTAATGGCTCATTTGAAAGCTATTGCTCATATCTGCGTGCTTTTTATCAGTTCTAACATCCGTATGTGCCGTATAGCACTGAAAACGGCACTTTTGGTGCCACTTCTGAAGTAGAAAAGCTTGGAAGTATAAATGGTACTATTGTAATAGTTATGTTCCAAAACCCTTAACTGGAGAATTACAAGAATCCCTCCCGTATACCCCTCCCACCCCCCTTAGTAAGTCACATTAGTTCGTTGGGAGAATTCACTATGAACTCTTTAACACGGTCAGCCGACGTTGAGGCTCGCAAAATGATTTTTAAAATATTCTATGTTCTTAAGAGGAAGAAATTCATAGAAGAACAAATAATTGAATCTCAAAATTCCAAATGACTATTCCTTGACGTACCCCCTCCCCTCCTCCTGTTCGCAAAAGTTGAGCTTCGCCAAATATGGTTTAATGCTCTCACTCTTTATAATAGAAGCTTTTATTAACTCAATGTTTCATAATAGCAATTACAAATGTATTTGCTGAAAAAGGTCCATAACTATGCTTTTGGTGATGACATAACTCTCCATAGACTTGGAGAAAAAGGCTGTAAGTTACACAACTTGGTCCTACAAGAACAAATAGATCGAATTCGATTATCAGCCGCCGTAGTTCAGTTACTAGCGCGTTAGACTTGGCAAGGGTTCAGTTCCTTAATCAGGGATTTTTATTTGAACCATGGTTTTGTGCCTTATATATGATTATTTTTATGCTAATTCACTATTTTCGTTAATTTTTTGTGAATTTTGAAATGTTCCATACACTATTTTTGGAACAAATTACGCCCCAGACCCGCAAACCCTTGCCACTTAGGGGTTGGAGAAGTGTAGGCATATGGTTCTAGAACCTCTCAAAGTTGTATCTTCAAAGGATTACTTATTGTTATATTTATTTATTCATATTATTTTCTTCTTTTACTGTTTAATAAACAGAATAAAACTATTTGTAATGTATATGGAGAAATCATAGCACTAAGAACCTATTAGCATTTTTTTTCTTTTTCTGTGATATTTTTCTGGTTGTCTGGTTACTTTCCAACTTTTCTTGTTTATTGCTATTCCATACATGTATGTCTAATATTTTTTGGTGTTTATCAGGGGGGGGGGATGTTTATTGATATTAGCTGGACATATCAAAATTTTGCTTTGGTTTGGGAAACCTTAAATATCTTTTTTTGAAAAATAATTACTCTTTCCTAACTGTCGAGGTTGCCCACCTTCAAAAATCGTGTACACCATTTTATGTAGCATCGATTTCTTGGCATTATTTGAAAAACGATCAGAAATTAAATATTTTTTTTCAACTGAAAGTAAGGAGAGACGCTAAAACTTAAAACGAACAGAAATTATCAGAATCAGAATCATTTATTAACATAAAAGCTTTCGTAGTCAGGGTTTAAATCCCGACTAAATCGCGCTATTAAAAGCTATTAAAATTATTCCGTATATGAGGGTGCTGCCCCCCTCCTCGAAAAAAAAAATAATAATAGCATTGTTGTGTTGCTTCTGAATTAAAATTAAATTAAAAACGGGAAATGATTAACTTAAAACAAACAAAGTTTTTTTGAGGGAAGTAAAGAACGAAGTTGAAACTTAAAACGAACAAAAATTATTGCATCACAGTTTATCTAACATATAGGCTGTCAGTGAAACTAGTACAAATAAACCAAATAATCATATTTCCCTATGTTTGTTGGGTTATAGATAACTAACGCTTTACTGAAAACACAAAACAATACAGGAGTTTTGGTACAGTAAAAGTAAATCGATTAAGGCCACTTTTTACAGTATAAAAAGAAAGCAGTTTTTTTGTAATACTAAAGTATATTTCTTACAATTTAAGATTTTTTATTGCTCACTATTGGTATTATAGCTGGTGAGACCAAATATTACCTGATAAATCAATCCAATATTTCTGTATGCTGTTCAGTAACTTTGCGGTTATTAAAAAAGTGTCAATTTTTATGCTTATGTTTTTAAGATAATTTTAATTGTATACTGAAAGTTACTGATATCAAAGCTCGTGTAAGACTATGAAAAACATTATAGATTAGTTTGTTGTTGTCAGGCTACGTACTCACATTTAACTAATAAATCGACATTCTTTTTTTTATAATTGGTTTCTGTGTTTTTCAGTAAAGTGCTAGTTTTCTATAAGCATATAAACATAGGGAAATATGATTATTTGGTTTATTTGTGCTAGTTTTATTAATATATGTTAGATAGACTGTGAACCAATCATTTTTGTTCGTTTTAAGTTTCAACTTCGCTCTTTACTTCCCTCCAAAAGCTTTGTTTTTTTTTTCAAATCAATATTTCTCAATCACACAAAATTATCCTCGTTGTTGTTTGTCTTTTTTCTTCCCAGGTTTTCGTTCGTGTATGTAATCATACCTAGTGCTCTTGGGTTCACAGCATAAATACAACAAAACCTTGGCCCCCTGAAATCTCAACATTTTTAGTTTTCCGGGCAGCATCCTGTAATTCCGATTAATTTATTCAGAGTTTACTTTCTATTTTTTGCTTTGTGAATGCACGTACGCAAAGGAGAGCCTCTGAGCTTGGGACCCCGCAAATCCTCAATGTTCCCAAATACCTGGAACTTAGTACCCAAGTTATAATTTGCTTTACTGGTATATAGCACACTATTTTGGGTTCGGAATCCAAAATAGGATTCGGAAGAATATTAGTGGAATGTTGGAAGAATCGAATAGAAGGTATGGTAGGAGTAGGCAAGTGGGAGAGGTGTCCAAGCAGGTAAATTCTATTTTATTCGATCAAGAAATACAGAAGTGGGGGTGCCAGATAAGAACGCCTGATTCCCTTGGTTTGTATTCTAGGGTATAACAGGCATGGGGAAAGGAGGTATATTTTAGAGCTGGGCTATCTAGGGAGGATTTTAAGTGGGTAATTTCTTGTAGAGGTAATTTTATGCCACTTGGGCGAAGAAGAATATATTTGCGAAGGTTTAGAACGAAGAGTGGTCCTTACAGCTGCCCGGTATGTGGAAAGTGGGAGCGAAATTTATTGAATTTTCTGGGGAAGTGTGAAGGATCTTGCGAAAGGAATTTTTGGAGTGAATGAGGGGGTGAGCCTTGGGTGAAAAAATTGCAGGGAAATGGGTGTTAAATAGTATTAAGAATCTGGCGCGGTTTATTCGTGTATAGGTATAACCCATCATGAGAGTGTTACGTGATGATTTTGCTTGTTTGTTTGTATTACTGTTTTTGAATGGTTTTCGGTGCTTTAATCGTTTGGATCAAAAGCTTAAATTGAATTCTTTAATTGTATTTATATGTTGTTTTAGTTGTATTTGTATGTTTTCTTATTATGTTTTTATAGGGTTTTTCGTGTCAAATATAGGCTAGTACTATACTTTAAAGTGCTGTTGGGCTTCTAACTCACACATATATACATAACAAACAAAACCATGATCTTCTGAAATGTAAAAGAAAATACGGTTTTTATTGCTGTATGCTATGTTTTTCGACTAAACCGCATATTTTCTACATTTTCTTTTTAAAATGTTGGGTCACGTGTACCTAGCCATCATCGTTGACTAAACTGCGTCCTTAAACCAGTCTTCTTGGTTTTTTCAATCCAATCTGTTTTTTTTTTCTTTTTACAAACCGCCATTTTTTCTTATAATTCGAGATTTTGAAGAAAGAGATCTATACATAAATTTCTAGTACATACCACTACAACAGTCTAATAGATACATTAAGCTTTTCAAAGTTATGAGCACATTATTGTAATTATAGTGCAACAATTTTTTCAGGTTAAATTTACAAATAAAATAAATGGTTTGGAACATTCCATTAATTCCTCGAATCCTCATAAATCATTGGGATAACTCGTAACTCTGAGCATCCTTCACGAATGTCAAAACTCTGAAGTTTGTATGGTACACTTTAGAAGTTCCATACAGAAGTTCGGTACACTCTAAAGGCAATAAGCCATGATGTCTGAAACTTGAGAGGGAATCGAATATTTCACAATCGCTTATAGATTGGCAAGCATTTCCAGAGTTACAGGCATTCAATAATGTTTCAGCTTCAATCCAGATTGATTATGCACAGATCATTGCAAAGTGAGCAAAGCATAAGCTAACACACGCGTTCCGGCTACACTTAGATCGACCTTCTTTGATCATTCTTTCTTTCCTTATGCTCCAGGTCTTTTCTCTATCCTTGAGAATGGTCATTTAAACAGAATCCAAATCAAAGTTGTATTCAGAGGGGGGGGGGGGGGGATTTCTGAACCCCTTAACCCCTGAAACGTGACAAAAATGCATATAAACAAATTTTTGATGTGTTTTTTTTTTTAAGTTTTTTGTAATCCCTTGAAAAATATACCCCTCCGAAGAAAAATCATGGATACGGCCCTAAACAATTTTTTTTAAGCACCAAGGACATCAAAATATTTTTTTTGGCCCCACTGGACTGTCACATTTATCAGTGTTGCAATGTAGAACCATGAAAATAAATCAGCAAAACTAAGTAGATAAATTTAAAAGCACTTTTAGTTCGTAAAAATCGAATCATTAACAACCAGTTGATTACCAAAGGCAGCTGCACCTTTAAAGAGAAGTCAAATATTCTTAAGCTAAGCTGTGTGTCATATGTTTTCGGTTTTTTTTCGCGGATTTTTCACCTACTTTTTTTTCCATGTTACTACCAAAAGTTGCATAACTGAACATGGACGTGTTTTCAACTAAAAAATTGAATTTGCGATTTTTTAGGATACAAATAGCTGTGTTAGTTTCCACTTAACCAATTCAAACAATACGATTACATTTTTACTGTCCTTGGCTGTTGAAGTCTTTAAATTCTTTAAAACTCTTTAAAGTCTTTAAAACTCTCTGTTTCTCTGTGGTTCCAATCTCATCCAGGAAAGTAACCTTGGCCGATGCTTAACTGGTAAAATCCAGTAAAATTTAGACAAACTTCGCACCCTCCACTGCAGAGATGGAACAAGAAAAGTACCTTGCTCTTTAGACAAACTTCTAATGAAAACTTTAATTTTTAGTAACCCAAGCTAATTATTCAATAGAAAGGAAATCATTTCTTACGTGCTATAAAAGTTTTGCTTGAACAGAAGGGGTTGTGAGCTGTCTGTCGTTGTTGTAAACTAATTAATAGCCCCAACTCTCTTTTTTTATGCCTCTGGACCTGCTATTCACTTCCTTCCGGGCATATGTTCTCCCCCCCCCCCGTCCTACTTATTATGTAAAAAAATAGCATATTGAGTCACTCTCGAACAAAGGTTTCGATAGGAATAGGGTTGGGGGGGGGGGGTTAAGGGAGAGAAGATATGTGTAAGAAAAAAAATCAACCTAAGTAATTTCTTACTTTTCCTTATTAAGTTCTCCCGCATGTTCCCTTACTTTAGTTGGGAACAATGTACCTTGCTCTTCAACCAAAAATCAAAATAACCCCTTCTCCGAGCACATGCGCATGAATGTATTTAGGCGGAGGGTCTATAAAAAGGAAAGCATAACAGGCATAATATGTGTCACTGCTAGAAAAAATATTTGAATAAAAATGTTCTCTCAAAACTGAAATTTCATTGGAATTTCCAGATTTATTACCCCATATAGAAGAAGAAGATCAAATTATTTTGTAGCTTTAAAGGCTTTAAGGTTAACATTTTAAAAGGTCAGTTTGACGCCTTTATCTCCAAATGCCCTAAAAATAAAACAAATGTCCCTGCAACCCCAGAAATTCTACTTGACATAGATACTTGAAATTATACTTGAATAATTATAAATAACGAAGAAAGTCCTTCTTCAATAATTATAAAATATTTCACGAATTTATCTAATGAATTTAATTTCACGTAAAAAAAACTCACGAATTTATCGAATTTTGACTTATCGGGTGCAGCTTAGCTAGTTTGTAGATATGTAGATCACACTACACAGGTAATTCCCTATGTAAAGTGGCTAATTTACGTTACGTTAATTATAGCTTCTCACACTCAAACAAGTGCTTTCACACTCGACTAATATAAAAATAAGTAAAACCATCATAATCATCGCATAAAACCATCGAATTCACCATAAGCACACTCCTCGAAAATTAAAATGCGAAATGAAGGTGAAGATTCAAGTTGAAAGCGTGAAAGACTTTCTAGAAAAATGTTACTGATTTATTTTCAAAATTTAATAGCTTCCCATCCAGAAATTCAACATTGTTGGTACTATGCTGATTTTTCCATAATGTAGCATAAACTTAGTATAGCATAAACTTATGTAACGTCAAATTCTATGTAGAGCTCGAGTCTACTTGGTAGATTTGCTCCGTAAGATTATATAACGTAACGCAAAAGTTTAAGTAATGGAAGTGTGATAGGTTCTAAGGCGTAGTATGAAAGCACCTTTACTGACACACTTTGGAGAGAATCTAGCAAGTTTTGATATTGTAATAGGCCAAAATTCAGCATTTCTTTGGTTCCTTACGTACCGACGGTGGATATTTTTAGTAAAGTGTATGCACGGAAAATGCTAAAAGTAGAATAGCCAAGGCCCAGGGTGGTTTTTCACAGCTGCAAGAATGTTTCGAAAAATATGAAGATAAGTCTGTGAACCAAGATTTGAATATTAGAAGCTATGATGATGACAATGGTCAAGTATGCTTTTGAAGCATGGGCGCTTTGGGAGACAGAGAAGAATTTCGTCAGTTGGGTATCGAAAGGTCGTATCTCCATAATTGTAAATTTTCAGAAGAGCAAAAAAAAACTCACAACTTTTTTATTTCCCCTCCGATAACCGCAGAACAAAAACGGATTGATATGTATTGATTTTACTTATCAAACCGTTTTTGTTTTACGGTTATCGGAGGAGAAATAAAAAATTTGTGAGTTTTTTTACTCTTCTGAAAATTTACAATTAGGGAGATAGACACGACCTTTTGATACCCGACTGACGATTTGTTAGATGTTTTCCAGAGGAATTGTCTACGGATTCTTTTGGGTACCCGTCTGGCTCCCATATTTCAAACTGTAAGCTCTACGACAAATACGGTTCTATCTCGCTTTCAAGGGCTATAATGAGAGAAAGTTTGAGATGGCTAGAACATGTTCTGCTGATGAAGGATGAGAGATTGCCAAAGATCGTACTTTTCTGCCATCCATCTAGGGCCAAACGAAGACCACATCGTCCGCGATTAGGGTGGGAGGAGGTCGTAATAAAGGATTTATAAGAAATTGGAACTTCTTGGAAGGGTGTAAAGAGGGAGGCTTTGAATGGGAGGAGCTTGCGCAGTTGCATTGGCCTCAGGTGGATTGGTGCTGCAGTAAGTTGTTAGTAGTAGTTACATAACATAAAAGTATGAGCTTGAGTCTACTTAGTAACTTTGCTCCGTTAGATTCCATCAGATAACGTAAAAGGCTCAAGTTATGGAAGTGTGAAAAGGTTCCATGGCACAGCACGAAATCACCTTTACTGGCTCACTTTGGAGAAAAAACAGCAAGATTTGATATTGCAATGGACCAAAATTCAGCTTCTTATTGAGTGCCACTCCCCCTTCTGCTGAGACTTGGATACTTAAGCTTTCTATCTATAATATATAAAGCTTTAGATTTGCACTAAAAGCTTTATATTTATATATAATGTAATTTATACTTATAACACCAAGAAATGAAACATTTTATCTCTTCAAGAATATTTCGGTTTCAATTGCAATTATAGATTATTCTAAGGCCTTTCTCAACATCATTACCCGAGACATTCAGGAGCTGACTGTCTTCCCTTTTCCGATATAAACATTTAGTTTTATCAACGGAAATCCCCAAATGATTTCTTGCCAAATCAATTGAATCCTTGACTTAATCTTTCGTAAAAACTGTAAAATATAGCACATTGAGCGAAGTAAACGGCTCCATCCCTAAATATCTTTTTCTTTCTAAGCCGAAGATGGATTGATTTTTTCTAACCTTAGGACATTTGCTAGTTGGAAAAAATTCCCTGTTCACTGAGTTTTCATATAGATTACCCAAAAAATGAAATGAACGAAACGATAAAATATTGCCATAAGCCATGAAATGCTGTGAGATTGAGAAAAGGTCATGCTTGTCAGCTGTGACAGGTCAATCAAGACTTGTTTGTCCAGGCTGTTCTTGTGTTCACAGCCTTGGAATTATGTTGTAGAAAGAACCAGTTGCTCAAATTTTATACTCTTTCTATATTAAATATAGAAACAAAATAGAATACGGGACAAAAAAAAACCTTGGTGCTGCACAGTGTAACGTGCTCTCAAAAGAAATTACTACCATTGGTTGCACGAATGACAAGGGGCATCCACTTTCAGAAATCACGTACACCACCTGGTGCGTTCCAAGCCTGGTGGCAAATGAGCCAAGCGTCGCAGAATCTGTGCAAAACGTGGTGGAAACCGTGCTAAACGTGGCAGAACTCAGCGGCACACGTGGAGGTGTCATATTATGTACCAGATAGCCGAAAGTGGGCACCCACTTGCGAATGGCCACTTGCAAATAGAGGCGTAATGGGTGTTTGCCTCCCTCCGCCATTATAAGGCATATAATACTTCATAATGGTGCAACATTGTGTGGCATTCGGAAAAAATATGATAGTTTTCAAGCAAAAAGAAAAACCTTTTCTCTGCTCCCTTCCGTGGAAAAATATTTAACGACTTGTCAAATTCTATGAAATAACTGTAAGATTGAGGAGAGGTCATGCTTGTTAGCTGTAACAGGTCAATGAAAGCCTATGTAAAACGACTATTCTTGAAGTTTCGATACTTAGGTATTCTACTTTAAAAGAACCTCAAGAACAAAAAAAGAGGAGATAATACTTCCCATTAATTCTGAGCATAGGTACGGTTGTCAAGGGACCAAGAAACAAGCCATGACCCAAAAAAACCTGAAATTTTATAGCATGGCTTAAAAAAAATATC
Organism: Artemia sinica; assembly: GCA_027921565.1. Classification (NCBI taxonomy): domain Eukaryota; kingdom Metazoa; phylum Arthropoda; class Branchiopoda; order Anostraca; family Artemiidae; genus Artemia; species Artemia sinica. The sequence continues at coordinate 67,060,517 of CM051264.1, forward strand.
CATCAACTAAAAAATTAGAAAACAGATTAATGATAAGAAGAAAAAAAAGAGTCAACTAAACACACAAGACAGGAAAAATAACAAAAAGAAAATAAAGCAAAAGTGAACAAATATAACTCAGAACAAATGCGCGCTTTTCACGCTTCTGAATTCTACCAGCCAGCCATTCAACCCTCATGGATTGGTCACGTCTGAGAGATCACCGAAAGGTTCCATCTCGATTTGCCAAATTATAAAACTTCGAAAACATTCAAAAAAACTCAAAATACAAAATTCCAAAAAACATTCTGAATCCTATTCAGAGTATTATCAAAATTAGAAACTCGCTAGTGACTCCAGAATGTGAGACATCAGATAATACATTAATTTTTAGCTCCCTTCTCCGCATAAAAATTATGTGTCCTGAATTAAAGTATTTTTAAGAGGCAGCTGAAGTTAATCACCAGAAATTATTAAGAAAGGTACTTGAATAGACAGGAGAAACACAAAGGCAATTTCACATTGCTACGTAAGAAATTACGTTATGTCGTTAAGTTACGTTACGTCTCTTAAGTTATGGAGCCCTTTTCACACTATTACGTCCACTTTCACATACAAACCCATAAGCCTCTACATAAAAATCCATAATTTCGTCACTATCAGCAGCAGCAGTGGCGGTTTTTTTTGAACTAGCAATATGTGGAACGGTGAAGACTCAAGCAGCTCTGATGATGAAATTTTGATGCTTTCTGCAGCTCTTTTGTGTGTAAAAGGAAAAAGCCCAAAGAAGAAAAAGAAAAGAGACTATTGGGTCAGACCTATTTTTACATCTGAAAACAGAGATGCATTTGGACAGTTGAACCTTCTACAAGACATGATTCTGTGTGATGATGAAGAAAAGTTTTTTAATTTTACCCGTTTTTCAAGAAGTGAATACCTTGACATATTTGAGCAAGTCAAAGATAAAATTCGGAAGCAGGATACAAACTTTCGAAGAGCTATTTCTCCTGAAGTCAAGCTGGCACTAACTTTGAGGTACCTGGCAACAGGAGCCTCCATGACTTCATTGCATTACGACTTCCGTCTGGGAATCTCTACAGTTAGTGGAATTCTAAGTGAAACTTTAAAGGCTGTTTTTGATAGTCTGTCACCAACTTACCTGCAACCACCCTCAACAAGTCAAATGGAAAAAATTGCAGACGATTTTCTGAAGAAATACAAAATGCCAAATTGTGTAGGTGCAATAGATGGGAAGCACATAAGGATGCAGTGTCCAAACAAAGGTGGATCTCTGGACTTCAACTACAAAGGTTTCCATAGCCTTGTACTACTGGCTGTCTGTGATGCCAGTTATAAATTCAGCTTTACTGATGTAGGCGCCTATGGCAGTGAAAGCGATGGTGGCATATTTGCAAGATCAGATTTGGGAAAAGCCATTGAAAACGGAAGCATACAGTTTCCTGCAAACAAATTGCTACCAGGCTCAGATATAGCTTTTCCCCACTTCTTGATTGGTGATGAAGCGTTTTCACTGAAACCATACATAATGAGAGCATATCCTGGCAAAAAACTGAATGATCAACAGAGGATATTTAATTATCGATTAAACTCGGTCAGGAGGATAATAGAAAACAGTTTTGGGCTTCTATCACAAAGATTTCGCATATTTAGAACAGAGATAATAGCCCAGAGAGAAAAAGTTTGTCAAATTGTGCTGACAGCAATCTGCCTTCACAATTTCCTTATTGTCAATAGAGGTGTCACTCCTGAAGGTAGCTCTTCAGCATCATCTGATGGCTTGGGAGATATACGCCTGGCCACTAGCAACCACAGCTCAAGACCTACCCGAAACCTACGAGACAAGTTGGCAGACTATTTCATGACTGAAGCTGGTTCAGTGAGAGGACAAATGCAGAGGGCATTTCAAGGCTCATTTTGATTAGTCCCGATATTTTACTTTTTTTTTTCCTTTAATTAATTTTGTAAACTGTTTATGGATGACTGCAACAAAGAATTAAAGCAAAGAATAATCTCAGAAAGGTTATTAACATTATTTCAATCTCGTTTACAAAAATATATATGAAAAAGGAAACTTCAATTACAAAAGAAGCTCATTCTGTATGCAATGTATTTTTCTTTCTATAATTCCTGATGATACTCAGAATCTCAAGTTGACAGTCCAGTTTGTCTTCCTGCGCCACTTGCTTGAAATGGGGTAAGATCGACTGAAGGAACATGAAATCTGGATCTGAAGTGGGACCACTTGTGTCATCTTTCTTTCTCTTTGAAGAAATTTTTTCAACAAGGTAGTTCTTCAGGGTTTCCTCTAGCTCACTGCTGTCTTCCTTCACTTTAGAAGAAGTACTGACTCCTGATCTCTTTCTCTTAACATTAGGAACAGGACCAGGTGATACTGGGAATTCCTTTGGTAGGTTCTCCTCTTTCGACAAGTTAGCAGACCCTGGATCGCAACTTTCCTGTAATAAATCTTCTGGGGAATAAATAATGAAAGTACGTTCAATCTCTTTATCAGATTCTATTTCGGTAACTTCTCCTTGAGTATCACTTGAAGCATATGGCTGGATCTCGTCAGTATAATCAGTCATCATTGGCTTAGGTTGATTAACATTGCTGAAGGTTTTTCTATTTCTAGGCACAATCACATCTTTCAAAAAATCCATCGCAATCAGCATTTTTACCTCTCCCGGCTTTATGTCGACATCTGCTAGACCAGATCCACTTGGGGGTTTCAAGTTTTTCTTGATCCTAGAATATCTTTCCCGAAGGCCGGTCCATCTTTTCATCAGGTCCTCAACTGCAATGAAAGAAATATCTGTAAAACAAGTAACAATTCAAACAATGCAGAGGTGTCATTTGCTGAAACCTTGGGAGGGACCAGGACCTGGAGCTTAGCCCTCCTATTTTTGGCCGCGAAGCGGCAGCAATTATAAAAATAGATCACTAAAAAGTGTATTATTCCTACATTTGCCTCTTAGACACCTATTTTAGAGAAGCAAATAACTTATAACAAATATCGTGCCGTGAGGTGTCTGAGTTTTCAAAAGTTCAGTATTAGGAAGTATCATTTTGTCTATTTTCTAATAAATGAACTGGATAAATCGCCTCCCCCTATAATCCTTCTTTAATAGTAATGTTAAATTTAAAACTGAGATCGATTTGGATTTTGTTGTAGTTAAATTGATTTTTCCACAAAAGTTGAGGGAAAACAATCTACTAATTGCTTACTGGGGTTATAGGCTAATAGACTTATTAAATAAACAGCAATAGGAAGCATCTTGCAATGAAAGACAACTTGGCCAGTTAGAGTGCTATGTAAAGTTTAATCCAATGGCAAAGGCCAGTTAGAGTGCTATGTAAAGTTTAGATATAACCACTAATCTTCTAGGAGCTATGGATACAATCTGGATTTGCAATTTGAAAAGCTTTGGCATAGGCTACTAAGTTTATTTATTGCAAAACATTGATCTCCATGTTGATCTACTAAACTTAAAACTTGTCATTTATAGCATCATAAAGAAGTACAGAGCTACTCATTGTCTAAGCATGTTATTACTTTAGGGGCTTGAATTTATGCCACTGATGTTAATACCTATTTGTATTCAGCGTTGCATTATAATATAGTACAATATTGAAATCAGTGGTCACTTACAGAAGTTTAAAAAAATCAATCAAATGGCAGCAATTTACTCTATCTTGAAAAGCCAGGGAGATAAAAGTGGCATTTTGGCATGCAGGTTTGCTTATAAGGTATTTTTGCTCTAGTATCCAATGGCAAAAAGACAAAATCCAAAGACTGAGGGCAAATCTGTGATTTCCATCACAGCTGAAAAAAAACTTTGGTAAAGGTGCAGTGTAGCTCCCCCTGATAAAAACAGCTTATTTCTAAGGGTATATTATTCAATCAATTGGGTTGTAAAGTTGCACAGATTGCAGCAAACATCCAGTAGAAGCAGAATGCAAACAACACACTTCTTACTGTATATTGCAGTTCTATTTGTAGGGCCTCTGCACCCTATACTACAGGGGAGCTACACTGCACCTTTACCACCATAATAACTGTGAGCTATGATGGAATCACCTTCCAAGGCTCTTTTACTAGGCTTTAAAGGTACAAAGAGTACTAGCCTATGTAGATACTGAAACAAAGGAAATGAAAGGAAAACGAACATTATGTAGGTGGCAACCAGTCATAAAACTGGGGTTTCTACCTCCCCCAAAAGCATTTCTTAAACCAGTTTTGCCTATGAAAAGTAGCAAAGAAACTTACCAAGAAAAGTTCTTCCACATTCTTTGTTGATTTTCTCAACAAATGAAGACCAAGCGTTTAGCTTCTTTGCAGAGTCCTTATAGTCCATCTGCTTTTTATCGTACAAAAAAGGACGTTGTTTGACAAAGTCAATTATTTTTTCATCAAGGGAGTCCATTTATCCCACAAAGCTTGAAACTTTTGCGTAACGTAACGTAAAAATAGAGCCCGACTCTATTTTCTATGTTCGTTATGCTATGTAAAAAATCCTACGTTACGTCGAACGTAAGAGAACATAACGACCAAAACATAACGTAACTTCTTGATGTGAAAGGTTACATAAGACGCATAAGGCAGTGTGAAAGGCATGACGTAGCAATGTGAAAGCACCTTAAGTCTCTGTAGAATATGAAGTAAAAAGTCTAGGGAATCAATATTGGTGTTAACCTAGTCCCAAAGTTAGCACTTAGACTGAAATTCTGGAATAGAAAGAAAAGGGAACGAACAGTGTCTTGTGCATAGCCTAATAAAATTTTGTTTGAAGAAGATTATTGTTTTGCAATGTGTTACTAAAACTTCCCAATTCGAACTTCGCTACCTTTTACACCGAGTTAGTAGGCTACTCAGCGTCTTGTTGCATTGAGTCGGGATTTGGGTCATTTTTGCATCGATTCTAAACTTGGCTTGCTTTGCACTGAGACTGAAAACTTTAGAATCGCTCCAGTTTTAAATAAGGGGCGACATACGCACTTTTTCAAAAAGCTTTCCATCCTGCATTTTTGTTCATTCACTTTCTTACAATGTTTTATAATTAATTATATATTATTATATTTATTATAATAATATATTATTATATTTATTATAATAATATATTATAATAAATATATCATAACTTGTATATTATATGTTTTATCATATAATAATATATTATTATATTTATTATAATTACATATTATAATTTAAATATTATAATGCATTTTAAAAACAATAGAAGGATCATGATCAGGAGATTTAGATTCCCGCAACAAATTTGAAAAATGCAGATCCATATTAATGAAAAACTTATAAACACATACTTCCCCCAAAAATTGAGGGGGAGTTTCTTTTTCGTATTCTTCATACTTGATGCTCGTTTTTTTTTTAATTGTTTTCATCTGCTTTCTTTTATTTAGTCACAAAATACTGGCTACAAGATCAATTATTACGATTAATTATTATACAGATAATATATTATTATATATTTTATAATTATTATACAGATAATAATTATTATACAGATTAACAATATACAGATACGCAACAACTACCTTTCATGAAAAGTTAATTTATAATCAATAAAAAAATTTTTAGACAAAATTTTACTAGGCATTTTACCTAGGTTAGGTTACGTATTTACTATATGCTATGCTTCACCCCCACCCCCACCCCTAATGTGCAAATAAATAGCCCAATTTTGCTCATAAACTATCATATTTTCATCCTATTCTGTTTTATTTCATTAGCATTAACGAAACTTCACTTCGCTTATACTTACCGGATTCTACACAAGTACCAAAACAGGTTGCGAACACCGGCAGATAGAGGTTACTAAGTATGATGAAAAATGACGACATATTGTGTCTTGAACTGGAATAAATCGAAAATAAAACGTCTAGGGTTTTTCTGGAAGTCACCAAGTGACGTAACTAAAGGGTAAGAGGGTACACTTGTACCCCAGACGTAGTATTTCTTTGGCGTGCCATTTCAATTAATTTTTTACCATATGCTATATGAAAGATGGGTAAGCCTATGTTGTTAAGGGGACAAGGCACTAGAAAACCTACCCATGCCTCTGAATTCACCAATCGATATATATCGTAATTCAGCTAGATGGCAGCGTAGCTCGAGCTTACTTGACCAGTCATCAATGTCAATGCACCATCATTATCTGCCAATCAAATATTTACTTCAAATTTTAAATGCAGCCCCGATTTGTCCAAATTTGCGATTACAAAAATAGTCCATCTACGCACACGTGTGAATGGGGCTTTAATAGCGGATCAAGTCGTTGTATCAGACGCTATGAACAATGCTCTTTCTTCGGTATTGTTAATACTTTCTTCAGGCACTTTTAATTAATGATATGCAAAACGCGGCTACATTGCCCAAACCTTTGTTTAACATTCTTTTGTTTTCTTTGTGTGGGTTTTAGTAAGATCAATTTAAGATGAAAGGGCTTAGGAAGGCTATACCTAGTTAGTCGCACAGTAAATTAATTGCCAACTATCATATATAGTCCTATTTTACCTTCTTTTATCGGCCCAATAAGTCTTAATCGTCTACATTTATCGCTCTTAAGTCTCGATTCTGTTATTTCTCGAAATAAATCTTAGATCCCTTACTTAAAAAGCAAATTTTTCAGTAATAAGTGGCACTAGACTATATTTGGCAATAGACCAAACAGCGATCAACTTTACACGCTATTGAATAGGTGAAAATATTTAAAATATTTCATAATGTAGGCTTTGTCCTTAAGTACAAAGGACAGTGAAATTGAAATCTGATTGGTTGAACAGGTTAAGTGGAAACTTACACAACCATATATGTCTAAAAAAAAATTAGAAAAGGTCGGAAATTTTTAGTGAAAAAGAGCTCCATATGCAGTTATGCAGGTTTTAGTAGCAGAGAGCGCCAAAGCGAAAAAAAAAATTAAAAACGCTGATAAAAAATCAGAAATATAAGCTAAAAAAACTGTGTAGCTTTCCTTTAAATGTGTTGTTATATTTGAGAATCAGCATACAGTTAAAATTTGATTTTTTTTTCAAACGAAAAGCGTTGTCAAATTTTAACTAATTATTTTCGCTTGTTTATTTTCACGGTTCAACGTGGCAACTCAGAAAAAATGTGATACGCCCTAATAATTTCAAAATATTAAAACACCCAAAACAAAATCTTACGAGATCGCGGTTTTCAGGTATGATTAGACGTAAGATGGGACCAGGGGTCAAAAAAGGTTTTATCTTAAATAACAAAATTAACGAAAGATATGCTTTGCAGGTTACAATCAATTTGTATTTTTATGAAGTAAAACAAATAGCCTACATTAAAACTAGCAAAAGAGCCGACTTAGCCCGCTTTTCGCCGCCCCTACTCACTTGACCCTTTGCCCCTCGCAGGCTTGTTATGATGATGTCATATTTAAACTGTTTTATTCGGACTTGTATAGCCTATGTTAATTCTCATGTTTCCAAAATAATTCTACATGAAAATTCACATTTCTAGCTTGATCAGTTTATCTGATTTTTCGATGCAGAGAAAAAGTATAGGCACACAAACTGTGCTTGATTTATATTAATTCTAACTAGTATTAATTTAATCAAATTAGCAGTGAAAATGCTCTTTATGAAGGCATAATTTTTTGGGTACTTACGCATTAGCTGGTACCCACGCGATATATTGTGCTAAAGGAAACTAGGCAAACGGGTATCTATGAATATAGAATTGGATCGCAAACCGCGGTTTGTCATTTCGTTTACATTTAAACTATTGGTTTTGGGGGTTTAGGGGGGAGGAAGGTACCTAGGTTAGGTTACGCATTTAATAGATGCTATTGCTTTCGAAGGTCTCAATTTTACCACAGAATTTTAGCGAAAGAGAAGTAAACTGAAGAAAGAAAAACTATTCAAAATAATAAAATTAAAGATGAAATGATTATCCTTATAAAAATATGTTTACTTGAAAGCCTAAAATTAATCACCATTCACTAGAGCTGTCCCTGGGAATTTATCAATATCCCAAGGTTCAATAGCAAAAAATGATGGTGTTCCAATAAAAGTTGTAAGATTTTAAATGATGATAATATATATGTTATCGTGAATATACGAAACTGGTGAATGTCGAGATTCACCAGTGAATGTCCGAAATACTTTTTTTTCTCCTTGGATTTAGTCAGCGTTGCCAGTCAACTTTTCAATTTAATGCAAGGTTTGATGATGACAGGTTAGATTAGAATATATTAGGATTGGTTAGGTTAGCTTAGGTTTACCCCATTTCTGATATTCAGTGGCGTAATTTCGTCAAAATCCTGGGTGTGTGTGTGCAAAGTTGGAGCCAATTTTCCCAAATCAAGTGAAACTGACAGTAAAAACTGAAAAATTAGCCATTTGGTACCATTAAAGTACTGTAAAAATACTATAAAGACACTTTATAGTACTATAAAAGTAAATATATAGCATAAAAAAAACGATCCGTTTCAGTTGATGCTTGAATTATGCAGGCTTATGTTAGTTTTGACAAGATTTTTGCAAACTCAGGTCAATGGGGAGGGCAAACTGAGATCTGAGAGGGGTAGTTTCCTCCCTGCCCCATAGCAAATTACACCCCTGCTGATATTTAAAACCAAATTTAACGTAACCTACCCTAATGTAACCTAACATAATCAAACATAACCCAACTTTAACTTTTACCATCATTGCTTGCATAAGACGGAAAAAGCTGACTCGTGAAGCTAATTGAATCCAAGCAGAGAAAAAGGAATTTCGAACATTCATCGGTGAAAGTAGATATTAACCAAATTTCGGACATTCACGGTACCATATATACTTAATATTCTTTTCGAGATTACTGTTTAGTTTAGATATTTTTCCACAAGCTCACAGCTGAAACCTCCCAAGAACTAGGGGAAATTCCAAAGTGTCGGAGTCTTGCCATTCACAATAGGTAGGTACACAGCGATTTACCCCCTGAAGGGGGGGGGGGGACAAAACATAAGTGAATTAAGTAAAAAATGTAAGAACTTATTCTTTGCGATAGAATTCATGAAGTCCTCAACCTGTTCGGCAAACTCTCATTTTAGCCAACACCTCAGGGAGGAAGACAATAATTTTGTTAAACAAAAATTCAAGATTTCAGAGAAACTTAGAAGAACTATAGAAATGATTTCTTTTTGGTGGGATTAACATCGTTTAGGACTCTGGTTAAATGTGGAATTGGTTCTAATTTTGTTAAAATGAAATCTAAAATAATTATTTCCTTTTCACCTTCTTTGGGCCCATTATCAATGGCAGTAATGTTGTTAGACATAAAATTAAATATCTCAGTGGAGCTTGGCAAAACTAAAGAAATAATTTCTTTCTTGTGGGATCAACATCATTCCAGGCTCCCAGTTAAATGTGAAATTCACTTTTACATTATTCCGATTTTTTTAAAGAAGTCTGAAATAATTATCTGATTCTCAGCTTCTTCTTGAAGCAAATTTACAGTGGCGTTTTAGACAAAAATCAAAGATCAAAGTGAATCTTGACAAAACTAAAGAAATGATTTCTTTGGCGGCAGATTAACATCGTTCTAGAAGTCCTACTAAATTGTCAGATTTATCTTTGGCATCATTTCTCATTTTTTAATAGCAAAATCCAAAACAATTAGTTCCTTTTCAGCTTCTTCATGAAGTTCAATGTCAATTCCGACAACAAATTAGAATTTAGAATTTTTGGAAAAGTCTCATAGATAATCTCCCATCATTACTTTACAATTTTCAGGAACAGGTTGACTTCCAAGGAAGAGGTTGAAAGGGGCATCCATTCTTCGCCAGCTGTTGTACATTTCGCAGCACATCACGTTTCGTGTGGAGTGCGATTTTCTAGAGTTGATGACCCCTCGCAGAGGCTTTGACAGGCATTAAAAAAAATACATCCAAACAATTTTGCATTTATGCTTTAAAAAAAGTATATATCCATTGGGGCGACTATTACGACAGCTGATCTTTACAAAGTCTAGTTGTTTGGGGTGAAAAAGCCTTCAGAAATAAATATAAGGGCAAACGAGGATTCCGATATGCGTTCTTAAACTAGTTATCAAATTTTGTATTTCGAATAATTTTCTCCGAAATTCCTTGCTCTTTTTTATTCATACTTGAAAATATTACCATTGATGCTCAACTTTTTTTGTACATTCCTTGACTCTGTATAAACATAATTTTTACTTCATTTGATTAGATACCCGGTGTTGGTTCTCGGTAATTTTGTGGCAGTGAACTCTCAAAAACGAGAATCGCATTTCTAACAAGAAACACATTTGGTGACAATAGGTATGAGCTGGTATAGCCCAACAGTGGTCTCAAAAGAATAAAGGATATATATATATATATATATATATATCTATATATAATATATATATATATATATATATATATATATATATATATATATATATCTATATATATATATATATATATATATATATTATATATATATATATATATATACTATATATATATATATATATATATATATATAATATATATATATATATATATATATATATATATATATATATATATATATATATATATATATATATATATATATATATATATATATATATATATATATATATATATATATATATATATATAAAATTTACTGTGTGTTCTTCAGGAAAAAAAAAAACTCGGCATGAAATTCAGACTTTTCCTTTTTTATGGTGATCAAATGCCCTGCACCCTTTACCTATACTGCTATTCATAAGGAGCTAGCTTAACTTTTTGTAAGTACTCATCATCATAATTTCCATTTTTTCATTTCTTCCACCCTAAAGCGTTACAGATGTAACATAGCAGAATTAGAACCTTTCTTTTGAGACTCCAAGGGACTATTAAGCCATAAATCGCAATTACGCGGTAAAACTTACGGGTAAATGTTCTTAGTGTATCAGAGACGGTAGATCATTGTCAAATCTCTGCCTGACGACCATAAATTTACGAGAGCCTTTCGGTAGTAATAAAAGAGAGTCGGGTCACTAGGGCTTCATAAAGACACTGACATGTCCTGCATTCTTAACAACGACCTCCCCTTCTCCCCTGCCAAAGACATCAAAACTCTCAGGTGACAGGGGGGACATTCTTTGCTGAACACTGATGCATTGTCTCGTCGCAAAGGTGATAAAACGTGAGAAGAATACATCATATATTCTTTTACAAGACAATTTTTTTAGAGAGAAAAAGTGAATGTCAACAAAGGAAAGTACTTTCATTGTAAGTTAAAGGGAAGACTTGACAAGCCTTCAAAAGCTAAGTCCCAAGGAAGGAAATAATGCCACTAGCTTGTTTTCAAGGGAGGGGGGGGAGATTTTAATAAGCGTCTAGCACAAAAGTTAGGAATATCAAATCAGTAGAACAGACGATAATAACGTTTACCAAAACAAAAAGATCTGTGAGTTTTATGGTCGAAAAGATTTATTTTCAGATATATCATTGGTGCCTTATTGGGAGACGAATCTGATTGAGATTTCTCTGGAGACAAGATCCTTTACGGCGGACTTCGAAGCTTTGGTAAATCTATATATGTTCAAAATCACAAGCCTACTTTTGTGTTCCTCCAACCCTGCTGCATGTAGCCTACCTTGGAGCTTACTTCTTGTTAAAGATCGGTGCATCCACTAAACATACACCGAATGACTTTTGAGTCATTACTCATGCCCCAAAATTATTAATCTATCGAAGTTTTTTTTTGGCACTTGTTAAATATCCTGAAAACACTCAAGAAATGAAGTTAATCCTAATGAAATATACCAAAATGTGATCACAATTTAATATTTTAGAAACAAAATTATGGAAACCAGGCCGCCCAGAAAACATTATATTAAATACCTAACCTAGTCCAATCACCTCTATATATTAAATATTTAATTAAATTATACCTGTACCATAGTTTTTCTCACTGAGACTAAGCTAATTATAACCAAATGCAGACAGGCACACCGGTTTTACTTACATCAAACAGATCAGGAGCTTGAGTGTTTTCGGGATATTTAACAAGTACCCTTTTTTATACAGAATGTTGGAAATATAATATATTTCCTAGCAATTTAAGCTTCTAGATTTGTTCGTAGTTTCCCTTATGTTTAGCTTTTTCATTCGAATTTGCCCCCTCCCTCAATCTCAAAAGAAATGCTTACGTACACGTTTTTTCTCTAAATATTTAGCTGACGAAACAAAAGCCATGTAGTAACGATTATTTTTTCAAACAGAAAGGCTGGTAGAAAATTTACTTTATCGAAGCAAACCATCAATATAGCAAGCCTGTGTCAATAAAGGTTTAGTTATCAAGGAATTCTAATCCAGGGTGGTAAGCAGAATACTAAATTTAGGGTACAAATCACGAATGATCTTCATGTTTCTGCAAAAGAATGTGTCCACCTTATCAAGAAAACCTTAAATAATTAACTCAAATCGTGTCGCGACTAGCAAACTATTTAAACATGATTCTGGGAAGTTGAGCGATGGGCGGTATTTCTGAAGTGCGATGAATAATAAACTTTTATTTTTTTACACGTTAACCACATATTTTGGAGGATTGGCCGGCAAGATTCCAGATTACCTTTGTATTCTGGTAAATACGTTAACCACGTATTTTGGAGGATTGGCCGGTAAGGTTCCAGATTAACCTGGTATTTTGGTTGCACTTAACTTCAACCCAGCAGCATTTTTCAATCGGAGATTGAATGAACAGCAAGACCGTATTCAGGGAAGGGGTTAGGTGGTTTACCCCCCTCCTTTAATTTTTTGTCCAACTGATAAAAACGTAATAAAATGCATAAAAACACATTTTTGATGCACTTTTAATTTTTTCGTAGCCCCCACCCACCACCGAACAAAAAACGTGATGCGGCCACGTGGAACAGTATCTAAAAATTGTCTATTCTTGGGACGGTGTATGTGGTATTCCGTTTTTTGTTGTCCCGTATTTCATAAAGTCTCATTTAATACAAATTTAGTCCAGCTAATTTCTACAAACAGGGAGATAGGGTGAACTTCCCCAGAATTTGTCAAACAATCCCCACATTTATCAGGATAATTAGAAAATTATGCGGGATCCCAAAATTTTCTGGGACGCACTCAGCTTCAGCCAATCAGTTGTCCTTTTCTACTGGTTTAATTGAATTAAAAGAGACTAAGGATGGAATTTTCGCTGATATTAGCCGGAAGGCTGAGGCCCCTCTACCAAGGCCGTATCCAGGGGTTAGGGGGTTTGAACCCCCCAGAAATGTTTGTCTGACTCGTAAAAACGTAACAAAATGAATAAAACAAATTTTTTATGATTTTTTGTGTACCCCCCCCCTTCGAAAAAATTTCTGTGCAAAACATCCCCCAAATAAAAATCCTGGATACGGATGTCCTCTACTTCTCTCAGAACTGAAAAAAATGTGGCTTAAATTTGCCTTTCTACTACCAACACCCCAGGAATATTACCGATCATACCCACCTCCCCAATCGAACCTCTGTGTACCTATGGTCTACTTTGCATGAAAAAATGTTTCATCAGAGCAAGATGAATAAAAATCCAAGACAGATAATTGCTTAAGACTCCAATTATTTACAATTAACAATGCCATTATTTTATGTTAAAAGTTATTATCTTTTACTAATCTCAGTTTCATAATTAAGATTCATCTAGTAGATAATAAGATCAAAGAAAGAAATATAATGAGAGTGATGAAATGACCTTGGTTTTACAAAGAGCGGAAAAAGTAGCCTAAAGACAGGAAACAAGTTTAGCGTCAGCAAACTATACAGAACAAAACTATTTTCAACTAAGCCTTCGGATACAAACCCTACTAGTATAATCCCCAGTGATATAATCAGGATTCTGTTTCATAAGTCCTACTCATTACTGGTGGGTGGGGTGGAGCTTCTTAAAAAAAAACCAGGAAAATTAGTAAATAATAGGCTACTTTAAATTTCTGGTGAAAAAAGGACGTGAGCCCAGATATGAATTAGATACTGAAATATAGTCATCAAGATGACAACATTTTTAGGGTTAGTTTTCCCCTGTTTCTAAAACTTTGAAAAGCTTCTTGCGCTAGAAACTTGATAAGTAAATTTAAAATCAGTAAATTTTGTATACTTGAAACCGGCTTAAAAGAAAATACTATAGACGTATATTAAGGATGTATCCAGGGTTTATCAGGGGGGGGGGATTACAACGAAAACTTTACAAAAACGAATCAAAATTTGTTTATATACATTTTGTTACTTTTTTAGGAGTCACACAAAAGTTTCGGGGGCAGTGGGTCGAACCTGGTAACCCCACCCGTGGATACGCCCTTGTTGAATATATTATCCTTAAAATCCCACTTCTTAGAGTTTCAGTTAACAAGGGTGGTCACCGTCGCTTTATACTTACCACTCAATCACCCCATCGATTTGAAAAAAAAAATTGCTTATTCAATTAAACAATATTTGCCTAAATAAAAAATATCATTTCTTCAAGTTCCAAAAGAGGTGGAATGTCTGGTCCGTTGCAACCCCCTGCGAGTACCAAAAGACCGCAGCAAATGGCACCTCCGGATACACAGAAAATACAAAGAGGGATAGCTCGAGGGGTTACACACTCTATGCCTTCTGGCGTAAATCTTGGGAGCACAATTTATTTCACCACGCGCGGCACATATTCGCCACGCGTGGTATGCACCATCTGGTGTTTACGATCAATAGTTCATCAGCTGTGGATAAATCTCCGAGTCTTACTTTGTAGGCTATAGAGAAGTAAAAAAGAATTTTGGACAAGAGTTTTATTTTAAGCTGGAATTGCACATTAAATATCTGAGGATTTAGATTCAGATCTCGAGCTAATTGTTTTCAATTTATGGTAAGGTTGTAAGGAAAATGAGTGAAGGTCCAGAGGCCGGGTTTAGTTGCTGGAGATGTGGGGTGAATGATTATGGGTTGGGCCATTTCCTTCTCCGGTGTAAGCAGCTTTCTCATTTAAGGGGATCAATTATCCAAGAAGGAGGATAGGTTGCTTCGTGGGTTAATGGGGTCTAAGTCTCCCTGTTATATTGTGGCAGTAGGAAATTTTGTATTGAAGGGAAGGATGTCAAATGGAGTGTAATTTTTCTTTTTTGTATATAGCTTTAAAATGCTCTTAAATACAGATTATTATTATTATTATTCGTAACTCACCCCTCGGAACGGCTTTGGAATTTGCCAAAACCAACAGCCAACCAATTCTCCACTTGCGACAAAATGGTGCTATATTTACTGGTGACAATCAGCATAGGATTTTTATCTACATTGCAAATTGAAATGGAAAAACAGTAACTAGTTTTGAGACTTGGCAAACCATGTTATAACAATCAGGACGAGACAATAATTATATTTTTATTTGGCGTCCCTTATCTTTGACGGACAAGGCGAATCATCCCAGCTGTCCACTGCCGAAATTGATTGCAGATTCTAATATTTTAACTCATTCATCTTTGTTGTGACGTGAAATTTTACCTTCAAAATATGTGTATACGAACTTCGATTAGTGACGGACCAAGGCTTCAAAGAATTTTATCTCATTAAAGATTAGCGATTTGACTATATTAATTCCACCTCTAGGATTAAGAAACTATCGAAATACATATTTTTTGCGAACTAATTATAAATATACATATTTATAGCATGGTACACCCAAGAAGTGAAGTTTGATTAATTCTAATGAAATATAACAAAACATGATGGTAAAATAATACTTTAGAAACATAATTACGGAAATCTAAGCTAAACTAACCTACCCCCCCCCCTGTGCAAATATTATAATAATAATAATAATAATCTGTATTTAAAAGCCAATGAAAGCAATATACAAAAAGACAAATACTAAAGAAAATTACACTTCATTTGACATCCTTCCCATCAATACAAAGTTTCCTACTGCCACAATATAACGGGGAGTCCTAGACCTCATTAACTCACAAAGCAGCCTATCTTCCCCCTCCTGAATAATTAATCCCCTTAAATGAGAGAGTTGTTTACACCGGAGGAGGAAATGGCCCAACCCATAATCATTTTCCCCACATCTCAAGCAACTACACCCGGCCTCCGGACCTTCCCTCTTTTTCCTTGAAACCTTAGTATAAATTGGAAGACAATTTGCTCGAATCTGAATCCAAATCCTCAGAAATTTAATGGGCAATCCCAGCTTGAAATGAATATATAGCGCAAATTACACAAGCACAATGTATTCTGTCTAAGTCCAATGCATTGTATCCTCCGTCACTTGCTTTTGCAGCTATGAAACCGGTTTTCTGATATGTAACCTAAGCGTAATTCTTGAATGTATTTCGAATAACCGACAAGTACCTATAGTATCATTCACAATAATATTGCTATATACTTCCAACAGATCGTAAAATTTTACTTATTTTTGAAAAAAGGAAAAACCGTGTTACTTTTCTTTTGTGCCACAGGAAAAAAATTCATAAGAATATAGAACTAAGATCAGAACATTCCCGTTATATAGAAAAGAAAAACTTGAGAAACTCCAACTTGACAAGTCGATTTTGCATCTCTAATTTTGTAGAAAAATATAAAAAAAATCAATTTTGCAGCATTCTTCTGTTTCGTTTCAGACAACTCCAAAAAGCAAAGTTGACGAGATTTTGAAAATATGGCAAGTCAGAAAAAATTAAATTTCACCAAGTCATTCTTAGCTTCGTCATTTTAACTGCAGTGAGATCAATCTTCAGTGTTGCCAAGTTAAACACGTCTAAGTGTTAAAATGAAGCACCTCCACAGGTTGTCCCCCAAAAAACTCAGTAAATCTGTAATACGACACATTATTCATAAAAAAAAGACTTCTCAAGATCACCAATTCAGCCTAAATCTGTGTCAATTGGTCATAACTGATAGTATAAAGTATAAAGATAGTATAATCCCCCGAAATGTTTGTCAAACTGGTACTGATGCATAATGCAGACACTTTTATATACTACAATGGAAACCAGTCACGAGAAGCCCGTTTTTGACGGGTTAATTCAAGACACCGCTATAGAGTAATGCAATGCATAGCGTGGTTTTCATTACGTATAGGCCTACAATATTTAAACTGTTGTTTTTGGGGTTTAGGGGGGGAAAGGGTACCTAGGTTAGGTTAGGTTACGTGTTTAATATATGCTATGCTTTACCCCCGACCCCCACCCACACTATGCAAATATATAGCCTAAATTTGTTTATATACTATTTTATATTCATCCTATTTTATTTCATTAGCATTAACCAAACTTGACTTCTTTAGCAGTATATAAAAGTGTCCGTATAATGCACCAGTACCGTCGAACTTGTAAAAATGTAAAAAAAAATAAATATAAACACATTTTTGATGCGTTTTTTTAAAGCTTTTGTAGCCCCCCCCCCGAAAAAAATCCTGCTTACGTTCTTGAAGTTAACTATATTGTCAATATTGTATCAATAACGGACTGTTTTTATAAGGCAACTTATTGGCTCAAAATTAAAGACAATCTTCACATTTTCCATCTATTTGAGCTTTGCTTTTTTCTAAAGGCCGTTGAAGCCGTTTTTTATTTGTTCAAAATACAAACTATTTGGTGTTAAGAAATCACAACTGATAGTATAAAGCTTAATTGCGATAAAAGTAATTTTGGATTGCTTGTTTATATATATTTCGGTACTCTTGCATTATATGGGCCTTTACAAGGAAACCAGTCACGAAAACCCCGTTTTTGACGGGTTAACCGCTATATGCCTAGCGTGGTTTTTATTGCGTATACGATATTTAAACTGTTTTTTTTTTGGGGGTTTAGGGGGGGGGGAGATACCTAGGTTAGGTTAGGGTACGTCATGGGCGCCCATAAGGGGGGCGCCCCCTCCCCCCTTATGGGCGCCCATGACGTACCCTAACCTAACCTAGGTATCTCCCCATGATACAGCATTAGTTTTATATTTTTGTTCGGAGATTTCTATTATATAGCATTAAAAGTGCCAATTAGATCAGGTGTATTTAATATATGCTATACTTTACCCCCACCCCCACCCCTAATGCGGAAATATATAGCCCAAATTTGTTTCTAAACTATTATATATTCATCCTATTTTATTTTATTTCATTAGCATTAACCAAACTTGACTTTTTAGAAAGGCCCACATAATGCAAGAGTACCGATACTTCGGCTTGGTTTTGAAAACAATTTTACGGGCATATTTTTTTTTGTGTGTGTGTGGAAGTGAGTTCATATTAAAAATCAAGACCTTATTCTTTATCCCACTCCATTTCTTTTGTGTTCGAACTGTATAATGCACTTCTCTACAAATTAGGCTTTGGGCGAGATTTAGAATTTTTAAGCATGTTTATTCAGTTTTGCCAAGAACAATGAGTTCATTGAAGGAAGAAGGAGAGATTAGGGAGGGGGGGGGGGAAATAGCGAAATGGATCTGGAAATCTAAGCAACACTCTTTTGCTAATTCAAACTCAAAGAATAAATATAATATACTATCATCAAAATATTGGCTTCGAAAACGCGCAGTCTTACGTTCTAGAAGGTATTCCAAGAACATATCCCGTCTTTTCTTCTTTTTTTTTTGGGGGGGGGGGGGGGTACAACAAAAAATTAAAAGCGTATCAAAAATTTGATACGCTTATATTCATTGTTGTTACGCTTTTACGAGTCAGACAAACATTTCGAGGGGGGTCAGAACGCCTACCCCCCCCTTGGATACGGCCTTGAGGTATTCCCTAAAATGTTTTCGTCACCTCTGATTATACCAAAACAGCTAACATATAGGAGAATTCCTTTATCATAAGTTAAGACAGTGTTTCGTTATGTAACCTTACGGAGCAAATTTTGCCCAAAACTCGATTTCTGCATGGATATTAAGTAGGGCCGTATCCAGGATTTTTTTCAGGGGGAGGCGGTTACAAAAACTTTTGAAAACGCAACAAAAAAAATTTTATATTCATTTTTTATACGTTTTTACGAGTCAGACAAACATTTCGGGACGAATGGGGGTACAAACCCCCTAGCCCCCCTGGATACGGCCTTGACATTATGTCTATATTATGTTAAGAAAAATTCAACATAGTAGCAACAAATTGAACTTTCTGGATAATCAATTAACAAATTTTGAGCATAAATTCACATATTTTTCTTAGAAAACCTTTCACACTTCATCAGAGCTTGAATAGCTATCTCCATTCCACATTTTTAAGTTTTGAATAATTTTATTTATAATAGCTGTGATATTAAACGACGACTATAATAATTTAAAGGAGGTTTACATTGGCCTAGCGTGAAAGGTTGGGGTTAACGTAACGTAGCTCAAACACTTGGCATAGAAAATTACGTAAGTAGTGAAAAGACCATTTAATCCTATCAGGAAGGTGAATATATAAGCAGGGGAGGATCTAGAGCAAAATCTTAGAGAGGGCCCAATGTGACAAGGGCGCCAATGAGCCAAATCTTGGTGGCGGGGGGAATGTGACAAAGATGCCAATAATTGACCAAATTGACAATTTATTCTTAAAAAGAGTAAAAAACAGGATAAGAGGACACCAGAAAAAATCTGGGGGAGGGGGCATGGTCCCCCGCCCCTCTAGATCCGCCAGTGTATATAAGGATTTACTCACATTGCTCCTACATATAGAGAATTTCGAACTGGATCCAGATGAAACGTCCTATAGTAGATTTTACCGCAGGTTAATTCTCTGACATGATCTAAAAATGGAAACAAAAAATTAAGTCATGAAAAATATTAAGTCGTGGGTAGTAGTCCGTAATTAGTTCTTATTAAAAATTGCTCCAACTCCTTGGCCATGTTTGGATCAATGTAACAACTTAATCATACTTGTGCGTGTGTTTGCCACCCAGGTTTTCGGCTAGAAAAATGCAACAATTAAACAAAGGGTTATCAACTTAGTGTTTTTTGGTACAAGACAGAATCAAATAAAATTAATCATGTTGCATGCAATTTGCATTTTGTGAACTAAAATATGCCGCTATACTCCTTAATAAATATTCGGGCAATAAAAGTGCCATAAAAAAGATTATGCAGCTAAAATCATAAAAGTCTGTCATTTTCACATAGGCTACCAGGATTAAAAAAATATGGGTGAAATGATTCTAAATGAAGTGGGGTAAATTCACTATTTGGGAAGGGGCTAAGCCTCCCCCTCTAGCATGTAGTCTTACAGAATACACTCACTAGACAATTTATAGTGTACCAAATAGTTCAAATAGCATAGCATACCATTAATGATATTGAGTATAAACAACATTAATCAATTCGCAATAAGAATATAACACAGCTATGCCCTTCTTTTGTCAAGCACAGTGGCGTGTTAAGCACAAGAGAAAACCAAGGCTGCACTCGAGGCAAAGAATCACTCTTTATTATTTTTATACTAAAAGCCTCGTAAATATATTAAACAAGTTGAAAAAATAGGCCAGATTTTTCATGGAAGCAAAGTAAAAACGAAATTTAAGCTTTAATTATTTTTTTTTTGAATATTCAGCCTACAAAACGTAGACACAGTAGCACACATTGCTAAGGGGCGAGGGATGATCAGCAACAGGGGAGTTACCATATTTTGTTAAAAAATAGTTACAAAAAATTTTGTGAAAAATAGCAAAAATTAGTTAATAACAAAAATTTTGTTAAAAATACTCACTTCTGACGATATTTTTGAGGACGGTGAGCTTTCTAAAGCCCGGAGCATAAAAACCAATTCAATTCTAGAAAGTATCGCGATATCGAATACAGCCTATAGAGCTGTCGGATGGCATATAATTTTTCGAAAACCGGATAAAAATATTTTGCCCCCTTCCTTCAAATAAATAAACGTAAGTTCAGTTGCCTCCCTCCCCCAAAAACAATTCTAACATTTTCAACGTGATCCCCAGCAGTCGGACAAAACAGTTTACACTTTCAAAACTATGTGTAAAATTTGTCATCTTTTAATGAAACTTACTGACTGTATGCACTATGTACTATGAAATATACTCGCTTGCCTTCAGATCTCAGGCATAAAAAAGATAAAACGTATTCTCTCTTGTGATTATCAGAAACCTACTGATTCTGATCTATGGCCTGTGGTTCACTCTTTACTGGGTTTCCAGCTATTGTTGTAACCATGGAAATACTCCTGAGGAAATACTGTCTTCAGTCACGCCGTGTATAACCTAATATGATTGGCTAGGAGTTACAGACACATTATATCAAGTAATATTACGAAAATTGGAATGCCTCACGAATCCTAGTCTTCTAGAGGCCGGTCCCTCTTTCCTCCTATTCGGGTAACCTTTTCAGGTTCTCTACGAGTCAATTTCAAATTGCAGATTCTGATCTATGGCCTGTGGTTCGCTCTTTACTGGGTTTCCAGCTATTGTTGTAACCATGGAAATACTCCTGAGGAAATACTGTCTTCAGTCACGCCGTGTATAACCTAATATGATTGGCTAGGAGTTACAGGCACATTATATTTCATGCATTCTGTCAAAAATTAAATTTATACTCACTTTTTAGGATTTTCTAAGGGACAATGAGTTTTCTAGAGCATATGTTCTAAAACCCAATTCCAGAAATAGCCTGTCTGAAGACAGGCATAATAAGAAAAAATAGGCACATATGCATTATATGTTACACAAGAAAGAAGTCAAGTTTGGCTAATGAAATGAAATAAAAATAGGATGAAAATATAATAGTTTAGAAACAAATTTGGGCTATATATTTGCACATTGGGGGGGGGGGGAAGCATAACATATATTAAATACGTAACCTAACCTAGGTACCTTTCCCCCCCTAAACCCCCAAAAACAATAGTTTTAAACATTGTAAACGTGCGGAATGACAAACCACGCTTTGCGATCCATTTCTCTATTGCAAATACCCGTTTGACTGGTTTCCTTTAGTGTTTCCCGATACAATATATAGCGGTGTGTAAGATGTAATGCATAAGTACCCAAAGATGCATATAAACCAACTTTTGACGCGTTTTAAAGTGTTTTTTGTAACCCCCCCCCCCCCCCCCGAAAAAAAAATCCCGGATATAGCCTTGCTCCTTTATGAGGACCGGAAAAAAAACTTGCCGCATGGTCTTTAATTTTTTTTTCTCAACCTCGTGATGACAGTATGTAGGCCTACATAATTCCCATAAACAGTTTCCATAACTAACACGCTTTTAGATGGCATACATTTTCGGTCGCAAGTCCAATGAATGTTTCCTGCTGTCTATTGCCAATCCTTTAGAAGAGGCTGGCGAATTAGATATCACGAAGTTTGGAATGTTCCACGTATCCTAGTATTCTAAGGAAGCTGTCCCCTTTTCCTCGCCTGTGGGCAAACTCTCTTACTTTTCGAGCAATCATAGATTACAACTTGAATTAGTAAACCATTAAATTCGATGCGTGACAAAAACGCACAACTCATAAGCATTTGACAGGTGAGTCGGCACATGAAAAATGAAATGGCTAAGTATGTCAATGTCAGATGCATCACGGGGCTGCATCGCACTAGGGGTTTGAGGGAATATAACAGAAATTCTGAAACAGCAGGGGCAGATGGATTATCTCTCAATGACTAGTTAAATTATCTTCAGTAATTTAGAACAATTCAGACTGTAAGCGTTATTGAGATGAGAAAGCTGAAAACAATATGTCCCGCTTCATTTAATTATTTCCGCTTGAATCGAAGACACGGTCAAAATTTATTGTAAAAAAAGACAATAATAGCAAGAAAATGCCATAAATTGTAATGTTTAAAAAAAGAAAAAAAAACCCTTCAACGAAATTGGTTTAATGTCAAGAAACGATAATGATTAAGACAAAAAAACTTCTTGAAGAAGTAAAAACAAAACATAGTTACCTACTATTTTTTTTTGCTTGTTTCGTATTACAATAATTTAAAAGATAAGATTTGAATTGGTTAACCCTTGTGGAAGATTATTACTAAGTTGTAAAACATGAAAAAAAAAATGGGTAAGTAAAAAAATAATTAAAAATTGAAATTTCCAGCATTTCAAAATAAGTATTATGGCATTGAATTAAAAGGCCAAATATCGTCATTTTCGGCTTTAGTTCAAGTCCAGATCAGTTTGCAAAAGCTCATCAAGAAATTTTAAAACTTTAAGATATTCTCCAGAACATGGCGCACTATATTTCATATATTTCGTCTCAAAAGGACAAAAAAACGATTTGACAAATGGCAGAAGTGTCCTTCCAGGGAAGTCAGAAGTACTCCCATAGTCTTAAAGATAAAATATATTCAATGAATTAAAAATACAATAGAAATACTGTGGTAATCCCCGAAAGGCTCTTTGGCCTATAAAGGATTATTTGAAAAAAACTACGTTTTCTAAGAGTTAAAGAGGCTGAGTTACAAGGTCGAACCTTAAAACGTACAGGGATTAGGAGGCACAGTTGGGGGGCTGCCACCCCCCAAACCCCCCGCTTTCGCAGCCTTTAAATAAAAAAAAAAATTTAAACTGAAAGTAAGGAGCGACATTAAATCCTAAAACGAAAAGAAATTATTCCGTATATGAAAGAGGCTGTGCCCTCCTCAACGCCTCGCTCTTTACGCTAAAGTTTTTATTGTTTAAAAAAAGAGTTGTGAGAAAGTCAAACTTTAGCGTAAAGAGCGAGGCGTTGAGGAGGGCACAGCCTCTTTCATATACGGAATAATTTCTTTTCGTTTTAGGATTTAATGTCGCTCCTTACTTTCAGTTTAAATTTTTTTTTTTTATTTAAAGGCTGCGAAAGCGGGGGGTTTGGGGGTGGCAGCCCCCCAACTGTGCCTCCTAATCCCTGTACGTTTTAAGGTTCGACCTTGTAACTCAGCCTCTTTAACTCTTTAGAAAACGTAGTTTTTTTCAAATAATTTCTGCACGTTTTTGTACAGTTTATTACTTATTATTGCTTGACTAACTGTTAGCTGATCGTGTCAGGAGTTAAAGTTGGGGGCTGCCGCCCCCCAAACCCCCCGCTCTTGAACATTCTTGTGTTAAGGCTTTTAATTCCTGAATACTCAAATCACGTCGTACAGGGTGCCTCCTAATCCCTGTACGTTTTAAGGTTCGAACTTGTGACTCAGCCTCTTTAACAGCCCCCCAACTGTGCCTCCTAATCCCTGTACGTTTTAAGGGTTGACCTTGTAACTCAGCCTCTTTAACTCTTTAGAAAACGTAGTTTTTTTCAAATAATACACATAAACAGGTTAGACATGCTTTGTTATGAAAATTGACGCGCAGATATTTTCACAACAAAGTATGTCTAACCTGTTTATGTGTATTATTTGAAAAAAAACTAAGGTTTTTCGTAAATGTAAATTCGGGGGATAATTTTTTCGGTCTGAAAATATCAAAAGGCCCTAACAGGTCGAATTCTGCTTCGAATGAGTCCTCATTCAACCGGATCCGTTGCCAACTGTGGCCTGTAGGCGTGGCTAAGAAAAAAAAAAGAAATGATGATGATGAATTTTAAGTGGCTATATTTGGTTTTTTGAAAACAGGGAAGGAGTGATCAGATTGAGCTGAAATTTCGAGGATAAGCTCCCGGGCCCTAGGAAAGCTTAACCTCTAAATTTCAGCCCAATCGGACAACGTTAAAGGGGGGCTGTGGTGGGAGGGTCCAAACTTCCGGCCCAGTTTACCCCATGAAGATAAAGTCGGAGGAGGATGAAATTTTGCAAGTTTCTTAGTTTGAGCTTGGGCTACAAAACGCGATTACCGCCGTCTCTCTGCGACCTCTAGGACCTGAAATCGCTTAACATTGTGGTGGGTCGCCTCTTTATAGAGGCACAAGTGTGCCTCCTTGATGAGTAGGACGTACGATTCATTGAAACATTACCTCAAAGAGAAGAAGACAAAAAAAGAAATAAAGATTTAGAAAAAACGAGAATTATAAGGATTATAACATTACTCAGCAAAAAAATAAGAAATAAAAACAACAAATGAATAGTGAAATTAACTAGACTAAATTAGTGACACGCAACTAAAGAAGGGCTAACGCTATTATAAGCTTACTTGTTTACAAAAACATTATTTTAGGTTAAAGCACTTGGCTCGCCTCCTAAGTTCATCAGTAACTGCGCCCTTTCAAATGCCTATCCTGTATAATTGAATACCGTATAAAATTTAAAGTGGAATCCATAGGCAAGCGGTCATTTCACTAAAAAAATAAGGTTCAGAGTTTTAAAATGCAAAGCTTCCGCTTAGATTCCAGCAGGGTGACTTTCAAGAGACAGTTTGGATTCAAATCTACAATTTCATAAATTTTAGTAAAATTCTTTGAGACCTTCAGCAGAGTGCCGAAAAGTAAGCCAGAATCAAGACGATGAGTTTTTCTAATTTCTACATAGACAGAGGATGCTGAGTCTAGCAACATCAAACTATGGATTGTATTGATCACAGTTTATGCAATTATCCAGTATGATCATTCCCTATCTCACCCATTATAAAAACCCGGACCAAGGTGCGAGTGCTCCAGAGAACGTTTTTGCAGATAGAAACATAAGCGGAATCAGATCTTTTCACGGGTAGACAAGTCAGACGTGAAACAATCGGAAACAAGTGGAAACCCGCTATTACGAATAATGCACTTTGTTAGAAACAATCGGAAACAGACTAACCCGCTAATGCAGAAAGAAGTGGGAGGAGCTTTTTGTTCGTACCGAGAATGAAGACCAGAAATGATCTGCGATAAACTTACTGGATAATTCTATAAACTGTGGTATTGATACTGCATATTCAATATTGACCTATGGGCATAGTGTCATCATTTTCATCTTGGTCACTGCCATGCATTTGGTGGATTCCTTAAACATGCTCGTGCATAATCGAACAAAGCCTTTAAAATATTATTGAGAGGAAGCACGTGCACGCGTTCCTCAGTATCCCCAACCTTCGAGCCTCGTGATTTTTTTTTTATTTTCTTATAATATCCTGTAATTTCATTATGAGATAAATAGCCTGTTTTTTGCTGTATTAACAATCCCTTCAGACAAAAATAAATATACCCTTTCCGATTCCGCCGAGGTTAGAATTATTGTCGAACTCTAGGCGTTTCTGAGGAGCATATCACGCTCCTAAAGGACCGTTCACAGTAGTGAATAAGGCGTATAATTCATAAAATTATGCGCCCTGTACACGAGAATATGAGATAAAATTTGTACACGCTTCTCTCAATGTGTTAAAAATTGACAGAAGCGAGTTGTATTTTCTGTGCTAAGAATGGTACGTGGGCTATTCGTAGCCAATAGGCTGCCAACTTTCGTGGCACGTGTGTATTTAAGAGCGGAAAGAAGAAAAGTCTACTATTTTGTTTTGCCAAAAATTAGTTAATGAAATGGAAAATCAATGGAAATTTTTGAGTTTTTTTTTATTGGGATTATAATAGAGAGTACCGACTCTGCTAATGTAACAAAATGGCAGTTGTGCAAGTTTAAAGACAACAACTTAAACTTGCTATGATAATTGAAAACATTTGGTGAACAAATTTTTCCAACTATGAACGGGCGTGGAGAATAAGGGTTATACACGGACAGTTTATTGTTGTTGTTTTTTTTATATATACGTAAGCCTGAACAGTCCTTAAGGAGTAGAAATAAGATAAAGACACTGAGGATTAGAAATGAGATAAATCGCCCCAGTGGAACTGCCAGGATGGAGCTCAAGAAGAATCCGTCCCCACTAGGAAATATGGGGAAATGAGCAACATACGCTCAAGGGAAAAAACGCCCAAGGCTGCATCCACGGGGGTTATGGGGTTTATTCTCCCTCAACTAGACATTTTTGTCCGACTAGTAAGATCGTAGGCTAACGAAAATACATATAAACAAATTTTTTATGCGTTTTTTTAATTTGTTTTGTAAACCCCCTTGAAAAAAAAAACCCGACCACAAACAAAAATCTCGGATACGCCCTTGCCCTCGCCTTTATACCTAAAGTTAAATTAAAAAAAAAAATACAGGAAAGCGGAACAATGTTCTGAATCGTGGGTGAGTTTCTTCGGTGAATTGAAACAAGTGAAAATTTGTTAAATTAGGATATGAAATTTGAATTTTTTTTTACTGCTACATGGTACGCAAAATTACGGCAGACAGTCTTTTTGCTACGGGTACTTAAGTTTCTTTTTACTAATAGCGGCCGCTTAATCAGGACACCTGCGGAAAAATTTTTACTTTAGAAGAGGGGCAAATATGAATCTTTACTTTATAACTCAAGTAAGAAGTGCCCAGAAACTTTAGAAAATTTTAGATTTCGAGAGGAGGGGGCGTTCCCGATTCCCCAGCGCACGTAACTGGCCCACCTTCCGTGAAATAAATATAGCTCAACAAATGAATTTTTTTTTTTTTTTTTTTTTTTAAGTTTGCCATGACCCAAGGATTGAGAAGCAATATGTTTAAAGGACAGTTTAGAGTTAAATAACTGATTTCTCCAAAAAAAAAAAACGCCATTCACAACTTATAGGTGGAATAGCGACAATATAAAGTCTACTAAAAACTAATTCCATAGTTATTCCCACACCACCTCCAATCGAGTGTAACCCTTCCAGTAGAATTAGTTCACGAGATTTTTTGGGGGGGGAGGGGGCAAATTTGTCATTTTTAATTATTGTTTCTCAATGAAAATCCAAAAAAGGCATTTTTAAATGAAAACATTCCCCCAAAATTTCTCCAAATCTAGGAGTAAAAAATTTCAGGGGAATACATGCCTCACAGTTCCACCCCCTAAATTGACGTCACTGAACCCTCTTGAAACCAAACCCTGGAAATACATCTGCCTCACAGTTGGTATAGTCCCAATACCTGTCAAATTCATTTTACCCTAGCCAAGCCTGGTTGTCATACATTCTGCAGCATCAATTCTGGTGTCAATCAAGCAATAGACACTAAAAATATCAAATTACTTAGGCGTACCCAAACATTATTTTCCATTGTCACTTCAAAACTTCCGGTCGTTTTAGGAGTAATGACAAGATTTACATACAGAAATAAGTATATATTTACATGACACCATTGCGGCTAAAGCAGAAACTGTGACAACTTGAAAGGCTGAAACTTTTAACCACAAACATGCGCTTAAATTATTGACACAAATAGCAACACAAGGAAGACGTGGATTATAAACACAAAACAAATGACTGATTGTTCCGATGATATTAATCCAAAGAGAAACTGAGTTCACTTCAATGACTTTTGTGACTCAAACTCTTGTTCCTTTTACTCAGTGGCGTAATTTCGTCAAAGTCCTGGGAGCGGGAGGGGCAAAGTTGGAGCCGAGTATCCTAAATCAAGTGAAAATGACAATGAAAACTGAAAAATGAACCAAATAGTACCATAAATGTAAAGATATCCTATAGAAAACTGACCTGTTTCTGGGGATGCTTAGATTATGTAGACTTATCTTGGTTTTGACAAGATCTTTGAAGAAACTATATTTCAGCTGGGGGGGGGGGGCAGCTACCCCCCTGTCTCATAGCAAATTACGCCCCTGCTTTTACTTGCTTAAAATTCTATTGAAAATAAACAAATAAAGTTTTTGATTATTTTTTACTAGTTCAAATTTAACAAGACAACAGGTGAATGTAACAACGGTAAAAAGGTGGGATCGTGTGGTTTCCCTTTCTGATACCCGCTTAATAATAATACGATTACCTAGAAAAAAGACGATTGATGCCAAACAGTTCGTCGTAACGAACCGTAAGCAAGGGGAGACCCGACTCAATAGTAACCGAAACTCTAAAAAACATAATTTTGATACCAATAGATACATCAAAAGAATCAAATTTGTATGCTGATTTCAAATATATAAGTTTTATCAAGTTTAGTCTTACCCATCAAAAGTAACTTCTCTTTACGCTAAAGTTTGACTCTTTCTCACAACTTCATTTTTTAAAACAATAAAAACTTCAGTGTAAAGAGCGAGGCGTTGAGGAGGGGATAGTCCCTTTCATATACGGAATAATTTCTGTTCGTTTTAAGTTTTAATGGCGCTCCTTACTTTCAGTTAAAAAAAACTTGTTTTTTCATTTAATCATAAAAATAAGCCAATGCAGTAAAAACTGTTTACTTGTAGCAATAGTTGTCATTCAAAACTTTCCATTTTTTTAGGCTTAAGATTTCATATATGATTTTAATATATATATATATATATATATATATATATATATATATATATATATATATATATATATATATATATATATATATAAATTTTTAAACAAACTTACATTAAAATGTGAAATTTAAATTAGCAGTACAAGAAAAGCGTTGTATTGGTCAAACTGGCTTTGGAAATGTTCATCTGGGTCTACACGAAGGGCACCCACTTTAATAAATCAGATGTCATTCATTAATCATTCGGCGCTCACATTCATATTTCCAATTTGTTTTTTTTTATGCTTCTTGAATTTTTTTTTCTAAAGTCCTTCCTAAAAGCAAAATCATACAGGAAATATTTATCAAAGTTTATCTCTAGAAACACGTCATTCCCAGGTCTTTTACACAAGTAGGGTCTATTGCCTCAGCCTTGTTCTTTGCATAAAAGGACAAAAACTTAAAGAAGATGTGATTACAGGGCGTAAAATGAAATCTCAGCTTGTTCGTTCACCACTCGCCTTGAGGCCTAGGACTGCAAGGAAATTTCGATAAGAAATAGGGGAAGGACAACTAGCTTGCTGGAGCAAAGGGAAGTGATTATTTCCCTCATAACGTTGAGGTATATTGCTTCTTTATATTCAATCTCAGAGACGATTTGGAATTGTGGGCCAATAAAAGAGGTGGTCACTCAACTGTGATATATCTAATTAGAAAAAAGACCTGGCTGGGGAGAGCAAATGCGTTTTCAACGTTTACACGAATAGCACTAAACTGCGCATTCACGTGAAAAGACAAATATATTAATTATTTTCTTAGTTTCAGATCCTATAGTGCTTCGCACTATATAGTGAAAGAATACAATAGTGAAACTAAAATTTAAAATGAGATTTTACTAACGCGGAAATTTAGCACGTGCTGCTTTGAGCCAATCAGAATTTTCCATAGAATGTTTCAGCTAATCAGAAAATCATATGAAAAAGGGAGAATTTTTTCATATATAATTTTCTGATTGGCTAATAAAAAGGTAATGAATACAGCATTAGACTTTAACGTCCCTACTAGCGGTGCTGATCTCCATTTCATGGCCCTTCAGCAAGGAGGTTCAATGAGGGCTTGGGGGCCAGCCATCCTGTGCTTTCGCCCACTCTTCCTGTTTACCTTCCCCAGGTTTTTCCAGGTACCGATTTAGAGCTGGGCCGATTCTGGCTAAACGTACAGGATCACCCCGATGACCCCCGTTCCAAAGCGAATAACCAGCAACACCAGGATTCGAGTCCCTGTCCTCAGGGACAAAGAACCCAAGTCTAGCAGGCTAACCACTCGGATAAGATTGGCTAATACCCCAACCTTATCAAGCCGGAGAAAAAACTGCAAATAAAAATATGGGTGGAATAACCAGGAGTTTGATTCCGTCATAATGCATAATGACATTATGCGAAATCGTATCTTATTCCGCGATTTTCTAGGATTTTTCTTTTGGTTGTTTCAAAGCTATGAAGTTTTTGGATAATATCATTTTTGTCAGTAGAGATCACAGTTTATATAATTATCCAGTATGATCTTTCCCTATCTCACCCATTATAAAAACCCGGACCAAGGTGCGAGTGCTCCAGAGAACGTTTTTGCAGATGTACACAGAGGAAGATCCCTGGGCCCATGTGTGAGACTTTCCCATCAAACCTCATCCCAAGTATCTTAAGATGGCTTACCACAAGGCCGTACCCAATAGGAGGGGGGTTACGGCGTTTGACCCCCCCCCCACCCGAAATATATTTCCAACCCGTAAAGACGTAACAAAACGAACATAGACATATTATTGATGCGTTTTTAAGTTTTTTTGTAAGGCCCTTCCCCCCCCCCCAAAAAAAAAAAAAAAAAAAATTCTGGATACCAAATACTACCCTGGCTTACTAGGCTTCTTACCAAAAAAACTAAATTGAAAAATAGGCTACATACCTTTATAGTTCCTAATTCTATGGCTACAACATGTAGGTTCATGATAAGCTTCATAATTATTAGAGACTTCTGCTTTCTCCCAATCAAGTTCATCTTCCGCTAATGGAGAAACCGTATCCACCGCAAAAACAACAAATCCAAATAAAAACACAATTGTTCTAATTGCCATTCTGTTGAAATACAGCTCCATTTATATTAACATTTTTTTTATAATTGAAAGCAGAGCAACATGAGAGCTGTTGCAAATGATAAGGAACACTCGACTTCTAAGAGGCTATTCTTGATCACGAATTTCCGAACACAAGATATTGAACAGACAATAGATCTCCAAATACTCCTTTTTTTCAAAACACTTCACACTAAACAAAAAACAAATAGGCATACGTTCGCTATCATAAATTTTGGGTGATTTGAAGTGTGAGTGAAAATAATTTGGCAGCAATTTACCAATGAACAAAAAGATAGACTCAAGATTTAGGCATAATTTGCCTTTATTTCCTCAAAATCACCTGGATAGTAGATTTCTTTGTTTCCAGAAATAAACTTCGCGCAAAAAAAAAAAACAAAAAAAAAAACGCCCCGACAGAGCTCAAAACCATTTCTAAGTGCCAATGCCGCATTCAGGGGAGGGGTTCCTCTCTGTAATATCTAAAATAGCTTGATATATATACGAAGTAAACTAGTCCAGTAATACGCAATCGACCTCTTGGTTTATTAAAAGCTATGGGTCAATTGCTCTTACGATATATGAGAGAAAGGTGGTCATAAAAATATCTAGGTTTATGTCCTTAGAACTTAACAAATATGTCCCGAATGGTATCTGACTTAATAAAGAAATACAGATTTATAATGAAGTTCACACTGAATTATAGGGGGGCCTATCTGGTCTAATCTGTATTTCCAATGTTGTGTAATAGAAATCTCAAAACAAAAATATAAAATATAAGGCAGCATCATTCAGCCAGGAGGGGGCTGGATACCCCCTCTGCCCCCCCCTATATGGGCGTCCATGGAACCATACAAAAAGGTCGCAGAGATAAAAATAAAACCCATCTTAGGCATGTAACCTAGTAGACTACAAAGTTAGTGTATCTTCACAAGTCTGTGAATACAAGACCCAATGATAAACATTAAACATAGTTAACAGCCAAGATTCGTATTGTTTCTTTTAGATAAATAACAGCCCCCCCCCCACATCTTTAACAATTTCAAAATGAAAGACGAAGTAAAATATCATAAACGATGTTGGAAATCAGCGAGATGACTAATCCCACAAAATAAAAGCGTATAATTTTCAGCTCATTAATAATACAAAGGATAGCCGACAGAGTAACCCAAACTAGACAATTTGACGTTAGACAAATTAATTCATCAGCACAAGAGCGTGATAGGGAGTGACAGAAACAGGTAAGAAATTGAAACTTGTCAAGAACGATAAAGACCTCAGTCATGACGTTTGATTAGCTAAGCTGTCAAAACTCCATGCCCCATGAATGATACCAGGAGACAAAGTAGATGGTACTGCTAGCAGCTCATGTATACACTTTAGGTTTATTCATTAGTAGATTAGTAAGTCTCTGAACCAGTGACGGTTTCGGCCTCTCTTGCGCCTGGCGCAAAATCTTGATTGGTGCCCCCCCCCCCCGGTCTCCCAACAAATTTCCGGCCAAATCTTAAAAAAATTGCATTTATTAACAAAATTTTCCATTTATTTAAATCCTAGTTTTTTTTTGCTTTAACCTCTGAACATTATTAATCAGCTCGTCATAATTGATTGCTTCTAATTCTTCCCATTCTATGCTCATTAACACTAAATAATTAAGTCGCTCCTGGCCCCTATTCAATCTGAATTATATTAATATTAATTTAAGTTTACTCGACGACCACTCACCACTAGCAACCAACACTGCGATCGCTAATAATATTTGATAGGCAACTCTTACGTTTGCGAAAACCCCTTCATCTCCGTATTGCAAAATTAATCCTAACAACATTTCTGTGCCCCTAAAATTTCTGTGCCTGAAGCAAGTAACCCCTCTACCTCCCTAAAACCTCCTCTGCTCTGAAGACGTAAAAAACGAAGACAAATTACAATAGCCTATTGTCTACAACACAACGCAATATTCCGAGATGAAAACCCAACAAAATGTTTCACGAGTTAAAAGGCCAAACCTGACACGCAAGAGCCTGCAGACGATTCTTTTTTAGAGACACGAGGGCTCATCAAAGCAAAAATAACCTAAGTCTATCAAAGAAATACACATCCATTTCAACAGCGTCCAGTCGTCAAACATCATTCCAGACATTCCCTGTCCTCTTCTACGTATATAACTGTTTTGGGTCTAGGAGATCCCCCCCCCGGAACCCAACTGTCTTATATGCCAAGCTCTTTCAAAATGTGATCACTCTGTATTCTGGGAACTATAATAAACGCCGACTTGACAACATCTGCACACAGGGAGGAGGGAGGAGATATGAATTTTCATGTCTCCTACCAAGGTCCTTTCCATTAGTCGTCACATTTTTCCACCGAAGCTTCATCTTTTTCTTGGTTCAGCAGGCCCCCCCCCCCCAAAAAAAAAAAAAATCGTGGTAACCCGTACCTAAGGACAAAACATGCGTAGGTCCGTACATATAATACTGTAAAAAGGGGAGCGGGGCCTTTCTAATATCTGAATTAAGTTCTCCTGAAGAAAAAGAAACGACATTTAGGCCGAACAAAATACTTTTTCCAAGCATCGGCAATATTCTCAGACTCAATATGCAGATAAAAAAAAAGAATACATGTTTCGTAAGCAAAGCCTTATTCAACTCTGTCCCTTGAAGAGCTCTCTTGTGCAGTAAGATGCCCATTCGAAACTCGCTGATTCCCGTAACTAAATTTTGGCTATATACCCAAATGCCTGGATTAAAACTTCAGTGGTGTGTTAAACTAAAACATAGTATCCAGGTAAAAAACGAAAAGTGCAATTTCGTGGGACAAGCCGTCTTGTAAAAGGAATCCCTTTTTTCAACGATGGGGAAACGAGATTTCCCTCGGTGACAGTTAGATTTCCTTTTTCTCAATCAAGGAAATGACAAGGTTTGAGGGAACCTTTACGTGCAAAATAGCTAAAATGCCTAGAACTTGTGAAGAATTTTATCTTTACGCTCAGCTGAAGACAGAAATATGATAGAATAAGACATGAGGAAAAACTGAGAGCTGTCCTGAATTTTGTTTTTATCGCGGAATGTCTAAAAAGAGAAGATAAACTGTTTGTTATTTTCTAGGAGATGATAATCTGTGATTGAAGCCGGGTTCTTTAACAATAAAATAAAATTAAATATATTTGTTAATGCAGTATTTCGAAAAATTTATTTTGATAAGTCAGGTCCAACTATTTAAAATTAGTCTGCTTATTTTCTATACTCACCAAGCCTATTTTTTTGCCGAGTTTCACATATCTGTGAAAATTACTACTACTACTAATAAAAATCGTCACAAATTGAAGCCTCCCTGAGGCGTGGCACTAACAAACACTTCCATCACTTGACCATACTCAAAGTTATTTCGTTTTTGTATAATAATCTTAATTTGGCGCAAAAGACCACCAGCAAGAGCAGGGTTGTAAACTGGGGCCCGGAGCCCGGATATACCTCCAAAATCCTATATTTTCAATAATTTAGTTACTTTTTATTCAAATTATCAAATAACTTGTATATGATCCATCCATGAAAAAAATCATGTGTATGTGCCTGAGACAAAAATATTATCCACTAGCATAGTTGTTCTGGCAGATTTCTGCTAGTCGTGAATATCATATGGAAGGCCGGTTTCGCTAATCAGCTAGCGAATATCGTTCTATATAATTGAGAGGACCGTCTAAATCCCACCACAGATATTCCAATGTGTTTGCATTGATCTACAAAACAACTAGCTTGCTTTGTTTTGTTTCACAAATTCACCAAGTTTACTTAAAAATCGTCAAAGTTTGTTGTTTAAACAAACACCTCGAGATCCCTCGCCCAAAGTTTGCAAACGAAAATAAATTTCTTCATTGTATATTTGTATTCTCACAATGTTTCTATCGTATATTTGGATTTTACCCAATGCATTTTTTAAACGACAGAACAACATAAACTAAAGGGTTAGATAATCCTTTGATGGGCCAGTGAATTTATCTTTGCCTGGAGATACGCGGTCTAGGGTTCGATCCCAGCTGCATCAGGGCTGACCTTAGGAAATTTGTGGTATGAAAGTATTGTTAATCAATAAATGAATCAAAAACAGGGCTGAACAGATGTGGTGATTTTACGTCAGGTTTCGATCTAAAATTCGGTATTTAGATTAAAACTTGTTTTGAATTTTATTTTTCATACTCCTCTAGTCGTTTCTTCGGTACTCCCGTACAATCCAGTACACACTCGAGAAGTGATGTTAAGTTAATCATAATGAAATATATCAAAACAAGATAAAAATATAATAATTTAGTTTATAAAGTAATATAATTTGGGCTATATATTTGCACAGGGGGGGGGGGATAAAGTAACGTAACCTTACCCCACTCCCCCTAATGTGCAAATATATAGCCCAAATTATACTAGTCCAATGCATTCAGTGCACCCTTCATTTGTCTTTGTCGCTATGAAACTGGTTATTTCAGAACTTACATTAAGCAAACTTCTCGAGTGTGTGTTCTGGATTGTACGGGAGTACAGTTTCTTTCTTTACCGAAAAAGTTTTTAAAACGAAAGAAAGGTACAAAAAATTATGTGCGGGAAAAAAATGGTGTTTCCAGCCGAATACAGTTGTTTTTTTTTTTATCAATACGCACGTATTTATGCCAGGTTTCGACATAAAATTGTTATTTATATAACAATTTCCAGATTTTCCTACATTCTGAATTTCAGAACAACCTAAATTCAGATTCAATTCCTATCCCGAGTCTGAAACTTTATAATATCCAGGACCAATCTAGGTAATGGTCCAGTCTGGATTTTTATCAAATAGTTTCCCGTTCAATAAGCTGCCGTAATTACATTAGAGAAAAGAAAAAGCATCATCAAAGAATATGTATTCTCACTGCTTGATTTAATTTTTTTTTTCCTTTTTTTTCAATCTTAATTCAGCAACCAATCTAAGCCAAATGTAACCATGAAGGTAGTTATCTAGATTGCAAGACTTCAGTTTCTTGTAATTTTCAATCGGACAGAAAAGAAAAAAGCATCTTGATTAGACCCCTTCAGAAATCAAGGATTTTTCCGAATATCTTTTTAAAAAGGAGATAATTTGACCCCCCCCCCTCCTGCAGATAATTTCGCACAACTTCAGTGCATGTTATATTTCGCATTATATTTTTCTGTAAAAATAATAATAATAACAAAAATCTTTTATCCGGTGAATTGTGGGAAACTCATACTTTTAGTGTAAATTATCGCGTACTGCTGGACACGACATCATTCCAGACACAAGCGAGACCACTTCGGAATGCGAATAAAATTGGTTTTCAATAGGACTGGTAAAAATCACGCGACCCCATTCGGAAAATAGTAGGATTTAGCCCAAAGTTGTTATTCCATTCTTGTCAAGTATTGATAAATTAAACAAAGTTTTAATTTTTCAAAGTGCTAGAAGTGTTAATTAGATAATTTCAACAGAAATAAGAGGCCAAAATATTCAGGAATGTGTAAATCTCTTTTCCATTCCTTTTGTATGAATTTGACCAAATATTAAGGAATCGATTGTCTGAGAATCAGTCATTTAGCATGTTTTAAGAGTACTTAAGGATATAAAAAGGTTAAATACACGGAGGGTTTGTGCCGAAATTTTGATCCGACTCGTAAAAACGTAACAAAAAGGCATATAAACAAATTTTTGATGATTTTTTTTTTTGTGTAAACACTTCCCCCTACACCCGGAACAACAATCTTCGATACACTTTTGGGGTGGCCTTTCGAAAAATAGAATTTACGGAAGAGAAAAGAAGCTTTACCAAGTTGTCCAGACCCGAATCATTTCCTGTTTATCAGCTTACCTTCTGTTATTAGGAACACCTGGTTCTCTTAGTGGTCTTATCGCCAATTTTGATTTATGATGTCGGTTTTGTATTGGCTAATTAGGAATATCTATTTAGTAACGCCTTAGGATCAACTTATCGTATTCACCTATTTAAAGCGGTTAGATCTCATGGTTTTCGTTTAAAAGGATATCTGGATATAACCTCCGCTTTTATAAATGATGCATGAGACAAGATTTCATCTACATTTAGAAATAAATAGGGTACTTGTTAATTAAACGAAACACGCTCAAGAATTATGCTTAGATTAGACATCACAAAACTGGTTTCATAGCCACAAAGACATATGACGGGTGATAAACTGCATTGGACTTATTAGGCTATATATTTGCACATTATGGGGTTAGGTTAGGTGCACTGTCCAAATAATTTACCCCCGCCCCCAAAACATGGAAATTTGATTTTTCTTCGAAGAAAATGAATTTCCGCCTCATTGCCAAAATGTGAAATTTTTTTTATAAGACTTCACAAGCATTGATGATCAAGGTCGTATCTAGGAAGGGGGGAGGCTGATACCCCTCCCCCCAATTTTTGTCCGACTCGTAAAAACGTAACAAAATGCGGTTAAACAAATTTTGGGTGTGTCTTTCAATTTTTTTGTACCCTTCCTCTCAACAAAAATCCTAGCTACGACCTTGTTGATGATAGTAACAGATTGGGAGGATTAATCCCTGTCCTCCTAATCAGTAACAGGTGACGCTGGCGTCCCAATTTTTTGTAGTGACGCTGGTCTCGTCCTGTTTCAGTTTGAGCAAAAAAAAAAAAAAATAACGGTAAAGGTCCCCAGACACACGCCCTGAGAACTATCAGTGCCCCTAAAAGTTACAATTTTTACAATTATTCTAACATTTTCAATAGCTCCCCACATAATTTACGTTTCCAATTTGTTTTTGTGGAATTTACCACAGGTCAAATAAAAAATATACCTCATTCCGTGCAACAACAATCCTCGCAAACGAGCTTGATAAAAGACATGGATTTTCATAATACAAGCACTTAGCACAAATCTGACCCTTTTCCTACAGCACCACCCCCTCTTTTTGCACTCAAGCAATTCTGCATCTAAAATATCCCCTACTCTAATATGTGCAGGTATTGGAAACACGTAAAAGACGGATATAAAACAATAGAAATACTTGTAGGCATTTCTAATAATTTTATATATAATCGTAACTATACGAGTGACGCAAGGCAAAATTCATGGAAATTATACAATTTGGGCTAAATATTTGCACATTAGAAGGGAGGGCTCTTGGGTAAAATATAGTGGAAGCGCCTTCAAAATGTCTTAACTACAGTTTTTCTGCATAGCCTATTATAAAATAAGAATGGTGAATCGCATGGTGTTGTTTTAGTGTTATTAAAGTGTTTTCTTCAAAAAAGCAATCAAACAGTTCGTGGTAACGAACTGTAAGTAAGGAGCGACCCGGATCAATAGTAACCAAAACTCTAAAAACCGGAATTTGATACCAATAGATACATCAAAAGAATCAGATTTTATAGTGATTTCAAATTTATAAGTTTCATCAAGTTTAGTCTTACCCATCAAAATGTCCACGGTTAAGAAAATTTGCCTTATTTTCAAAATGGAAGCACCCCCTAAAAGTAACATAACTTAAATGAAAATCACACCATCAGATTCAGCGTATCAGAGAACTCTTTTGTAGAGATTTAAAGCTCCTATATGCAAAAATGTGGAATTTTGTATTCTTTGCCAGAAGACAGATCAAGGATGCGTGTTTATTTTCATTTTTTTTTTCAGGGGTGATCGTATCGACCCAGTGGTCCTAGAATATCACGGGAGGGCTCATTTGAACGGAAATTAAAAATTATAATGCCCTTTTTGAGTGAACAAAAGAGTGAAGGGCAACTAGGCCTCCTCCCACGCTCATTTTTCCCAAAGTCACCCGATCAAAATTTTGAGGTAGCCATTTTGTTCAGCATGGTCGAAAAATACAATAACTATGTCTTTGAGGATTACACAATCCCCCACAGTCCCCGGGGGAAGGTCTGCAAGTTACTTAGCCCAATGTTTACATATAATATTGGTTATTGGGATGTATACAGAAGTTTTCAGGGGGATTTTTTCCGGTAGATGGGAGGAGGATGGGTGGGTCAGGGGTTACGTCGAAGGATCTTTCCATGGGGGAAGGGACAATGCTATGAAGGGGGCGCCGGATTTCCCAGATCATTTTAAAAAATGATCAGAAATTAAATAAAAAAAAATTCAACTGAAAGGAACAACATCAAAACTCAAAACGAACAAAAATTATTACGTATATGATTGGGTTCGCCTACTAGTCATTACCTGGCTCTATTTTTCCCAAGTCAAGTGAAAATGACAATGAGAAATGAGCCATAATGGTTTTGAAGATACTAAATTTCAGCTTGGGGCAGGGGCGAATCTCCAGCAATTTTATTGGGGAGGGGGGGCAAGAGGGGTCCATATCTGGATAGTCAATGGGCATGGGATGTATAATATTTTTTCTCCACATTATTGGGGGGGGCAACTGCCCCCCTTGCCACCCCCAAACAACTCCCCTTGCCGGGGGAAGGCAAACAAAGGTCTGGGGGGGGGCAGTTACCCCCCCCCCCCTGTCCCATAGCAAATTACGCTCTTGGCAATATTATGTAGGCTATATGTTAGTTATATAACAGAGGGACAAATCAGCAAAATAAAATATACTATTTGGTTCCCTATTTTACGTTTTATATTGCCCAATCTATATATTATAATATATACAATTTTATTATATATTATTACAAATTTTTTCTTAGCCCCCCCCCTCTCCCAAAGCCTGGACTCTAAGGCAAACCTGGATCTTTTCAAAACCAGGATCACAAAATATTTCAAGCCTTAAAAGTACGCCAAAACAAATTGGGTGGAAATGGGGAATTGGAAATATTTTCCAAAGGAAAATAAGCTGTATATTAATGCCAGTATGTCTTATTCACACATCATGAAAGCTTTTTAAGCTAAAAAGGCCATCTTCTCCAGTCTTATCCTTTCCTCGACCTAACGTAGCCTATTCCAAATAAGTATAACCTCTCCATTTTACACAGCTACCAAAAAAACAAAAACAGGATCCTTATAAATAGCCAATAATTACAATTTACGAATACTTTGACACAAGAGACAATAAAAATTGTAAATTTCCAATCCTTAATAACAACTTAGATCAATTTTTGGAATGTCTTTGCATCCTAAAGTGAATTCACACAATTTCCCATATTTATGATAGCGAACTGGATAATTTTTTAATATCCAACGCACAATATCCTCCCTTGAACTTGGTTTGGTTTCACAGGAAGAAACAATACTAAACAGTTGTAGTTTGTTCAAAGAGGAGAAATGGCTTGAGGAGCGACGCGGCGCTGATCCGATCGCGCATAATATCAGCATGACAAGCAGATCAGTAGAATCAATGCCCTTATATTTATTAATCAGTCATAATGGTTTAACCTGAATTGAGACAATTTCTAATGCAACGATCAGGGTTGCCAAATTTTTGGTCAATGAATATGTCCCTTGAGCATCCAAAAATGTGTCCTTTTCAGCCAAATTATGTCCATATTTTGTCTATAATATGTCAATCTTGAAATCTCAGAAGCTAGTTTTTTTACAACTTGTAAACCTCTTTCAAAGTGGTCAGTTAAAATCGAATATAATTAAAACGAAAAAGATGCAGTTAGTTCATCCATAAAAAATGAACTAGCGTGAAAGCACAAAAGTCATAAAAGCATGTAAACAGTAAAAAACTAATTGTCGGAGCTTAAGGCTCATCTGCCAACGAGAG
This sequence comes from Artemia sinica, assembly GCA_027921565.1. NCBI lineage: Eukaryota > Metazoa > Arthropoda > Branchiopoda > Anostraca > Artemiidae > Artemia > Artemia sinica. The sequence goes on from CM051264.1 coordinate 67,101,422, forward strand.
TTCCGCTTGAAAGGTATGGCCGGCATGACTGGCATGAGGGTCAGCATTTTCACTTCTTCTAGTTGCTTTTTGCCAATCAGAGTATTTCTTGCGCATGTCATAAGGTACAATCCAGGAGTCAAGCACCGTTGCGGAGCACTAGGTAAGATGGGTTGTCCTTCAATCAGGGGGTTGACATCCCCAAAGGCATAATTACTGGACCTTTGAACAATACTGAACAAAATAGGTGTCTACAATTTCTGATTGGATGCTGGTTTTCGGAACTGATAGGCGTGGGGGGTGCCCTCAAATCACTTTTGACTCTTTTAAAGGACACTAAACTTCAATCAAATGAGCCCCATCTGAAGTTTATACGACAGCCCATTCCATAAAACCTTATATGCCCCTGGGGCATAACTTAGAACCCTTGTCCCAGGGCTCTTATGGGTTGTGTAAATGCTGAGGGCATTGTTATATGTTCTTTGGACCGTTTTTAACAAAAAAAAATTATCTCAAAATTTCTGCTGGATGCATCTAGGGAAAAGATTACGTGTGTGGAGGGGGGTGGCTTCACCCCTCTCCACCAAGGGTGGAGGGGAGGGGCTTACTCCAAGGGTGGCACGGCCCTTGTGTTACAAGAATCGTTCTTAAAAAATTAGACAAAAGGTCAAACATTAGCGTAGAGAGGGGGGTATTGAGGAGGGAGTAGCCCCCGTCACATACGGAATAATTTCTGTATGTTTTAAGTTTTAATGTCACTCCTTACTTTCGGTAGAAAAAACTAGTTTTTGTATTTATTTCTGATCGTTTTTCAGATAAACCCAGGAAACCCACCCCCTCTGTGGAAAATTTCCCCACGAAAAATTCCTCTATATAAAGTTCCTCCCATACAAAATTCTTCCGCCGGGAAATTACCCCCGTACAATTCCATCCCTGCTGCGAATCCTTCCCAAAAAATTTTTTGCTTGCGATTCTGCCTGAAAAATGCTCCTTATCATACTTTTATTTGAAGAAAGAATTGTGTTCATTTAGTTTCTGATCATTTTTAAGGTCATTGGGGAATATCCCTGTTTGGAAAACACCCCCCCCCCCTCCTGGAAAGTTTATCCCCCGGAAATTTTCCATGGAGAATTTCTCCTGGTGATAATTCCCCCATGGAAAATCTCCCCCCTCCAAAAAAAACATCCCAAGAGAATTTCAACTACATGTACAATTCCCTCAGAGTGTCTCTACATGTACAATGGGATCAACAACGAGAAAAAGACAAATAACAAACATTCTGTATACAAATTCTGGTAAATTCTCCCCATATAAAATTTCCCTTGGAAAGTTCACTCACAGAAACTTCCATCCCAATGAGAAATTCTCCCTATAGAAAATCCCTCCCTAGAAGAATCCATCTCCTTCCTCCCTTGGAAAATGTCGGTATACTTCCCTATAACAAATATTATATGTAAACAATGGGCAAATTTCTTAACTTTCGGCCCTTCCTCTGGTCGTTCTGAGGGGACATGTCATCTCCAAAGACATATATCTATTTTACCTTTCAACAATACTGAACAAAATGGCTATTTCAAAAATTTGATGAGACGACTTTCACAAAAAACGGAGTAAGGCGGGGGCTAGTTGTCCTCCAATTTTTTGGTCACTTAAAAAGGGCACTAGATCTTTTAATTTTCGTTTGAACGAGCCCTCTTGCGAAATCCTAGTACCATTGGGTTCGATATGATCACCCCTGGAAAAAGCAACAACAACAAATAAACACGAATCCGTGATGCTTATTCTGGCAAACACTATAAAATTTCGTTTTTACAGATAGGAGCTTGAACCTCTACAGTGGGGTTCTCTGATGCGCTGAATCTGATGGCGAAATTTGAATTCCCATTCAAATTTTTTGACTTTTATGGGGCGTTTTTCACCTTATTCGAAAATTTGGCAAATATTTTCAGGCCCACTAATAGGTAACACTATACTTAAAAAAATTATATATTTGGAATCAGCACAATAAGCTAATTTTTTGGTGCATCTATTGATATCAAAATTGATTCCATTTTTTTTTTCTAACTTTTCATTTTCAGTTAGTAATACTTGATAAATAGATAGATGTGTTTGCCTGACTATTGGAAGCCAGAAGCGATTGTTAACTAAAAAGGTGCCTCCTTGCATATTATTAAATAAAAAAAGCAAGTTTTTTAAACTGAAAGTAAGGAGCGACATTAAAACTTAAAACGAACAGAAATTATTCTGTATATGAAAGAGACTGTCCCCTCCTCAACGCCTCGCTCTTTACGCTAAAGTTTTTTATTGTTTTAAAAAATAAAGTTGTGAGACAGAGTCAAACTTTAGCGTAAAGAGCGAGGCGTTGAGGAGGGGACAGTCTCTTTCATATACAGAATAATTTCTGTTCGTTTTAAGTTTTAATGTCGCTCCTTACTTTCAGTTTAAAAAACTTGTTTTTTTTTATTTAATTTTTGAACGTTTTTGAATAAATGGAGGTTTTGATCTTGGCTCACCGTACATGAATAATTAAAACAAAATTTTCATATTAATTTACTTTTATTTAGTTAAATGGCTTTCTCGAAACTTGTTTAATTTTATTTACGAACGTTTTTATTAGTAATAAATATACGTAACTTACGAATTAACTTACGTAACGAACTTCTATATTCATATATTTTTAATACATTTATTAGGGGGTTCGCCCCCTAGTCAATACCTTGCTCTTTAAGCAAAAGCTCAAATTTTGTTCCAATTCTTTAGAAATGACCGCTTAATCACAAAGGCCGTTAATTAGAATAAATAGCTCTTATGAAAGTACTAAAAAATCTTTCGCTTAAAGAGCGAGGCATTGACTACGGGGTGAACCCAATTATATATGTAATATTTTCTGTTCGTTTAAAGTTTCGATGTTGCTGCTGTTGCAGTTGAAATACTTGTTTTTTTATATTAAATTTATGATCTTTTTTTAAATAATGCTGGGAAGTCCGGCGTCCCCTTCATAGCAATGTCCCTTCCCCCATGAAAACTTCCTTCATGGAAAGATCCTCCCACATAACACCTGACCCCCCCCCCCCACTACCAGGAAAAATCTCCCCTGAAAACGTCTGTATACTTCCAAATAACCAATACTATATGTTAACATTGGGTAAAGTTCATAACTTTCAGCCCTCCCCCCGGGAAGTTCGGGGGATTAAGTCATCCTAAAAGACATACTTATAATATTTTCGAACATGCTGAACAAAATGGCTATCTCAAAATTTTCATCAGGTGACTTTGGGAAAAAAATGAGCGTGGGAGGGGGCCTAGTTGCCCTCAATTTTTTTTGGTCGCTTAAAAAGGGCACTAGAACTTTCAATTTCCATTCCAATGAGCCCTTCCACGATATTCTAGGACAACTGGTTCGATACGATCACCCCTGGGGGAAAAAAAACAAAAAAACAAACAAACGAACAAATAAACACGCACCCGTGATCTTTCTTCTGGCAAAAAATGCAAAATTCCACATTTTTGTAGATGGGAGCTTGAAACCTCTACAGTAGGGTTCTCTGATACGTGGAATATGATGGTGTGATTTTCATTAAGGTTCTATAACTTTTAGGGGGTCTTTCCCCCTTTTTCGAAAATCAGCCAAATTTTCTCAGGCGCCTAACTTTTGATGGGTAGGATTAAACTTGATGAAACTTATATATTTGAAATCAGCATTAAAATTTGATTCTTTTGATGTATCTATTTGTATCAAAATACCGTTTTCTAGAGTTTCGGTTACCATTGAGCCGGGTCGCTCCTTACAGTTCGTTACCACGAACTGTTTGATCTTGACTGCAGCGTAAAAGCAAGGAGAAATAAAATCGTTTATAGATGAAAGAATACAAACTTGTAAAGAATTTCAAGAGTATTTGCATATAGTTGTCTGCGGGAAAGAGCAAGCAACTCCGAAAAATAATAACGATTGTAAAAAAAAACTAACGTTTGTAAGAAATTAGTAGAAAATAAGTAGTTAAGTAAGTTTAGTGCTAGACAAGTAGTTTTAATACTGATTTGGTGAAAAATTACATTTTTTTTTTTTTACAAAAATATGTATCCAGCGGGGAAATATTCTACTTTATGTCATGAATTTGTAAAATATGTCCCTTTTATGTCCCAAATTTCTAAAATATGTCCAGTTGGCAACCCTGGCAACGATGCAGCTCGCCGCAATGTGTCCGAAAGTTTGGCTAAGAAATTTTCGTTAAAGGTTTTCGGAGCAAAATGCGCGTAAAATTCTAAAAGAGGGGTTGTTGTCTAACTTGAAAATCAGTGGAGCTAGGTGAATGTAACTCAAAGGAATGAACCTAGAACCTCAATAATTCCCCGGGACAGTGGCGTCAATTCACAAAAATATTGAGAGTGTATTTTCAAAATCTGGGGGGGGGGGGCAAATTTGTCATTTTTCAATAAAAATACCAAAAAATGAATTTTCAACGTAAACACGCCGAAAAGTTTTATTCAAAATCTGCGGGGGGCAAAAAATCTAGGAGACACATGCCCCCTAATTGGCACCACTGTCAAGGGAATGTATTATAAAGTACCTATCTAAACCCTTCCCCCTCCAAAGGACAATGACCTTTATGGCCTTTTACAATGTTTGTGTAGTTAAAGTGAAACCTTGCAACCGAATTAACCACGGCAACTGAAAAGTTGGTGAGTTATACATCCTAAATCTTAATTCTTTAAGATTTGTTAAAAACCGAGTTTTGAGAATTTGACAATTATTTTTAATAGAACTGTCAACTAAAATTGTAAGCCTGCGTTAACACAAGCAGGAAGTGCATTAGTTTGGCTACCAAGGAAAGTATTTAAAACTGTCACTTTTATCGATTTGCAATGACGTGCACAAAAAGCAGGGGTTTCAACCCATCCCCCAATATTTCAGATTATTTTATGGATTGCCTGTACTTTTCACAGGCCTACCTAGCATCTTGTTTCGGATATGACCGCCAACTCCTGCATAGGCGTGTAGGACCCATTTCGTCCACCCAACTTAACCCTAGTAAAAAGAAGTTAAAACTCGCGTAATTACAACAGTATACTCAAAACAACTTTTCGCGATAGTAGGTTTTTCTTGTATCAAACTGATACGGCAAATGTAAGCTGACTTAACATCATGCATAACTGTGATTACTGCTATTTTGCATATCTTTTACACGGAGATTGAGAGACAAAAAAACAAGATTATGCTTCAACATTATAAGCCAAAGGATTGTGCACTAATTGTAACAGGCGTGCATAATCTTAAAGTATTAAGGACATCAAATAAAAACTTTTATTTTCCTGGACTCATCTTAGATTTATTCATAACTAAAAACAGGGGCACCAATTGGGGGGGGTCACCCCAAGGATTTTTAAAACATTTTTTTTCGCTTTCTTTAAATATACCTTTCTCGGGGGAATTCCTTTAAGAAAAAAAATAACACAAGTACCACCCTAGATTTTGAAAAGTCGTAACAGTCGTTTACAGTCGTTTCAGTCGTAACAGGCATACCTTTCTGGGAGAAATTCCTTTAAGAAAAAAATAACACAAGTACCACCCTAGATTTTGAAAAGTCGTTTTGTCCCCTCAAAATTTTGGTGGATTGGCACAACTGCTAAAACAGTGATTTGCTATAATTGCTCTTTTTGAATTTCAAAATTATGGATTAGTAGGGCAGTATCACATTTTCCTCAGTGTTGCCATGTTGAACCATAAAATAAATAGACAAAATTAATTATTTAAATTTGACAATGCTTTCCGTTCGTAAAAACTCAAACATTAACAATCTATTGATTCCAAAAGACAACTGCTTCTCACTGGCGGATCCAGGGGGGCGGGGGATCCCGGGCCCCCCTAAGATTTTTTCTGGTGCCCTCTTTCCCTGTTTTTTTCTTTTTTTTCGCAACGTTTTTAGAATAAATTTGTCAATTATTGGCATCTTTGTCACACTGCCCCCCTCCCCAAGATTTTTCTCATTGCCGCCCTAGTCCGTCCCCCGCTCAATATTTTGCTCTAGATCCGCCCCTGCTGCACCTTCAAAGGAAAGCTAAATATTTTAAAGATGTTTGGTGTCATATGTTTTAGCTGATTTTGCTGATATATCATCCACATTTCTTAGTTTTAAATTTGTTGCCTCCTGCTATCAAAAACTGCATAGCTGCATATGGAGGTCTTTTTCATTAGAAATTCAATTGCGAACTTTACCTAATTTCTTAAGATATAAATGGTTGTGCAACATTGCAATTAACCAATTCAATCAGATTTTACTTTCATTGGCCTTGGTACTTTAACAAGTCCTAAGACCACATTGGACGAACCCGACAGTGAAATGACAGAAAAGGAACAAGAAAAAAAAAACGGACAGGCAGTGAAAAAAAAGATCATCATTTGGCCTTTCATTTTAGAAAATGCCTCTTTATATCGTCAATTTTTTTGTAATTTTTTAGTTTTTACCAGGAGTTTGCCCACACTCCGTCGCCTGGTGTAAATCTCAAGAGCGCCACTTGTTCCACCACTCGTAGTTAGCTTCCTCTCCACTTTATTTATTATTTATTTATTTATAACCCACAAAATAAAATGGAAAAAACAGTATAGTAAAAAAAAAACAAAAAACACAAACATACGATTCTAAAATACAACATAAATAAATTAACTCAATTCAAAAATGGCCAAAAAGGGTCAAAAACACCAATCAAAACCAACTTGGTTCTGGTGGAAAGTGCACCAACTAGGAGCACGCCACCTAATAAACTCAATTTTTGACAATGGGTGACACCTCGGTTTCATTCTTTGTTTATAAATTCTCGATTTTTACCCATGCTTTCATTTTATTCTAGTTGTATTTTGTTCTTATTTTCATGTTGTTTTTTTTTCTTAGATTCATCGGCTAAAAATTTTAGCTCAAATTCTAAACCATTTTACTGCCAATAAATGTGTGTTAATGCATTAAAATTACGGTTCATACGATTGCGACAAGTAGCCAATCGCGGCCTAGTTTAGATTCTTGCAAAAAAATAAATCAGTTTTGAGAAACTTTTGGTAAAAAGTGGCGAAAAACCAACAACTGATTAATAATAAAATGAAACAAAACTTGTAGTAACTTAGTTACTACAGTAACTTAGTAGTGACTTAGTTACTACCCAACAAATTTCAAGGAAGTTGGAAGTTGAGAATCAGCTGTCCTAACAGTTGTTCCAATGGCAAGAAGAATATTCTTCTTATTTTTCACTGTGTGAGCAAGGGACACTTTCAATGGCTGCAGCAGTAGCTACAACTTAGTAAAGAGCGAACCTCGGCCCACAGAAACCAAAAATAAAAATAAAAACACTTTCAATGAAACTGTCTAATGAGCAAACGTTTCGCACTCGGCACTGATTCTAAATATTAATATTTATTAAGATTCAGCTGAACAATAATTATTAATTACAAAACAAATTTTCGGAAATTAGGAAAAAGAATCTTAAACTCTTCAAACGTGGCGTCGATTTGAAATAAAAAGTACACTATTGACATCGCCATCTTTGAAAGCCTTGAACCTTATTTTCACATTCCCCACTTTGAAAAACTAGAAAATTTATACTTTTTACATGGGTAGCATTGTCCAGCTGTTGGCTAACAAAGTTAACTAACAACCACTGTATATAAATTTATACGGTCTTACTAGACCATAGGATTTATGGTCTTACTAGAGAATTGTCAGACAGTACAGGTCACTAATAGCCCAAAAGAGGCCGCTAAAGTTTATTTTTAAAGGGGGCTAAGCTCCTCATGTTTGCTTCCCCAAAAATGCGAAGTGGTTATTATATCTAAATTTATCTACAGTGCTAACAACGTTATGTTAGCTCTTGGAAAGAGAAATTCTAGCTATTAAAAATTATTCACAAGAGATTCTCATAAGCATATTAATTGGGGGAGAGAGGGGATTAAAAAAATACAGGCTTGGAATAAAATTCTGCAAGGCCAACTCAGCTAGCCTTTAACTGAAGATATTTGTAGGAAATCAACCAAAGAATTTGATGACTCTAAGGAATATCAGTAGTCTCGGTTTCTTCAATGTCTATAGTGCTACATAGTAAGCTTTTGAATATTGCCCTGCAAATTTTTCAGCAAAAATCGGGTTTGTTATGTTGGAGCAGTGGCTCCCAACCAATTTTGGGCCATGTCCCACCTAGGCATTTAGACAGGCGATCATTTAGGCAGGCGAGACTCTAGGCAGGTGTGCCTTTCCAAAAACTAACACACAAGTATTTGTCTAATATGAGAGTCATACTTACTCCCGCCATTTACCCGTGCCATTTAAACATTTGCCTACAAATCTTGGACTCTTGGCTTTTTCTACAATTAGCCATGTCTTGATGCTTACTGCAAAATACTTGATATTCCTCGAGTCCGTTGATTTTGAATTGAAAATCAAGTATTTTGCAGTAGGCATCAAGACAAGGCTAAATGTAGAAAAAGCCAAGACAGATAATCCAAGTAATTGAGAGGCAAATGTTTAAATAGCACGGATAAACGGCGGGAGTAAGTATGATAATATCCTGATGTATTCACCTGATGATTTACGTGTATTCACCTGAAGGAAGTTTCACGTGAATAATCAGGAACAATGCATGACGTCATTCACGTGATTTTTTTTTTTTATTATTAAAACTCTAGAGTAGGCCTAAGGTATGCCAAAATGCACATGTCCTGCAAATGGCCCACCAAATATTGGCATGCCCCACTGGTGGGATCTGTGCCCCACGTTGGGAATCACGGGGCTAGAGAAATTCACAAACAATGTTAGCAAGCAATTTATGCTACGGGGGTGGAAAAACGGCTATAGTAAATACAATGGGTATTAAATACATCATAATTATATTGTAGTAGAGCGTGGCCAAGGAATATTTCCAAATAAACTTGTAGGGCCAAAACTCAAAATGAAACAGATGAACTTGAAAAGGGCTACGTATACTATTCAGTTTTATGATACTATGCTATAGTCTGAAAGAAACATGTCTTGAAGGCTTCCCAGTCATCACTCAAAGAGACAAGGGAGGAAAAATAATTTCACGGCCATGCTAAATGTCGTCTCGTTGGAGACGGCTATAGCCTTCGAAGGAGTGAAATTGTTCTAATCCTCCATAAGTTTTATTCCCCTAACTTTAAAGGTACCCGCCATTAAATTTGTTTTGATGACAAAATGTGTTCGGAAAAGAAGCATATATTTATGAATATGCAACTGGAAAAGCTACAGAAGGACTTGATACATAATCGCTTAAACACTGCATTTGTATTTTGTTTTGCTAACACAGAGACAGTCCAATCTTAAAATCTTCCAGGCCATCTCCTAAAGTCACATGTGAGGAACGTCATGGCACAGCCATGCTAAATGGCGTCTCTGCTGAAGATGACTATAGTCTCCAAAGGAAAGACATCGTCCAAATAATTGGTTATGGTCTATTCCTCTAACTTTAAAGGATTTTGCTGCCAGGAAACTCGTGCGATGACCAAGAGGTATTTGAAAATTTGAATATATTTATGAGATGTGAAACTGAGAAAAAAACAGGATTCGGAAAATGGTCGTGCTTTTGATAAGATGCTAATTAGTCTGATATATACAGTGCGTTTATATGGTGGTTCCCAGATGTCTTTCCTTTAACAATCAGCCCCATTGTTACTTCAAGAAATTGTCGGAAGGGTGGTGACGAAGCAGTGTTGGAAAATTTTCAAAGATGGTGACAAGGAATTCAAAGACGGAATACAAATACAATAAGTCTTTTCAAATTCAGGTGACATCCTTCATCACTAATTTAGATGAAACAGAATTATAAAAGATGATAACCACGGATAACCAATAGAATTTAAAAAAAAGTTTAAGGGTTTATTATCGTTCTTTTTGTAAGTAAATTTTAGAAGGATGCTTGGCACGAATGGAAACATCACTGGTAAATCCGTAGAAAAATTCAACATCATCTAAAGCCTATAGATATATATATATATATATATATATATATATATATATATATATATATTATATATATATATATATATATATATATATATATAATATATATATATATATATATATATATATATATATATATATATATATATTATATATATATATATATATATATATATATATATATATATATATATATATATATATATATATATATATATATATATATATATATATATTAGAAGAAGAAAACTAAAGATCCTCTATCAAATTTCGAATGACATTTTTATGGCCCAAAAAAGAGCATAAACGAGGAAAAATTAAATGAAAATTAATGGAAATTAAAAGGAAAACAAAATAAAATGGAAATTAAAGGGAACATTTTTCCTTACCAATAACAAAAAAACAATAAGAAAAAATTTTGACGCTCCATGGCGCAATATTACTATCTAAAACCACAGACTATTGTGAAACCTAATAGATAATATTTGCTAAACTGTTAGGTTACCCCTTTGTGGTAAAACATTTTGTGGCAAATTTCAAATACTCCCGCCACTTCGTGGATCCCTCTCCACTATGAAATTTCGGCTCTTTCCCTGTTGCAGTATTGATTAGAAGTTAACACTAGAAATTTCCTTATTTTTCACAAATTTCCTCAACCCCCACCCCCATTTTTAGAAATCCTACATTCGCCATTCAGTTAAGTCCATTGTATATAAATAATAGATTAAGTCAGAATTTGTATATAAATTAAGTCATACCTGTGAGATGGGACAGTTGTAAACCACTTCGCCGGCTCACCAAGTTTCTTTCTGCTTTCGGAATTACAAATAATACGATTTCGAACCATTTTTCATTGATTGACGAATGCATACTAGCCCGCTAATGCAAGAGGAAGTGGGAGGAGCTGTTTGTACACACCGAGAAAGAAGCGCCAGAAATCATCAGCCTTAAACTTACTGTTACATTATGTTTATACAGTGGTGTCGACTGACCGTCTCAAAGACAAAGGGTCTTTGATTCCATTAAGGAATTCGCCGACGAGACTAGCCACCCACAAAATCTACTGAGAATCTGTGATTTAACAATTAAATCATAGGCCGCACAATACCACTGCCTAAGTAAAGAACAGTGTAAACAAAATGTTTTTTTTTGGCTTTCTTTTTGAGACCAGGGCACTTCTTGGCCTGGTCTAATTAACCTTTCAAAATCTAAAGCAAAATCTAACTTTTTGAAGTGAACTCTACAAGTAGAAAAAAGAATTTTCAGTGTATTTTCTCTTCTTGTAGAATTCACTTCAAAAGGTTACATTTTTTTTCCGAGCACTGAGGACGACTTGGCGGAGGTCCTTATCGAAATATTTGCTTGTTTTCGTTTTCATAGTTTGCTACTGGCTGATAAAATCCTCGTTTTTCCCATTTGATTTTATTTTCCATTTATTATATCCTTTCTTTTCTTTGTTTCATACGTCATGTATAGCCACTGTGGTTTTAGAATGTATTTACATCAAGCATTTAAAGTTTTTATGGGAGGGATGGTTGTATAAACTTTAAAGGAGGCTTATTTGGTTGAAAATTGGAAGTTCTAGTTTCCTTTTAAGAATCACAAGTAATGGAAGGCAAACTAGACCCCCCCCCCTGACTACCCCTCTTTCACCAAATGCATCTGACTGAAATTGCAAGATAGCCATTTTGTTCGTAATAGTCTAAAGAACATATAACAATGCCTTCAGGGTTGACATAACTCCCCAGATGTCTGGGACAAGAATTATAAGTTATGGTATGGGAGTATATAAGGTTTATATGGAATGGAATGGTCGCATAAGGTTCAGATGGGGCTCATTTGATTTGAAATCGGAAATTATAGTGCCCTTATTAAGAGTTCTAGTTCCCTTTTAGGAGTCAAAAGTAATAGAGGGCAACTACATCCCCCCGCCCAACTACCCCTCTTTTCACCAAACACATCTGACTGGAATTGCAAGATAGCTATTTCGTTCAAAAGAGTCTAAATAACATGTAACAATGCCTGCAGGGTTGACACAATCTCCCAGAGACCTAGGACAAGAGCTGTAAGTTAAATCCTGGGGGAATAAGGTGTTTATGGAATGGGTGATCGTATAAACTTCAGATGGGGCTCATTTCATTTGAAATTGGAAGTTATAGTGCCCTTATTAAGAGTAAAAAGTTATTTGAGAGCAACAGCTCCCCCCCCCTCCACGCAAATCATTTCCCCAAACAGATTCAATCAAAACTTTGAGATAGCAGCTTTGTTCAGCGTAGTTGAAGGGCCCGGAAACTATGTCTTTGAGGATGAAATCCCCCACAGCGCTCAGGGCAAGGGTTGTAAGTTATAACCTGGGGGCATATAAGATTTTTACAGAAAGGCTGGTCGTATATACTTGGAGGGGGCTCATTGGATCGGCTCAGAAGTTCTAATGTGATTTCAAGAATCAAAGTGATTAGAGGGCAGCTACCCACCCCCCACATCGTGTTTTCCCGAAATGCATGCAATAGAAATTTGAGTTAGCCATTCAAAATAGTTCAAAGATCATGTAACAAGGCTTTTGGGGTTGACACAAACCACTGGAGCCTGGGGGCAAGGGTTGTATGTTATAACCCGGGGCATTTGTGGTTTTTATTGAAGGGATGGTTGTATAACTTTATAGAGGTGGCTCATTTGGTTGAAATTGGAAGTTCTAGTTCCCTTTTAAGAGTCAAAAGTGATGAAGGTCAACTGAACCCCCCCTCCACACACTACCTCTCTTCACCAAAAGCATCAGATTGAAATTGTGAGATAGCCATTTTGTTCAAAATAGTCCAAAGTACATATAACAATGCATTCAGGGTTGACAAAACCTCCCAGAGTTCTGGAGCAATGGCTGTAAGTTATACCCTGCGGTTATATAAGGTTTCAATGGAAAGGGTGGTCGTATAAACTTTAGATGTGGCTCATTTTATTTGAAATTTGAAGTTATAGTGTCCTTTCTATGAGTCAAAGTGATTTGCAGAATACAGAATGTGATGATTTGCAGCATGCAGAATGTCAAAAGGGCGCATCTCAAGAATGGATTTGGGCATTAAGTAGGATCTTTCAGAGAAGACTTAAAGGGAAAGATCAATTGACAAAAAAATAATATATGCATGTCAATACTAACACTACCACAACCGCTACATTTAATAGTACTGCTACTAAACTACTCCAACTGCTACTTCAATGGCAACACCTTGTAAGGCATACAGTATCAAGGTAAAAAGGGCGTCAAAAGAGGGTCAAAAGCACATATCAGCAATATTTTTGGAACGGTTTACCATTTCAAGGTTTACTTTCGGGGGCATTATGAAAGGGATGTTAAACTAACCAAAAGGCAAGATGTACATACTACTACCGTTACTAACGCTACTACTACTACTGTTACTACTACTACTAATACAACACTAACACTGTAGCTACTTCCCCTACTACCACCGTAACTACTGTGATACTAGTACTATCAATGCTAAATCTATGAAGGTAAAATTTTAGAAAAAAAATGATGGCGAATTCGAACTAACAAAAGAAACTATGTGTATTTAGATTGTTAAAATAGCGTATCTGAAGAACTGATTTGTGTATTAAGTTGTCACTCTCATAGAATACTTAAAGGGGAAGATCAATTGAACAAAAGACAATGTGTGCACACTGCTACTAATATACTACCAGTACTACATTTACAAGTTCTACTACTATTATTATTATTGCTCCAACTACTACTTCTATTGCCACTACTTCTAAGGCTAAGAGCATTAAGATGAAAATTTTAAGAAGTATATGAATATAGATGTTATTAAAACGACACATCGACAATGTCATAGCAATGGCTAATTGTATTAAGTTGAGTACTAATACTACTGCTGTGACTGCTATTACGACTATACCTAAGGATATTAAGGTTAAATTTTCAGGTAATTTTAGGGGGGTAGGTAAACTGAACCACTACACTCCATCCGTATGCAGGTTGTTAAATGGGCATATCAGCAATATCTTAGGACAGTTTGGTGTGTGAAATTAAAACTTACAAGCTTATTGTGGGGATTTTGAGCTAACCAAAAGACAATATTTACATCATAATACTACTGCTTCTACTCCTACAACTGCTACTACTGCTGCTATTATTATTACTGCTACAACTACTACTGCTACTAAAGCCAAGACTACTACTATTAATTCTACCGCTACTACAACTACTGCTATTACTATAACTACTGGTACTAGTACTACTGCTTATAAAGCTAAGAGTGTTAAGGCGAAAATTTTGGGAAATAGTGAAACTGTATTGAACTAAATCAAAACACACTATGCCCACATAGGTTGTCAAGAGGAGGTATCAGAAATGCTTCAGGGACGGTCGATGGTATTAAGATGCCATCGAAACTTTCATAATGTGCTGAAGAAGACGCTGAAAAAAAACCGAAGGTGCTATGTGCATACTGCTACTAACGCTATTACTGCTACTACAACTATTACTACTACACAAGCTATGGAATATTTAGACGGATGTTGAACAAAACCAAAAAGAACTATGATTACGTAGATTGTCAAAAGGTGACAAAGCAATATTACAGTAATGTATTACACTATTAAGTTAGGCCTTTCGGGGTAAGTTGTGGCGGATTTTGAACTAGTCAGAAGACACTGTGTGTATAAATTTTATGCTGCATCAACGGTTACTGCAACTAACGACACTAATGACATTTAGTTGAAACTTTTAGGGAACGCTTAGGGGAGTTTCAATTAAACGAAAAAAACTATAGGCATGCAGGTATTAATAGGGCATATAAGCAATAAAGGGCATATAAGGACATGGGCAGCGCTGCTCTGTCATATATAGTAATATCATACATATTTTAAATGAAATTTTTGATTGGAATTTAAAGTTCTAGTGCCCTCTTCAAGAGTCAAAAGTGATTGAAGGGCAATCGGCCCTCCTCTTTTGCTCATAAGTTTCCAGACACTTCCAATTAAAATTTTAAGACTGTCATCTTGTTCAGAATAACTGAACGGTCTAGTAACTATATATCTAGGGTTATTGGATAGGTCAACCGCCACAGTTATGTAATTTGCTCATTATGCTTGAAAACTAAATATTACTTTAAAATTAAATATAAACGCACTGTGTGTATGCTGGTTGCCAATAAGACATCTCAGCAATATACCAAGAACGACTGAGGGTATTAAGTTCAAACTTCCGGGGCTAATTCTACGTATTACTACTTCTGCTCTTAAAATTTAAATAAACCAAAAGAGTGTAAGTGTATCCAGGCTGTCAAAGAACATAGATATAAATTTTTTGGAATGGTATTTAGTGTTATTTATCAGGTCAACTAGAGGATGTAAAACACTAAATTAAACACTACTATTTGTGTCAAGATTTTGAAAAGGGTGCATGTTTTTTTAAAAATTGTCGAAAAAACTTCTCCAGCATACAAATAGCAGGCCAAATTACAAATTCTTAAAGAAAAACTGGAAAGATTCAAACTATTATTTTCTTTTTCCATGATAAAGACAATGTCAATATAAAACGAACAGAAATTAATTCTTAAAACATTCCACAAAATAAGTTTTTCAAAAAAAAGTAAAGCACTATTTTAAACCATAAATAATCAAAAATAGAATCAAACCATCTACCAAGCATGAAACTATCAAAACGAACAGAAATTACGATAAATAACCTAGTCAAACTCAAAACAAGCAGAAATAAACATGAGTAGGGCTCAGAACCCTATGATTTCTAAAGTGCAGGGCGCCGCCAATGACATTGCTTATTAAATGCAAGTTACTGAAAAAAAAGAAAAAAGAATGTGCATTGTCAGTTTTAACATACATATGATGATATTCATTCCTTAAAATCATAATTAATTTTTAATTTATTAAAGTTATAAAAGTGAAAACATTAAAAGAAATTTTTTCAGTAAAGTGCAAATTATGTTCTACCTTTTAGAAAATATAGGGGTTCTGAGCCCAACTCATGTTAATTTCTGCTCGTTTTAAGTTTTGAATTTTCCAGAAACAGGGGGTATTTTACGTGGGAGGACCTTTAATTTGAGGAATTTTATTTGGGGAAGGCAATTTTCTAGGGAGGAAAGCTGGATTCCAGCATAAAACGAACAGAAATAATTCTGTATATGAGGGGAATTAACCCCTCCTAAGTACCTCACTGTTTACACTAAAGTTTGACAATGTTGCCCAATTCTTTAAGAACTACTCCTGAGATACTCCTGAGGACCGTTTTATCAGATTAAGAAGGGTTTTTAAAAGTTTTAAAATACTTTAGCATGAAAATTGAGATATTGAGGAGGGAGTAACCCCCCTCATATACAGACAAATTTCTGCTTGTTTTGATGTTCCATGTTGCTCTTTACTTTCAGTTGAAACAGCTTGTCTTTTTTATTTAATTGCAACCAGGAGTTTTGTTTTCACCAAGATTTAAGTTGGAATATTTCTCATTTTTCTATTTTTATATATTCTGCTGATGTCTTCTTGATTAGATAGGGGCGGATTTGTCCTCCTGCGGGGGCTCATGTTTGCTTTCCTTTGTCTCAAACAGGAAGACTTGGGTTTCAAAATAGAAATAAGAATTTCTATTTTTACAAAATACATGTGTTCTGTATATAATATTTTATCAAATATAATGTCGAATGTATGGTAGTGTGTCTTGTATACACTACCAGGTATGGTAGTGTGTCAGTAATACACTACCAGGTATGGTAGTGTGTCAGTAATACACAAGTCATCCACATAGAGTCTTCTTAATGTTTTGAATAATTTTCCTACTGACTGAAATTATAGACCCCTGAACACAACTATTAGTAAGTTGTTTGGGTTGACATTATTCAAATTGTATCGATTTTAATTACCAAACAATGCCTGGCGGGTAGCCTAAGTTAATAATCCTAGTCTATTTTTTAAAAGTACTTTTAAATTTAAAAATATGATTGTTATTTTACGTGTGGGGAAACTTTCACAGGGGCGAATTTTCCACTGGGAATTTTCCAGGGGGAATTGTTGACGATCGTTATTAATACACGGAGGAATTTTTCACGTAGGAGAATTTTCCGGGGGAAAGCTTCCAGAAAGGAAATTTTCCTTAAATTTCATTTCTTTCGAGATCGAGGCAACCCACGACGGATCCTAGTTCATGATAAATGATAATGATATATGTGATTATCTGATACTTTTGAAATATATGGTAAATGTTTTATACTTTCTTTTTTTGAATGCAGAAACAGCTGGAATTCCCAGCTTTTGACATCAAAGTCGTGTTTGTCTTATCTTGAGGGCTAGCCAAAACCTTATCGTACAAACAAAAAACTGCATATCATAACAATCAAAGACATAACAACCCAAACAACCCAAAAGACAACATAACAACCAAAAAGTATTTTTGTCCTTATTTGCTCTCCTACAAGTGTTATAATGTGTGAAAGGCCGTCTTTTTATTTATCACAGTCTTAGTGGAATCATCAAGGGCGTATACAGGATTTTTTTCGGGGGGGGGGGGTTTACTAATTTTTGACTTTTTTTTGGGGGGGGGGGTTACTAATTTTTGACTCAGTTTTCGACTAATTATACTGATTTTTACCTAGATTTTACTAATTTTCGACTTATTTTCGACTCGGTCAAAAATTTCGGGGGGGGGGGGTCAAACTGGGTACCCCTCCCCCTGGATACGGCCTTGGGTATCATAGTCAGTTCAAAAGCAGCGCCGATCTAAGTCAAAAACCTTCTTTTATTACCAATTAAGTTAATAGTTGAATTGATTACAAACTTCAGTAAAATTACACTGTAAAACCCAAAATGGTTTAAATTCCCAAGAATAGAAAGCACAAGAGCCTGGTCAGTGGCACAAATTAAACAGTTTGTGTTAACGAACTGTATGTAAGAAGTGACACGGCCCAATAGTAACAGAAAATCTTAAAAACGGAAATTTGTATAACAACTGATAGATCAAAGGAATTGGCTTTTATGCTGATTCCAAATATATAAATTCATTGAGTTTAATATTACCCAGAAAAAGCTACAAGTCTAAGAAAATTCGCCTGAGTTTCGAAAACAGGGAAAAACACCCACGAAAAATCAAGCAATCTTACTGGAAATCAGAATCAGCATATAAAAGAATCCTGTTGAGGAAGTTTCAAGATCCTATATACAAAAATGTGACAATTCATGTTTTTTGCCAGAAGAAAGAATGCGTGTTAAATTGATTTTTTTTTTTTTTTTTCAAGAAGTGATCGCGTCGAACCCTCGGTTCTAGAGGAAAGGGAGAGGGCTCATTCGAACGAAATTTATAGCTCTAGTGCCCTTTTTTAAGTGACCACAAAGATTGTGGTCCACTAACCCCCTCCCAAGCCCCATTTTTCCCATATATCTGGTCAGAATTTTGAGATAGCCATTCAATTCAGCATTGTTGAAAGATCCAATAATTATACCTCAAGGGATGACAAAACCTTCCACAGCCCCTGGGGAAAGGGCTTTAATTTATGCAATTTGCCCATTATTTACATATAGTATTTGTTATTGCGAAATATAACAAAAAAAATTTGGGAAGAATTTTCTGCGGGAGGGGGGGGGGGGAGAAAAAACAGGGAAAGAACTGTCCTTGGGTGGGAAAGTTTCCGAGGAGAAATTTCAAGGGAATATTTTACACAGGAGGTGGGGGAAGTGGATTTCCTGGCATGATATGAAACGTTAAAAATTACATTTAAAAAAAGAGCTTTTCCTGAGACACAAGGACCGTTTTATCAGATTAAGAAGAGTTTTTAAAAGTTTTAAAATACTTTAGCGTGAAGATCGAGATATTTAGGAGGGAATAGCCCTCTCATATACAGACCAATTTATGCTTGTTTTGATGTTCCATGTTGCTCCTTACTAGCAGTTGAAACAGTTTGTTCTTTTTTATTTAATGGCAACCAGGAGCTTTGTTTTCACCAAGATTTAAGTTGGAATATTTCTCATTTTTCTATTTTATATATTCCGCTGATGTTCTTCTTGATTAAGGGGGGGGGGGCTTTGTCTTCCTGCTGGTGCTCATGTTTACTTTCCTTTGTCTCAAACAGAGACTTTTTTTTGAGGGGGGAGGGAATTTTACACAGGAGGTGGGGGAAGTGGATTTCCTGGCATGATATGAAACTTCAAAAATTACATTTAAAAAAAGTTTTTTTTCGACTGAAAGTAAGGAGCAACATTAAAACTTAAAACAAACAAAAATTATTCTGTTTATGAGGGCGGTGGGGCCACCCCTTCCTCAAAGCTCACTCTTTACGGTAAAGTTTGATTTTTTGTCACAATCTTTAAGATTAATGGCTCAAACTCAATGGCCGATGAATTTGAATGAGAAGTATTTTCATAGAGCTTAGACTTTAGCGCAAAGAACAAGGGCTGGGGAATTGGCAGCCCCCCTTTAATACAAAACAGTTTTTTCTTGTCTCCAGTTTTAAAGTTGCTCCTTATTTACAGGTAAAATTGGTTTTTTTATTTGATTCACCAAATGGAGCGGGGGGGGGGTAAGGTTTTTTTTTCGATTAAAAAAAACTTAAGATATAAAAAAACTATTTTTCAAAGTCTAGGCAGAGGGGCATGTTTCATATATTTCTTAAACGAGAATACCCAAAAGTATGTTACAAAATCTAAGGGGGCAATTGTCCCCACTGCCCCCCCCCCCCTTCCACTAGGCTATTTTTATCAACCAAAGAGAGCGTGAAATGAAAGCGTGCTATTCATTACAGCTTTCAAATCGAAGGTGTCTTAGCATATATACTATAGTTGTTTAAGGTGGATATTGCCGACAAAGAAAAGACGCAAAGAGACCGCTTAATGTAGTCTTATTTGGTGTTTATAGATTAAGCTTAGTCAGGGATATAGTTTTGACAGAGTAGAAACTGAGCGTTTCTTCCATGAATTAAATAAAAAAATAAGTTTTTTTTAACTGAAAGTAAGGAGCGACATTCAAAATTAAAACGAACAGAAGTTATTCCGTATATGAAAGGGGCTGCCCCCTCCTCAACGCCTCGCTCTTTACGCTTAAGTTTGACTCTGTCTCACAACTTTGTTTTTTAAAACGATAAAAAAAACTTTAGCGTAAAGAGCGAAGGGTTGAGGAGGGAGCAGCCCCTTTCATATACGGAATAATTTCTGTTCGTTTTAAGTTTTAATGTCGCTCCTTACTTTCAGTTAAAAAAACTTGTTTTTTTTATTTAATTTCTGAACGCTTTTGAGTTAATGCAGCTTTTATTTTGACTCACCGCACATGAATATTCACAACAAAATTTGCATATTAATTTTACTTTTTGTTTGGCTAAATGGCTTTCTCGAAATTTTGTTCTGACGTAACTTACAAATTAAATTACGTAACGAACTTCTATATTCGTAGATTTTTATTACGTATATTAGGGGGTTCGCCCCCTAGTCAATACCTCGCTCTTTACGCTATGTTCAAATTTTGTTCCAATTCTTTAAGAATCCAATTCTGATGAAAGTACAAAACAACTTTAGCGTAAAGAGCGAGGTAATGAGTAGGCTAGGGGGCGAACCAAATCATATACGTATTAATTTCTGTTCGTTTTAAATTTTGATGTTGCTCCTTACTTTCAGTTGAATTTTTTTTATGACTTAATTTATGATTTTTTTTTTTTTATTAATGCTGGGAAATCCGGCACCCCCTTCATAGCAATGTCCCGTTACCCACGAAAACTTCCTACATGGAAAGATCCTCCTAGGTAACACACGATCCCCCACCCCCCAACTACCAAAAAAATCCCCCCTGAAAACTTCTGTATACTTCCCAATGACCAATACTGCATCTAAATATTGGGCAAAGTTCATAAAGAAGAAGAAGGATTTATTGAAAAAAAAAACATATCAACAAAAAATTATTGCTGCCTCCCCTAAAAAGCAAAGCTTGTCCGTGGGGGAGGTAGAGAAAACAAAATCCTTAAAACAAAGAACACTTGGCCACCGACACCACTAATACCATCACACTAAACAATAAATACAAAATAATATCATATATTATACTTCCTCTGGGAACATCATATCAACAAAACCCCCACAATAAATAAATCAATTAATCAGTCAAAACTCATATTCAGCAAAAAGCAGTTCCTTAATGATTTTTCTAAAAATATTGGGGTCACCAATAGTCTTAATATCACTACTCAAACTATTCCATTTCCGTGTACCTCTATAAAAAACAGAAAAACATGAACGGGAAGATATACCTCTAGGTACACAGAAGTCCGCGCTACCCCTTGTATCATGAGAATGAACAGTAGACCTAATGGACAATAAATCACCAAAACAACGAGGCTGAACATCCTGCTGCAGTCCAAAAATAAACCACAATACATAGAACTCACGAAGGACTGCAGCCGGCAAAATTTTTAAAGTTGGGTAAATTTCTCGAACAGACATACGTGGAGATATACCGGCTAAAATTCTTACTGCATGATTTTGTAGAACTCTTATTGGTTTTAGGGTAGAAGAAAAAGTAGAGAGCCAAATACTTGAACAATTAAGTATATACGGGTGTAATAAATAAAAAATAAAGATGGCGAAGGACAGACTTGGGAAAACAATGTTGGAGTTTCTTCATTATACCGAGATTTCTTGCCAGAATTTTGCTAGTTAAAGTAACATGTTCCTTAAAAGATAGAGTTTCATCTATTACAATCCCAAGGTATTTAAAAGACGCAGTCCGTTTTATAACGCCATTGGGCATATCTAATTCCTTGATCCATGGGTAAAAATTTGATGATCGCGAGAAAATAATAAAGTTAGACTTAGCCATGTTAATCCTTAATTTATTTACCCTCAGCCATGTTGTAATTCTATTAACTGATTCCTTCATGGAAATCTGCAGCAGCTCCGCTGTCTTAGCTGTGCTAATGGCTGTTGTGTCATCAGCAAAAAGTGAAACTGTTTCATTAGTCGGGTTTACCGTTAGTTCATTTATTCTATAGCAAAAATTATTTAGACAATTTGGTAAATCATTAATAAATATCAAGAATAATATAGGACCGAGAACTGATCCTTGCGGAACACCTATTTCAATACGCTTTTTTTCGGAAGAAGTATCATTTAGTTGGACATACTGATAACGATTACTTAAAAAACTTCTTAAAAAATTTAATGATTTACCCCTCAAACCATACACCTCACACTTCTTAAGTAGAAGTTCATGATCCACAGTATCGAAAGCTTTCATCAGATCTAAAAATATAGCACCTATTTTGAAACCTTTATCTAATACATCATTAATAATAGTTGTCAAATAAATCATCGCCTGTTCCGTTTTCCTTTTTCTACGGAACCCAAATTGTGTCTCTACCAGTAACTTATGATCCTCCAAAAAACTCATCATTCTAATACTAAAACACTTCTCTAAAACACGGGAAATAATGGGTAAAACAGATATCGGTCTATAGTTTCCTGGGTCATTTCGAATACCACCCTTATGAATTGGGGTTATACGGGCAACTTTAAAACAGTCTGGGAATTTTCCTTGACGAAAACACTCATTAATTAACCCACATAAAACTTCAGCTATAACAGGAAAAATACATTTAAGTGTTTTTAGAGTAATATGATCGCTACCAGATGAATTACTACGCAACCCATAAATAATTTTTTTAATTTCATCAACTGTTAGAAGTCTAAGGTGAAGAGACACATCAATGGGGTCCCTCAGTAAGGACTCGGACGTTGGGTCACCACTATCAGGCACAACTGACATAGCTAGATTCAGACCAATATTCGAAAAATAACTCTGAAATTCATTGCATATGTCCTTTTCAGAATTCAAAGTCTTTCCCATTACACTAACTAATTCATCAGGTACACTATTTATTTTTAATCCAATCACTTCTTTTATTAGTCCCCAGGTTTTCTTAGGGCATCCTTCGACCTCCTTAAACTTTTTCTCAAAATATTTCTTTTTTTCATTTCTTAAAATTGTATTCAACCTATTTCGATAAATTTTATATAATTGCTTATTTTCTTGTGTCGGGTTAATTATTTGAGCTCTAAACAATTTATCTCTTACATTTATTTGCTTCAAAATCACAGGACTAATCCAAGGTTTTTTACTTGAGTGCTTTCTATTAAACGGTTTCAATATGACTACTTGACTTATCAAACTCTGCAACTTTTCATAAAATAAAACAAACTTTGAATTTGCGTCCTGAACTTCGCCTAGAACATCATACCAATCCACCTTTTCTATATCATTTTTAAGTTTTACCATCGCACTTTTACTGATCACTGGAATCCTTGATTTTTTGCCTTTAACCACCTTCGTGACAGTTCTAAAGCTAGCTGAAACTCCAAAGTGGTCAGATACATCGTTGATAAGGACCCTGGGAAGACTCAAGGGTACATTAGAAAGGATGTTATCCAGAAGCTTAGCTGATGTTCCCGTAATTCTAGTAGGGATATCAAACAGTTCGTGGTAACGAACTGTAAGTAAGGAGCGACCCGGCTCAATGGTAACCGAAACTCTAGAAAACAGTATTTTGATACAAATAGATACATCAAAATAATCAGATTTTAATGCTGATTTCAAATATATAAGTTTCATCAAGTTTAATCCTACCCATCAAAAGTTAGGCGCCTGAGAAAATTTGGCTGATTTTCGAAAAAAGGGGAAAAAACCCCCTAAAAGTTATAGAACCTTAATGAAAATCACACCATCATATTCCGCGTATCAGAGAACCCTACTGTAGAGGTTTCAAGCTCCCATCTACAAAATTGTGGAATTTTGCATTTTTGCCAGAAGAAAGATCACGGGTGCGTGTTTATTTGTTTTTTTTTTGTTTTTTTGTTTTTTTTTTTCCCAGGGGTGATCGTATCGACCCAGTTTTCCTACAATATCGTGGAAGGGCTCATTGGAATGGAAATTGAAAGTTCTAGTGCCCTTTTTAAGTGACCAAAAAAATGGAGGGCAACTAGGCCCCCTCCCACGCTCATTTTTTTCCCAAAGTCACTTGATCAAAATTTTGAGATAGCCATTTTGTTCAGCATGTTCAAAAATATAATAAGTATGTCTTTTAGGATGACTTAATCCCCCGAAGTTCCCGGGGGGAGGGCTGAAAGTTATGAACTTTACCCAATGTTAACATATAGTATTGGTTATTTGGAAGTATACAGACGTTTTCAGGGGAGATTTTTCCTGGTACTGGGGGGGTGGGTGGGTCGGGGGTTATGTGGAAGGATCTTTCCATGAAGGAAGTTTTCATGGGGGAAGGGACATTGCTATGAAGGGGACGCCGGACTTCCCAGCATTATTTAAAAAAAGATCAGAAATTTAATATAAAAAAGCAAGTATTTCAACTGCAATAGCAGCAACATCGAAACATTATACGAACAGAAAATATTACATATATGATTGGGTTCACCCCGTAGTCAATACCTCGCTCTTTAAGCCAAAGATTTTTTAGTACTTTCATAAGAGCTATTTATTCTAATTAACGGCCTTTGTGATTAAGCGGTCATTTTTAAAGAATTGGAACAAAATTCGAACTTTCGCTTAAAGAGCAAGGTATTGACTAGGGGGCGAACCCCCTAATAAACGTATTAAAAATATATGAATATAGAAGTTCGTTACGTAAGTTAATTCGTAAGTTACGTATATTTATTACTTATAAAAACGTTCGTAAATAAAATTAAACAAGTTTCGAGATAGCCATTTAACTAAATAAAAGTAAATTAATATGAAAATTTTGTTTTAATTATTCATGTACGGTGAGCCAAGATCAAAACCTGCATTTATTCAAAAACGTTCAAAAATTAAATAAAAAAAAACAAGTTTTTTAAACTGAAAGTAAGGAGCGACATTAAAACTTAAAACGAACAGAAATTATTCCGTATATGAAAGGGACTGTCCCCTCCTCAACGCCTCGCTCTTTACGCTAAAGTTTGACTCTGTCTCACAACTTTATTTTTTAAAACAATAAAAAACTTTAGCGTAAAGAGCGAGGCGTTGAGGAGGGGACAGTCCCTTTCATATACGGAATAATTTCTGTTCGTTTTAAGTTTTAATGTCGCTCCTTACTTTCAGTTTAAAAAACTTGTTTTTTTTTTTATTTAATTTATACAAGGATGAAACCCATTGGATAAACTTCTATTAATAAATTCAGTGCTAGCAGATGACTGATCAATAAGGTCAATATTAAAATCCCCCATAATAAAACATAGCATAGAGTTAATCGGAAGTTTCATTAATTGTTCTTCAAATAGGTCCATAAAGTCTTGGAGCAGGCTCTGTGGAGGTCTATATACTACAACAATACAAAAATTCAAATTCTCTCTAGTTATATGTAAAACAAAACACTCGCAAATTTTCTCTCTCTATATTGTAAGATCTTCTCTTATTGAAACCTTATAATCAGCCTGAATGTAAGCTGCTAGGCCTCCATGTTGGTAATACTCGCGATTCCTTACATATAAATTATAACCAGGGATATGTAGTAATTGCGAGTTATTATCATTTAACCACGTTTCAGTTAAAGCGATCACCTGAAAGACATTAGTATTTATTAATTCCGATAAAAAATTATGCGCAGAATTTAATCCCTGACAATTCAAATGAAAAATGTTAAGGCCAAAATGGCCCCTATCACAATACAAGGGTAGTGCTTCTTCTTTAAAAATATACCTTGATGGTTCATTTGTGAAAATCTCAGTGGCATTAATATCTAAATTTCTATTTATCCTTTCATTAAACTGGCTGGAAAAATCAACCCTTCGACTTTCAAGTTGCAGGACATTGCTGTTCCCAGGAGGAAAAACGATATCTCTAACCATCATCAATAAAAGTTAATGCATGTGACGGTAGAGGATGGCAAAACTTGCAGACCTTCGCCCGGGGACTGTGGGCAGATTTAGTGATCCTCAAAGACATAGTTATTGAATTTTTCGACCATGCTGAACAAAATGGCTATCTCAAAATTTTGATCGGATGACTTTGGGAAAAAATGAGCGTGGGAGGGGCGTAGTTGCCCTCCATTTTTTGTATTTTCCGCGGGGGGGGGGTATTTTCAGGGAGGGGGTATTTTCTGCGGGGGGGAGCATTTTCCGGGGGGTATACGACGGAGGGAAGGGGTAAAAGGCGGCCACCATATCACGATTTAGCCTATTCCGGTTTTTGGTTTTGATGACCGACAAAATCGAGAACTGTCTCTCTGCTCCAGCACTTGAATAGGGACAAGCTGAAGAGAGTCAGAAAGAACTTCGGCAATTATGGAAAAGGTTCGTTCCCAGCACCGTCTTTAAAAAGGGACAAAGCTAACTAACAAACTCAGCATTCACTATTCATTACATTCATTTATGTTATTTTACTGTGTTCATAGCCGTATATTTGGCTTTAAAATACACTGATTTGTCTATCTATCTAATATGCAGAATAATTGTACCAAACACATTTTGCATGCAGACCCGCTATGCTTATACCCCCCTCCCCCCTAATGTGCAAATCTATAGCGCAAATTTATTTCTGAAGTAACGAAGAAACTAACAAAAAAAACGGTGTGTTCTTGGAATTTTACAAAGTGTAAACTTGAGTGAGTGGCGCATAATACACAAGTAACAAAATTCCTTCCCCCTACGGAAATTAAAAAAATAAACCTCAAATAAATATCTCAAATTTGGAAAGCCTTATTTTCCAGGGGGGGGGTCATTTCCGGGGGCGTATTTTCCGCGGGGGGTATTTTCCGCGGGGGTTCCGCGCGGGGGGTATTTTCCACGGAGGTGTATTTTCTGGGGGGGGGGGGTATTCGCCGGGTGGGTATTCGCCTAGAACCCGGCTAAATGTCCCGAGTGTTTCGTCCCTGATGAAAAAGAAGCAACTTGTTCTCAGGTCGTTAAGTGGAGTACATGACTAGGTGATCCCCAGCGATTTGACTCGGGCTACCAAGAAATGGAAACAAGTAGATCCCTTCAGTCAGAATTCGACACTAGTGGAAACTTTATTTTCGGATGAGGCCGAGGACGATTAAAGCCTTTCAAGTTCGACTTTTTAATTGTGACTACATATTTTTCTTCTTACTTTTCAATTTGTATAATTTACCCTACCTGAAGACTACTGGCACAATGATATTTTCTTTAAACTTATTATTGTATGTTATATAGGTTTTCTTTTTCTTGGCAGCCCTAGTCCAATTTGAGTTGCACTTTATAATTTACATCATTTTACAACTAAACCGGTAGCTAATTACGTCACTACGATTACGTCCGTTTTGAAGTGACATAGATTGTATTGGTTTTTGATTCCCTTGAGTGCGAAGGAGAGAAAATCCAGAAAAAATCAGTTCAAAAAATCCTAAATTAATTGCTTTAAAATCTGCCAGAAATCTTTGCAAGCACCTTATCCCGAATTTAAAGATGAAACTGGCAAATTTCCTCTTAAAAATGCAAAATTGAAGGGTTTAAATTTCAGACCTAAAAACGGAAACTGGGGGACAAATTTCAAAAGCCGTCACATTCAAACAAACCTAAAATTCTAAGCATTCCATCGCGTGAATTGCTTCGTGAATATGAGTTGTAGCTTTTTTTTCGTTGAGTATTTTCTACTTTTTCAATATATCTGAATAATATGACCTGAAGACCGTTGATAAATTTAAAGCCGGGCTTCACCAGCAGAACTTCCAGAATACAAGATTCCAGACTATTGTTTAACGTCTTGCATACACCGCATCTGGAATATGAAGCCAATTCCAGTAGTAGGCTACATCCAAATAATCCCAAAGAAATATTTTTGAAGTTTTAGGTTTCAATCATACTATGAAAAAGAAAGGAAAGAGGAAAAGACAGAGAAAAGAGGAAAAGAGAAAAAAAGAAGAAAAAATGAAAAAAGATGGTGAAAATCCTATTGATTATCCTTCTATAGTAAAAATCGATGCATGATGGTGCGCAAAAATTTTTTTTGAGCATTTAGTAAAAACAGATGCGATTTAGTAAAATTTTCATCTCAGATTTAGTCAATTCTTTCAGGCCAGCGTGGCAACACTGGCTGTGGGTGGTCATGTCATTCCCAGAAGCATAGTTACTTGACTTTTCAGCTATGCTCAATTAAATGGCTATTTCAAAATTTTAATCCAGTATCTTTTGGCAAAAAGGGGCGTGGGAGGGGTCTAGTTGCCCTCCAATCTCTTTGGTCACTTGAAAAGGACCCTAGAATTTTTAATTTTCGTACAAATCAACCCTCTCTCGATCTTCTAGGACAATCGGTTTGATACGACCCCCACCCCTGGGAAAAAACAAACCAACAAATAAATATGTATCCGTGATTTTTCTTCTGGCAATAAATGCAAAATTCCACAGTATGTAGGAGTTTGAAACACACCACAGTATACTAGATAAGAGTTTGAAATCTCTGCAACAGGGTCCTCTAATATGCTGAATCTTATGGTGTGATTTTCATTTAAATCGTATCCGCTACCTGGAAAGGAAGGACATTTCCTGACTTCATAATGCGAAGCATTAATTGTTACACTACAAAAAAAGAGGTCAAAGGTGATATGCGGCAACTATCGTCCTATCAGCCTAACAAGTCAGGCTACCAAAATCCTCGACTGCATTATACTCCAGCGGATCAGAGCTCGGTCTTCAGTCAAATTTAAGAATACCAAGACGGTTTCCGCCCGGGATATCGAACGTTGACCAAATTTTCAGTGTGTCACAGATTTTGGAAAAATATCACGAATTCGATCGCGAGTTATCAACATTTGAGCTTATTTGGGGAAATGGTCTGCGGTATATCCTCCTGCACTACAGAATCCCATAAAAACTAGTTGACCTTATGAAAGACACGTGCTCTAAGTTTAGGAGTCGTGTCATGACTAGAGAAGATCTCACTGACAGCTTCCAGAGGTCCACAGGAGTAATTCAAGGATGCCTCCTGTCCCCAGAGCTTGTTAACCTTTACCTCACAGTACTTCTCTCCTTGGAAAAAAAGCTTGCGGCGCACACAAAGGAGGGGCTCTGACAGAAAAACTAGCCTACACCAACGACATCAACTTAATGGCTGAAACGCATGGTGATCTCCTGCTGAAGTAAACGACGTTTTCGATGCTACTATCTCTTATCAAGTGGTCATAAATGCATCTAAAACAAGGGTTATGTGCTGCTCACGAACACCGCAAGTTGCAATTAAGCCAGATCTGAAACTTAAGGGAGAGAGTATTCAGTGGGTCGATGAGTTCCCTATATTGGCAGTCTGATCACAAGCGACCAAAACCTCTTAAAAGACACAAAAGAGGTGGCTCGCCCTTGAGAGCTACAGTTCCAAAGCCCTTACGCATGTATGGCGAAACCAAGAAACTGTCACTGCGGCTTAAGAAACGACTTTTGGATACCTTGATTATCCCCATCGTAATAAACGCGAAACTTGGACACAGAAGTCGACTCGCAGCATCGAAACTAAATGCTTCCGCCGAATCGCCGGAATTACCTACCTTGGTAGAATCTCAAATGTCGAACTCCCCTAACACCTTAGCATCCAACCAACAATCCCTACCAAGATCCAGCTCCATCAAATTCGGTGGCTCGGTTTCGTCCGACGGATGAGTCAGTTCCATCTCCCAAAAATCATCTTCGAAGGCCAAATTCACGGTTCTCACCCTCGTGGTCGTCCCCCAAAGAGGTGGAAGGAGAACTTCGCGCCTCATCCTCTCTATGACCTTCTTCGTCTAGCAGAAGACCGCAAGGCATACAGAGGGCACATCAACGCCATTACGAAGGAAGACAACCTTCAAGGACAGGACGGGACTAAATGAAGTGTGTTATAAAACATGAATTTGACGGAGAGCGAAAAAACTGAAAATAACTTGTGTTTTATTTATCTATTTAAGTTACCAGTTTTTTGGGCTTTCAAACAGAACGCACACAAAGGGGTGAGGTCTTGGGACCACTCCCCCAATCTCCTTAGATTTTCCCACGCTTCTGGGTATTTCTCATTCAAATTATCAAATTTCTTTTTTCTTCATTATTGGATCCACCTCCCCAAGAAAAAAAAATTCTGGACGTGCCTACTTTCAGGGTAAGAAAAAAATGGGAACGCGGAGGGAATTGATACACCAATCTATGGGGTGATCGGGACACATTATTTGTATCACTCAAGACAAATTTGTTCTTACATATTTAAATAAAATTGTTAAATCACCTTAAACAAACAGAAAATTAGATGTTTCTATTATTACTCTTTCGACTTTTTGGCACAAGAAGTGGCCTTTTCTTAATTTTCAAAAATCTGCTTACGCCCTCGCAGACGATCGATGTACAAAAAAAAACACTGGAAAATTTCAACTGTTTATTTATAAGAAGGATGAGACACAGAAGAACAAAGAGTGGTAGACTTAATGCGGACAGTTTTCTTGATGACTCAATATAAACTTTTCTCAGGACATGACAAGTGACAAGCCGCTATAAACACGAAAGGTGATAAGAGACAAAGCTTTTATCGATCAATAAATCACACATAAGCCATTGAAACCAGAAATGGAAGATAAATCCCAACCATTTTAATAAAACGTTTTGTTTTTTTAATGGTTTAGCAAAATGTAAAGTGGTTTAGCAAAAAAGGTTAAAATGGTTTAGTGTAAAAAATAAAAATGGTTTCGCAAAATGTAAAAATGGTTTTGTAAAAAATATAAAATAAAAAATTTTAAAAATTGTTTAGTAAAATGTAAAATGGCTTAGAAAAAAATTATAAAAATCGGGTAGTAAAAAATGTAAAAATGGTTTAGTAGAACGTAAAATGGTTTAGTAAAAACGTGAAATGGTTTAGTAAAAAATGGAGCTGAGCCAACGAATCAATCTTTACCGATTGACCCTTCTAGAAAGAAAGTGATGAATTAACTGAATACACAGTCGTTGATTACATAGTCATGTACAAAAGGAAAGGGCTATTTATCATTTTCATAAGTTCACAAGAATGCGAAACCAAGGTTTTAGAACTTTCGCAGAAACAGTTTTTGTTCGAGGATCATACATACATGAGCTTTGTCAGCTCTTTACTACTACTACTAACTCATTGCAGCACCAAGCCGCCTGAGGCCAACAGAGCTTCACCCACTCCTCCTCCGTCCCAATTTTTTGAAAAACTTCACTCCTTATTCCCTCTCAACCTGCTTTTCGTTTGGTCTCGGATGGATCGCCAAAAAGCCCAATTTTTGACAATCCGCAATCCTTCATCCATAAAGTGCCCTATAGGGCTATAGCCATTATGCCCTATAGACCATATACAGGGTCATAGCCATTTTAATCCTTCTTTCGCTATAGACCAGGAAATTGGAATCAAAGCACGTTTTTTGTGCAGCTTATTGTGTGGTAAACGCTCGGGTTAAACGGGTATCCAATAACCTACAATCCTTAGACCCGTGATTTAAACCAAAGAACGTCGGGCACACGCACCATTGGTGGGGAATATGGGTAGGATGTACACCCTTCTCCTGACTATACTTAGCTCCTTAATTTCGAAAAAAAGAACTCATGTGAATGACGTTACATTCAAATACGTTTAAAGAGCAAAAAATATATATGATAGTATGGCAATGATGCCATATTTTATATAAAATGTGTAATATTTTCCATAAGCATAAAATATGCATAGCGGACGACCTGTAAAAAGATACAAAATTAAGGCCTTTTAAGCATCCTTCAAATGGCTCTAGAAGTTTACCCCCCCCCCTCCGCCCCGGCTATTACCCCCTGGCAAATACCCCCGCTGCGTAAAACTTGAGAACAAATCGGTTTCTTTGTTAGTTTTTTTCGGTACTGGTGCGTTCTATGGTCGCTTTTATATACTAATGAGAGACGAAACCCGCCAAACTGGTTATTTCTCAATAGCGGTCTCGAAATGGAATGCAAAGAATAGTTTTCATTGCGTTTACGATATTTAAACTGTTGGTTTTTGGGGTTTAGGGCGGAAGGTACCTAGGTTAGGTTACGTATTTAATATATGCTATGCTTAACCCCCCCCCCCACCCCCCTAAAGTGCAAATATATAGCCCAAATTTGTTTCTAAACTATTATATATTCATCCTATTTTATTTTTATTCATTAACATTAACGAAACTTGACTTTTTAGAAGTGACCATATAATGCACCAGTACCGTTTTTTCTTTCAGCTTAGCACTAGACAAGACAAAGAAAAGTGACAGAATATATGGGGAATATATAATTTGGGCTATATATTTGCAAATAAGGGAGGGGGGGGGGGTAAAGTGTTTGGACAGTTTGAAGTCAGAAAACAATTCTTTCTAGGTATATGGCCACTAGAAAATTACAGACTAGTCTCAATGATTAACTTTTGGTTGAGAGTCGTCCAGTTACCGAGTGACAGCACGCTTAAGGCAGCTTATGAAAAAAAATAAAGGAAAGATGGAATATATATTTATCGAATAATATTAGATTTTAAGTTAAGTATTAAAAAAAAGGCAGCTTATGAAGATATACTCTCGCAGGGGAAAACTGATCATGGTCACTCAAAATAAAGACATTTTAGACAAAACAGGGTTTACTTTTGTTTGGAATGAAGGTAGAGGACCAATGGATGTAAATGCATATTGGAAACGGTTTGTTCTCCAGTTTTACACAGTGTAAATTTACACATTTAAACAGCGGTATTTTCCGGAGGTGGGGGTATTTTTCACGGAGGAGGGGGGGGGGGTATTTTCCGGGGGTTAATCACCAGGGGGTAAACGCCGGCCACCCCTTTAGATAAATGCATGTAACATTTTGAACAACAAATTTCAATTCCACGAGGGGCAGGGGCGTCGTTTCGGGGAGCAGGGGGACAGTTGTCCCCCCAAAAATTTGGAGAAAATAACTATTATATAGCCCATGCCCCTTGAATATCCAGATATGGACCTCTCTTGCACCCCCCCCCCCCAATGAAAATGCTGGAGCTACTCCTCTGACGAGGCGGCACCAGGATTTTAGAAATGCTTAGGTGGAGCATGGCCCAAAATCGATGGGAGCCACTGCTCCCAATGAATTTTGACAATACCTCTGGAATTTATTTCATTGAAGTGTATTTTGTTCAGTTTATTGATTGAATAAAATGAATTTTGACAATACCACTGGAATGACCTTAATAAATCTTTCTCAGCCTTTCGAAGCACCCACGCTTCAGAACCAATTTGGCGAATGTTGTTAATTATTCAGAACACCCTCAAGAATTTCGCTCTGCAAGATCTGACAAAAACTGGTTTGCCTCTCTGCAATCGGTTATGATTTGTTTATTTTGAGTGAGAAAAACTACAATGTAGGTATATTTTAGTTAAATATTTAATATATAGAGGTGGTTAGGGGTTAGGTATTTGATACAATGCGTTCTGGGCAGCCGGGTTTCCATAATTTTTCTACTGTAGTTCCCATAATTTTGTTAATAAAGTATTATATTTTCATAATATTTTGGTATATTTCATTAGGATTATCCTAACTTCACTTCTTGGGTGTGTTCTGAATAATTAACAAGTACCAGACAGTACACAAAAGTATTTCATTGGATATTCCTTCTCTCTTAAGAGAGGGCTATAACTCCTTTTGGGCCCGCTATTTCGAATAACCACCTTTGGTCGCATTTAAGCATTAAAGCATTTCTTTTTTTTCTACCATTCTATTATTCGTCCGAGTCATATTAATGTCAAAACTTTTTTTGGACAAAGATTACTAACAAATTTTAGCTCTATTATCCGTATGGCGTGCAATAAAAAGCTGTATGGCAGCACTGAACAAGATATGAAAAAATACAGGTAATCTTTTGTTATACATAATCATTTACATAAAAAGGGAATATTCGCAACTTCAAAGAAGCATTACACATAGTGTTTCACACATCAAAGTGCCAACCGAACAAAACAAAAAATGTGAATAGCAAAACTTTGGAAGTGTTTAATTTATTCTTTTGATAGACAACGCTTTACGTGCTTTTGAATTCAAATCCTTTCAGTGTCTTTCATGTCGAAAATTGTCTGACATAAAAGCTGGATTAGAATGAAGATGGGCTAAAAGTTTTTTTTTTTCGCAAAAGTTTTTTTTTTTTTTAGAAAAGTTTTTCAATCAAGCTCAGCTCCGAAGTTACTTTAATATGTAATATGTCACTTCTTTATTTGTCGTTAAGCAGTAAAGTTAGACAAATAGCAAGACAAATAGAGTAAACTGTCAATAGTTTGTAAAATAGTTGTCAATGAAGAGAAAAAGAGAAATTACTATCCCATGCCTCCATGTTAAAAAGTGTGTTTTGTTCCATTGGTTCATTTTCGTGACGTTAATCGCCACATTTGTTTAGTTTACGTTTAAGTTACTTTAATATGTGATACGTCACTTCTTTATTTGTCGTTAAGCAGTAATGTTAGACAAATAGAGTAAACTGTCAATAGTTGGTAAAATAGTTGTCAATGAAGAGAAAAAGAGAAATTACTATCCCATGCCTCCATTTTAAAAAGTGTGTTTTATTCCATTGGTTCATTTTCGTGACGTTAATCGCCACATTTGTTTAGTTTACGTTTAAGTTACTTTAATATGTGATACGTCACTTCTTTATTTGTCGTTAAGCAGTAAAGTTAGACAAATAGAGTAAACTGTCAATAGTTGGTAAAATAGTTGTCAATGAAGAGAAAAAGAGAAATTACTATCCCATGCCTCCATGTTAAAAAGTGTGTTTTGATCCATTGGTTCATTTTCGTGACGTTAATCGCCACATTTGTTTAGTTTACGTTTAAGTTACTTTAATATGTGATACGTCACTTCTTCATTTGTCGTTAAGCACTAAAGTTAGACAAATAGAGTAAACTGTCAATAGTTGGTAAAATAGTTGTCAATGAAGAGAAAAAGAGAAATTACTATCCCATGCCTCCATGTTAAAAAGTGTGTTTTATTCCATTGGTTCATTTTCGTGACGTTAATCGCCACATTTGTTTAGTTTACGTTTAAGTTACTTTAATATGTGATACGTCACTTCTTTATTTTTCGTTAAGCACTAAAGTTAGACAAATAGAGTAAACTGTCAATAGTTGGTAAAATAGTTGTCAATGAAGAGAAAAAGAGAAATTACTATCCCATGCCTCCATGTTAAAAAGTGTGTTTTATTCCATTGGTTCATTTTCGTGACGTTAATCAAGTAAAGAAACGAATGACTTGAATCACGACATTGTTGATAAGTCAACTTTTGTTTTCTCTGTGGTACACTGATCATCTACCTAGCACCGACATGTCTTATTTGGCTGGACTTTCCGCCCAAAATCTCGAAAACGGCTTCGAAATCATAAAATCGCGCTATTTTCCGCAAAAGTTCGATAATCGGGGTACCCAGGTCGTTGGTGACAAATCTGCCTAATAGAAAGACCGTTTGTAAACAGGGGATTTGAGTCTAAAATGGAATCCACCATATATGGCTAAGATCAGCATTATGTCGACTAGCGGCGTCTGAAATGTCATTCGATATTTATTTCGATTTATCAAGTGCAAATAGTAATATAGGCCTATACTTTTTGTTTCTTATACGTCAGGGTGGCGTACTCAGTCCGCCAATCTCATTTGTATAACCCTCCGTATTGCTATTTTGGCAATCTGTCTCAAATTTGAACCATTTATCAAATTTGCACACCTAAATTTTTAAGATTACCCTAATACTTGGTGCGCCAAGTTCCCCACCCAGTAAAAACATAATAATTTCAAATGGGTAAATGAATGATCGATCAACTGCTCTGTCTGGCTAAATAATATATAATACATAAAAATTATATTTAATCTTCTCTTCATCAAATGCCCGTCAACCAAGCATAGGCCTATATAGAATAAAATTCTACGGAATAAAGCTACGATCCAGGCATGTAAGCAGAGGATACCTCTAGACTTACACCCCACCTCCCTCCCCCGAAAAATATCTCAAAATTCTGGCTGTAACTTGGTAGACTTCTCATTTAACACGCCTGTTTTTGCGCTATTTCGAAACTAGGCCTTCCCAAAATGTGGCATCCTTCCCCCCCTCCAATAAGAAGAAATTCCAGCCGACAGGCCTGCTTTGACCACTACAAGATGTATGTCTGGGGCTTAAAAAAGGATGAAAACAGGTGGAGGGGATCAGGATCCCCCTAGAAATCCCAGAAATTATTATTATTTAAGGCATTAATCCCTAAATTTATTTAGGAGTAAAGGTCATAAATTTATTAATTTCTGTGCATTTCTTATTTAAGGCGACAAATAAAATTTGCTTGATTACCCCCCCCCCCCGAAAAAAAATGATTTTACTACCAAGCCCTCTCCAGAAAAAAAATCCCACGAACGTGCCTGGACTTAGAACACAAAATATGGTTTCCAAGTCATAATTTTTCCGTTTCATTAGGAAGGAGGTCCTTGAAATCCATCTAAGCTGGGAATCCCCCCCACATCCTTCCTGCATATAGGTACGGCTATGGTGGTATGTTTTGTTCCTATTTTTTGCGTTATGTCACGATTAAAGCAAATTTTCCAAGAATCTACCATCCTCAACACTGGAGAGACAGACAAAGCAAACAGAAAACAAAATGAACGGACATACGCAAACATTGACCTCCATTCAAGGGGTCAATTAACAAGAGAAGAATGGCAGTTCATACTCATTTTTCACAATCATTGATAAACCGCTTGCCTCCCCACCTCCCTAGGGCATACAGAGGCCAGTTTGAAACCATCAGAACCTTTCTGAATAACAATCCCTTGGGAAATACAACCCAGAAAAATATTTTCTATCGATTTCGAGGTAACTGTCTGCTTCGTCAGCTTTCTCCTGTCCAAACAAGAGATTTAGCAAGGGAATAATCCCTCACCATTAGAAACTAATGATGACCGAATAAATAATCCCTGAAAAATGACAACAACACGAAAATCCAAAGCTAACTCGGCATTTATTTAATCCCAAGCCCCAGTGAAATGAATTAGGAAATGGGAAATAGATAAGCTAGATCAAATGGATGTCAAGAAAATTATTTTTATTTCATTAAATAATGAAAAGTCAATTTTCAGAAGTAGCGCTAATTAATAAATAGGTTAATTTTGTAAAATGACGTAAAAAAGTGAACAGTTTATAAAGCAATAATAGGAAAAAGATAGCCTCTCCCCCCTAATAAGTTGAGCCAGCCAGTTGATGAATAAAAAACCGAAACTGCGGCACAACCGCAGTTTTACCGGTTTTGCTGCACTTTTATTGATTTTTACCGCAATTTCCTAGTGAATCGGTAAACCAGTAAGTAGAAACTTTCAGTTAGTCAGAAAAATTAATTACTCCCCCCCCCCAAAAAAAATCGGGCCTATGATGTCATTAACTACGCTTAAATAAAAATTAAAACCCCCTGAAAAATGCAACAAAACGGAATAGCAGAAAAAAAACTACGTTGGGATTTAATCACTCTTAAGTATAAATGAACAAGCAAATGAGGATTTATGGCAAGATCAACTATTTCATTAAATAAAGATGTATCTTTAAGAGAAAGGCTATACAAAAAAAAAAAAAAAAAAAAAAAAAAAAAAAAAAAAAAAAAAAAAAAAAAAAAAAAAAAAAAAAAAAACAGCTGTTCTCTACGGGGAAGGATCCTCCCAGGTGGCGATAGGGATCTACAAAAAATATTAATAGCTATTATAAAGAGCGTATAGATATTGTTTAATATTATTAATATTAATGATATCGTGGATTTTGGATAATTTATTTTGAATGACCCCGGTTCCTAAGCTATGGTATGGATCAGCATTAGCATTTCCCAAAGTGTAGGTTGCAACCGGGCACCGGGTCGTTGAATAATTTACCAGGTCACGAAAAGGGTTGTAAAGACACAAGATTTTTTTTCCCCCATCAGATAAAGCGCGTCTCCATTAGACAGATTTTGCCGATCTGCCAGTATGCCGATTATGCAGCCCTTTCCCAATCTGCAAACAGTCTCCATTCAAATCGAATCTGAATACTGCCGTTGCGGATTCACATAATATGCCAAATGGAGATGCGCTTTCAGACGGTTCCATTGTAACCGAACCCCCATGTAACTGAACCCCAAGCAACTGAACCCCTGTAACTGAACTCCTGTAACTAAACCCCCGTATAACAAAACCCCTCGTGCAACTGAACCCCTCGTGCAACTGAACCTCGTGCTAGTGAACCCTCATGCAACTGAACCCTCGTTCAACTCAACTCCATTTAACTAAACCCCCGTGTAACTGAACCTCCATGTAACTGAACCCCCGTATAACCGAACCCCCGTGCAACTGAATCCTCGTGATACTGAACCCCCTTTAACTGAACCCTCGTGCAACTCAACCCCATATAACTAAACCCCCGTGTAACTGAACCCCCATGTAACTGTAACTGTGTGTAACCATGTAACCAGGTAACTGTGTGTTAACAGAACACGACTGATGAGCGAAAAGTGACGAAAGAGAGGGGTAAGAGAGGGAGTTGTAAGTTATGTCCCAGAGGCATATAAGGCTCACTCAATTGGAAATTCAAAGGGCTATTGCCCTTTTTAATAGTCGAAAGTGCTTGGAGGCATGGGCGCCCATAAGCTGAATTCAAGGGGGGGGGGCAAACCTCGTCTAATTGGCACTTTTAATGCTATATAATAGAAATCTCAGAACAAAAATATAAAAATAAGGCAGCATCATTCAGCCAGGGG
Source organism: Artemia sinica (assembly GCA_027921565.1). Taxonomy (NCBI): domain Eukaryota; kingdom Metazoa; phylum Arthropoda; class Branchiopoda; order Anostraca; family Artemiidae; genus Artemia; species Artemia sinica. The sequence goes on from CM051264.1 coordinate 67,140,024, forward strand.
GGGCCGAGCCCCCCCCCCCTCCATATGGGCGCCCATGCTTGGAGGGCAACTAACTCCCCTCTCACGCCTACCTTTTCCCCAAACACATCCAATCAAAATTTTGAGATAGCCATTTTGTTCAACGTAGTTGAAAGTTCTGAAAATTAGGTCTTTGAGGAGGACACCCCCCCCCCCAACAGCCCTAAGGGCAAGGATTATAAGTTATGCCCTGGGGGCATATAAGGTTTTCATAGAAGGCGTTGTCGTAGAAACTTCAAAAGGGGGTCATTCGACTGGAAATTGAAATGGCTAGTGCCCTTTTTAATAGTCGAAAGTGATTGGAAGGCAACTAACACCCCTTCCACAACCACCATTTATCCAAAACACATCCAATTAAAATTTTTAAATGGCCATTTTGTTCAGCGTAGTTGATTTCCAGATAGAAATTATGTTTTTGAGGAGGTCACTCCCCCACAGCCCAGAGGGCAAGGATTGTAAGTTATACCCTGGGGGCACAAAAGATTTTTATAGAAAGCGTTGTCGTAGAAACTTCAAAAAAGGCTCATTCGATTGGAAACTAAAAGGGCTAGTGCCCTTTTTAATAGTCGAAGGTGCTTGGAGGGCAACTAACTCCCCTCTCACGCCCACATTTTCCCCAAACACATCCTATAAAAATTTTTAGATAGCCATTTTGTTCAGCGTAGCTGATTTTCAGATGGAAATTATGTTTTTGAGGAGGACACTCCCCCACAGCCCTCAGGGCTAGGGCTGTAGGTTATGCCCTTGGGGCATATAAGATTTTTATAGAAAGCGTTGTCGTAGAAACTTCAAAAAAGGCTCATTCGATTGGAAATTCAAAGGGCCAGTGCCCTTTTTATTAGTCGAAAGTACTTCGAGGGCAACTAACTCCCCTCTCACGCCCACCTTTTCCCCAAACACATCCAATCAAAATTTTTAGATATCCATTTGTTCAACGTAGTTGAAAGTTCTGAAAATTAAGTCTTTGAAGATGACACCCTCCCCCCCACAGCCCTCAGGGCAAGGATTATAAGTTATACCCTGGGGGCATATAAGGTTTTCATAGAAAGCGTTGTCGTAGAAACTTCAAAGGGGCTCATTCGATTGGAAATTGAAATGGCTAGTGCCCTTTTTAATAGTCGAAAGTGATTGAAAGGCAACTAACGCCCCTTCCACGCCCACCATTTATCCAAACACGTCCAATCAAAATTTTGAAATCGTCATTTTGTTCAACGTAGTTGAAAACTCTGGAATAGGCCTTTGAGGATGATAACCCCCTCAGCGCCCTCAGGGAAAGGGTTATAAGTTATACCCTGGGGGCATATAAGGTTTTTATTGAAGGCTTTGTCGTAGAAACTTGATTAAGGGTGCATTCGATTGGAAATTCAAAGCGCTAGTGCCCTTTTTTATAGTCTAAAGTGATTGGAGGGCAACTAACCCCCCTCTCACGCCTACCTTTTCCCTAAGCGCATACAATCAAAATTTTTAGATAGCCATTTGGTCCAACGTAGTTGAAAGTTTTAGAAATTGGGTCTACAAGGATGACATCCCCCCCACAGCCCTCAGGGCAAGGGTTGTAAGTGTATGCCCTGGGGGCATATAGGGTTTTAGTAGATAGCATTGTCGTAGAAAATTCAAAAAGGGCTCATTCCATTGGAATTTGAAATGGCTAGTGGCCTTTTTAATCGTCGAAAGTAATTGGAGGGCAACAAACCCCCCTCTCATCCCCACCATTTTCCCAAACACATACAATAACAATTTGAGATAGTCATTGTTTTCAACGTACCCCTGGGAGCATATAAGGTTTTTATAGCAAGTGTTGTCGTAGAAACTTCAAAAAGGGCTCATTTGATTGGAAATTGAAAGGGCTAGTGCCCTTTTTAATAGTCGAAAGTGAATGAAGAGCAACTAACCCCCCTCTGACGCCTACCATTTCCCCAAACACATTCAATTAAAATTTTGAGATAGCCATTTTGTTCATCGTAGTTAAAAAATCTGGAAATTATGATTTTGAGAATGACAAACCCCCGAGAACCATCAGGGCTAAGGTTATAAGTTATGCCATGGGGGCATATAAGGTTTTTTATAGAAAATGTTGTCGTAGAAACTTCAAAAAAGGCTCGTTCAATTGGAAATTGAAAGGACTAGTACCCTTTTTAATAGGCTAGTCGAAACTGATTGGAGGGCAACTAACCTCCCTCTCACGCCCATCCTATAAAAATCCTATGAAACATCCTATAAAAATTTTGAGATAGCCATTTCGTTCAACGTAGTTGAAAAGTCCGGAAAGTATGTCTTTCAGGATGACACTCCCACCACAGCCCTCAGCGCAAGGGTTGTAAGTTATGCCCTTGGAGTATATAAGGTTTTATGAAGGCGTTGTCGTAGAAATTTCAAAAAGGACTCATTTGATTGGAAATTGAAAGCCCTAGTGCCCTATTTAATAGCCGAAAGTGATTGGAGGGCAAGTAACACCTCTCTCAAGCCTACCATTTCCCCAAACATATCCAATCCAAATTTTGAGATAACCATTTTGTTCAACGTAGTTGAAAGTTCTGGAAATTAGGTCTTTGCCAGCGTTGTCGCAGAAACTTCAAAAAGGACTCATTCAATTGGGAATTGAGAGGGCTAGTGCCCTTATTACTAATCAAAAGCGATCGGAGGGCGAATGCCCCCTCCCTCATACCCATCATTTCCCCAAACGCTTCCGATCAACGTTTTGATATAGCAATTTCGTTGAACGTAGTTGAAGGATCCGGAAATTATGTTTTTGAGTATGACAACCCCCACCTCAGGGCCAAGGTTGTAAGTCATGTCCTGGGGGCATATAATGTCATACAGAAAGTGTTGTCTAAGATCTTCAAAAGGGGCTCTTTCGATTGGAAGTTAAGAGGGCTATTGCCCTTTTTAATAGTCAAAAGTAATCCGACGGAGAATCCCTCCCAAATACCCATCATTTCCCCAAACACTTACAATCAATATTTTGAGATAGCCATTTTGTTCAGCGTATCAGAAATATCGAGAAATTATGTTTTTGACGATAAAAAATTCCCCCAGCCCTCAGGGCAAAGGTTGTAAATTATGCCCTTGGGACATATAAGGTTTTTATAGAAAGCGTGGTCACATAAAGTTCAGAGGGGGCTCATTGGATTGGTAATTAGACGCTCTAGTGCTCTTTTTAAGAGTCAAAGTGATCAGAAGGCAGCTACCCCCCTCCCCCCACACACGTCTTATTGTCCCGAAATGCATCTAATAGAAATTTTGAGAAAAAACAGTCTAAATATCATATAACAAGGCTTTTGGGGTTGAAACAAACGCCAGAGATCAAGGACAAGGGTTGTCAGTTATGCCCGGGGGTATATAAGGTTCTTATGGAAGGGATGGCTGTTTAACTTTAGAAGAGGCTCAGTCTTTCTCCCTGAAAAAGACTATGTCAATATAAAACGAACAGAAATTAATTAAAAAAACTTTTTCAACAAAATAAGTTTTTCAAAAAAAGTAAAGAACTCCATTAAACCAAAAATGAACCAAAACAGCATCAAATAATCTACCAAGCATACAACTACCGCAAACCAGTATCAATAAATAAATGAAACCCAAAACAAACAGAAATTAAAATAAATCACGTTCTGAGTCAAACTCAAAACGAGCAGAAATTAATACGAGTAGGGTTCTAAACACCATGCTTACTAAAAGCTAGAATATAATTTGTACTTTACTGAAAACAATTCTTGTAAATGTTTTCACTTTTATAACTTTAAGAAATAAAAAATTAATTAAGATTTTAAGGAATAAATATGAGCATAGGTATATTAAACTGACAATGCATATTTTTTCTCAGTAAATACATTTGAATTTTTTTTCAATAAAGTACAAATTATATTCTGGATTTTAGAAAGCATGGTGTTTAAAACCCTACTCATATTAATTTCTGCTCGTGTTAAGTTTGACTCTGTTATTGATTGTAATAAATAACACATGCCTTTGAGAGAAGGGCAAGCAGCCCTTCTTTCAAGCCCATTCATTTTACAAACGCTTCCAGTCAAAATTTTGAGACAGCCATTTTGTTCAGCATAATAGAATGGTCCAGCAACCATGTCTTTAGGGATATTAGGCATGTCAACCCCCCACAATTATGCAATTGGCCCATTAGGCTGTAAAATTAGAAGTGGCTTTAAAATAAATCAAAAGGCATTGTGTTTATGGTTGCCAATAAGACACCTCAGCAATATATGGAGAGCGACTGGAATATTAAGTTGAAATATTTGGAACACTACTATTACTACTTCTGCTCTTGCAATTTAAATAAATATAAAGAGTGTAAGTGTACCCAGGTTGTCAAAGAGCATAAATAGAATCTTAGGGAATGATATTAAGTTTTATTTTGCAGGTCAACTTCACAAGCTATGAAATTAAATTAAAATATATTGTTTGTGTCAGGATTCAACATTGTTGAAAATTTTAAAGAAAAGTAAAGAGCTCCATTCAGCCAAGAACGAGCAGAAATTAAGTCAAATAATCTTCCAAGCGTAAAACTACCACAAATCACTATCAATAAAAATTGAAACTCAAAACGAAAAGAAATTACAATAAATAGCCGATTGAAACTCAAAACAAGCAAAAATTAACGTGAGTAGGGCTGAGAACCTCCATGTCTTTTCAAGACCAGAACATAATTTGTACTATACCGAAAACAAATATGTTTTAAATGTTTCCATTTTCTTACTTTCATAAATGAAAAATTGTCAAAGCTTTAAGGAATAAATATCAGTATATGTCAATTAAACTGAAAATTCACGATCATTTTTTTTTTTTTTTTCCAGTAAAGCGCAAAATATGTTCTGGTATCGAGAAGGCATGGGGGTTTGAATCGGCTATTTATTGTAATTTCTGTTCGTTTTGAGTTTCATTTATTTATTGCTAGTGGTGTGTGGTAGTTTTACGCGTGGATGATTATTTGACTTTATTTCTGCTCGTTCTTGGCTTAATGCAGCTCTTTACTTTTCTTTGAAAAACTTGTTTTGTGGAAAAATTTTTTGAATTAATTATTAAAATATCAATATGTTTTGTTGATTAATGGGGGGTGTAATGCCGGTATATATACATATATATATATATATATACATATATATATACATATATATATATATATATATATATATATATATATATATATATATATTATATATATATATATGATATATATATATATATATATATATATATATATATATATATATATATATATATATATATATATATATATATATATATATATATATATATATAAGTATATATAAGTATATGTAATTTACAAATCTTAACAATATTTTTGAAAACCATTATAAAAATATTCAAAACATTCATAAAATATCAACTAAACATATATTTAAAACTCTTTTTAATATAAAAAGATTGATATAAAAGGCTAAAACGTATAGAGGAAATATCAAAAAAGCAACTGACATTTCATTTCAACCTTCCGTCCATATATAGATTTTTCCATTTTGAAACAACAATATTTACGAATCAGGAAATATCAATCCCCCTAAAACTATGATCTAAGGGAGAATCCCTGGAGTCACCGTGTCCGTCATCATTCAAAGACACTTAGCTCTTAGCCAGATGGAGGAAGAAATAGAAAAAAAAAAAATCCTATCAAAAATATAGCCCACAGGTTACGGCAGACGTGTAAAGTAATATATTTGACGAAAGACTTAAAAGCACTTGTTTCCGTTAGAATTCCGTTTACAATTTCTTTAAGTACACATTCTTGAGAGAGGAGATTTCTATCTAAGGTGACAAAGCTTTCTAATTATATAAAGTATCATTCTTTTCAAAAGACTTCTTAGAATAAAAAAAGAGATTTGTGTCTCTTGTAATAACAGAGGACAAGGTTAGATTACTTTCGTTTATTCGTGTATAGTAAATAAAAAAATGTAAATATAGTAAATAAGTAAATAAGTAAATATAGTAAATAAAAATTATTTTGACAAACTAAAGTTGATAGTACAGTTTGTAAATTTTAATTAAATTTCATTGAAATTTACTTCACTAAGCTCTAAATATTAACTTTGGGTTAAGGACATAAGCAAAATTATTGAAAAGAACACAAAACGAAATAGCTGAATTATTAGGAAAATGCGGAGAATAAACCTCACATAATGGTGGTATCTTGCGAGGGGGGAGGGGTCTGGGGGTCCTACTACACTTTTGTGCTTTGCTGCTCTGGAAAATTTTGCAAGTACTTCTTCTTCAAAGATAGTTCTAGGCTAAAAAAAACTGGCATTAAATTTACTCCAAAATTAAACTAAAAACAAAAATTTCATTTAGCACCAGCTTTAAATGTATATTAAAACTTCATCGAGTTTTTTTTATTAAAATTTACTGTATTATTCATTCGCAGATTGACAAAAAGAGGAATATGGTGGATTTCAATGCTGGCCCTCTTTTTTAAGGAAAGGAAAGGGTGCGGAGAAGGTAACAGCAACCTCACATTTCAACCTCACATTTTATAAATTCAAAATTTTAGAAAGTACATTTTAGGAACATGCACCGAAACGGAAAAAGCGAAGTAGTTCGATATCCGATCTATCTATCTAACATATATCTGCAATCAAACAGTTCTTGGTAACGAACTGTAAGTAAGGAGCGACCCGGCTAAATAGTAACAGAAAGTCTATAAAACGGAATTTTGATACCAATAGATAAATGAAAAGAATCAAGATTTTTATGCTGATTTGAAATATACAAGTTTCATTAAGTTTAGTCCTACCCGTCAACGCGTGTAAATTACGCGCCAGAGAAAATTTGCCTGATTTTCGAAAAAAGTGAGAACAACCCCTAAAAGTCATAGAATCTTAATGAAAATCACACCATCAGATTCACGTATCAGAGAACCCTACTGTAGAGGTTTCAAGCTCTTATCTACAAAAATTTGGAATTTTGTATTTTTTGCCAGAAGAAAGATTACGGATACGTGTTTATTTTTTTATTATTTTTTTTCCAGGGGTGATCGTATCGACCAAGTGGTCCTAGAATATCGCGGGGGAGGCCTCATTCGAACGGAAATTCAAAGTTCTAGTGTCCTTTTTAAGTGACCAAAAAATGGACGGCAACTAGGCCCCCTCCCACTCTCAATTTTTTCCCAAAGTCACCCGATCAAAATTTTGGAATAGCCATTTTGTTCAGCATGGTCGAAAAATATAATAACTGTGTCTTTGAGAATGACTTAATCCCACACAGTCCCCGGGGGAAGGGCTGCAAGTTATGAACTTTGTCCAATGTTTACATATAGGCTAGTATTGGTTATTGGGAAGTATACAGACGTTTTCAGTTTTTTTCTGCTAGTAGGGGGGGGGTTGGATCTGGGGTTACGTGGGAGGATCTTTCCATGGAGGGATTTTTCATGGGGGAATGGACATTGCTATGAAGGAGCGTCGGATTTCCCAGCTTTATTTAAACAAACGATCAGAAATGAAATAAAAAAAAACAAGTTTTTCAACTGAAAGTAAGTAGCAACATCAAAAGTTAAAACGAACAGAAATTATTACGTATATGATTAGGTTCGCTCCCTAGTCAATACCTCGCTCTTTACGCTAAAGTTTTTTAGTACTTTTATAAGAGCTATTTATTCTAATTAATGGCCTTTGTGATTAAAGGGTCATTTTTAAATAATTGGAATAAAATTCGAACTTTAGCTGAAAAATCGAGGTATTGACTAGAAGGCGAACCCCCAAATATACATATTAAAAATATACCAATATAGAATTTCGTTACGTAAGTTAATGCGTAAGTTACGTATATTTATTACTTATAAAAATGTTTGGAAATAAAATTAAACAACTTTCGAGAAAGCCATTTAACAAAAAAAGTAAAATTAATATGCAAATTTTGTTTTAATTATTCAAGTACGGTGAGCCAAAATCAAAACCTGCATTAATTCAAAAGCGTTCAGAAATTAAATGAAAAAAACAAGTTTTTTAACTTAAAGTAAAGAGCAACATTAAAACTTAAAAAAAAACAGAAATTATTCCGTATATGAAAGGGGCTGTCCCCTTCTCAACGCCTCGCTCTCTACGCTAAAGTTTGACTCTTTCTCACAACTCTATTTTTTAAACAATAAAAAACTTTAGCGTAGAGAGCGAGGCGTTGAGGAGAGGACAACCCCCTTCATGTACGGAATAATTTCTGTTCGTTTTAAGTTTTGATTTCGCTCCTTACTTTCAGTTAAAAAAAAAACTTTTTTTTTTATTTAATCCCTATCAAGAATACAGAGGAAATATCTTCACTTATATAGCATTCCAGTTTAGGCTATTAGTTCTGACACCCGCAGTGGAAAAAGTGGGGTAGCATAGTAGCAATAATACTTGGTAGTTTTCACGGTCTAGTGAAATTTGTTGGCAGATTTTGAAATTTGTTGGCAGATTTGGCAGCCTTTTGAATTCTGTCAAATTCTACTACTGGCAGCTTTGGAACTTTTTCCATACCTGCCTGACACTTATTCTTTTTCTTCCTGAAATTTTTATGACAAGCCAATTCTGTGCTTTTTCGAATTTATCCTATACCAAAATACCCTCCTTCAAATTAATTCCTACATACGTGGATATATTGGTTGTTAAAAAAAAACTTATGTTGTAACAAAGATACCCATAAAATTAATAACGGTTTCGACATTGCATTTGTCCTCTCGATATGCAGTATCAGATATCCCTTATCAATTAAGTTGATAGAATTTAGTAAAACGGTTAATACTCCTTAAATCTGGAACAGCACGTTTGCAAGGAGGACATCGGTTCTGTCCCCGTTCAAATCTAGGAGTTTTAGGATTCTTTTAGTAGACCCCCTATTTTTCGTACAATTTCGTATAACGCCGGTTTTACATTCGTGCTTGACCGGAAACTTTAAATAAAGATTTTAAATACAATCTCCAAATTTTGGTCTTGAAACTTCCAGATTTATAAATGAGTTTAGAGACATTGTTCTAAATACCGGGGAAGAAAATAGCGCAGAAGAGTTTTGGCTATAAATATAGAGCTATATATATATATATACATATATATATATATATATATATATATATATATATATATATATATATATATATATATATTATATATATATATATATATATATATATATATATATATATATATATATATATATATATATATATATATATATATATATATATATATATATATATAGGCAATAAATAGAGACACAGGAGATATTTCCTTAAGCCCAATTTATAACAACTTTGGCAATAAATAAATTTGGCAATAAATAGAGACACAGGAGATATTTCCTTAAGCCCAATTTTAACAACTTAATATTAAAAGACTCAATCAATATTTTCGCCCAGTCTAATTTAAGACACCTGTCCGTATATCTAATGAAAACCGAAATTGCAGACAGGCGAAATCTATTGCAAGGTAAAGAATACTTGTTCAATCCAATTGTTGAATTCTCTTTCATTGATTTCTGGTTGGTTTTTTGATTCAGTATCTTTTCTCCTCTTGTCAATTTCACTTCGAAAGGTTAGATTTTGTTGTTTTTTTTGTTTGTTTGAGCACTGAGGACTACTTGGCGGAGGTCCTTGTCGAAATATTTGCTTTGTTTTTCGTCTTTATATTCTGTTACTGGTTGACAAAATCCTCGTTTTCTCACCTATTTGATTTATTTTTCATTTATTATATCCTTTCCTTTCTTGGTTTCATACGTCAGAAGAGTTTTAGTAAGAGGGGATGGGAGATCAACGTTTTTCACCATTCGGGCTTTTCTTCAGCATAAAAATACAAACAATCGTAACTCAAGTGTTCTTGTCCAGAAGACCCCCATAGCTACGAGGGAGTCTTATTCCATCTCTCGCTGAAAAACCAGCTGCATAACCCACAATCCTTCGAATGCATTCCGCTAATTGCTCACTAAATTGGTTTTGGACGGAATGAATAATCCGGAATTATTATATTATTCGGCTATTCTAAAAAAATATCTAACAAACACTATTTACTTTAAGTTATAAATAACATAGAAGTATATTCATATGAAGTTTCGCAAATTAAAAATAAATCCTATCAATTTAGAAAGAACGACGCAGAAGTTGTTGAATCTTTCAGCACGGCAGCTTTTGTTTTTGCCTTCTTTTAAGGTGTGATTTTGACTGACCAGATCTAATACATATAATCAATTTTCAGTTATAGATAACTGAAGTTGTTGAAGCGTAAACAACAATGATGGGCAGCAAGTTTCACAAAAATTTTCACATCAATTTTGGAAGAACGAAGCAGAAGTTCTTGAATATTTCAACAAGACAGTTTTCATTTCTTGGCTTTTAAGACGTGATTTTGATCGAACAGATTTGGACTAGAAATTCGTTTTACAGCTAAACCCTTGAATTAAAATAATAGTATTAGAAAAACTTGAATACAAATTGAAAGCTTATTGGTCTTAAATTGGTTTTTCAGTCTCTTCAGAAAACCTAGCTAGCATTCTTATTCCAAGGTGCTTAGCTTTTTTTTTCACTTATCACAGACTTAATCTATATAGCCAAGCGAACACTTAAGATTCAATCGAATAATAGCTCCTCTCGCAGAGTCTGGAAAAGTGTTTAAGAGAACACTTCTATTCGGAAATAGGATGGATGGTTTTTTTTCTAACAGCGAACAAATTAAAATTACTGTTCACAGTGGTGTCCAGCTTATTTTCTATTTTGAATACCACAAACGATATGAGATTATTTTAAGGTTAATTTAGGGAATTGATCTAGAGAATGGTTTATAGAAATAAACCAAATAAAAGGTTTATAGGTCACCTCCCTAAAAGATGAGAGTAAGGAGTGTGAACATAACCAACTCTATTTTGTGTTGGGGGTGGAGTTGAAAAATGTTTTAACTCCTACCCGCCTTAACGTCTTGACAACCCTATTTGACTTTGAATCTATTCACAGTTAATTAGCAAGGTAAATAAAAAAAAAAAAAAAACGTATATGCGATATATTGAGAACAGCTCTGGGGATTAAGTTGAAACACGGAGTGTTGAGAGGAGGCAAGTAGATGTCGAGCTTTGAATCGGGATTGGATGAGTCTTCTTTTTGCCTTACTTTAAAATGTTTTTTTTTTATTTTGAAAAAAGGAAGGGTGTTCCGCCCGCGAACCAATTTTGGTATTGCAAAAATCCATCTTGCGTAGTTACCAAAAGTATTTTTTTTCTTAGCTTTTATTTATTTTTTTTTTTTTAGCTTTATTTTTTTTAGCTTAATATAGACTATGCAGGTGGTCATCTGCCAAGAACCGCAAAAACTTACAAGGTCTTTCTAAATATAGATCAGAAAGGAATCCTTTTATCAGTAGGCCTAATTAACAGCCTTTTTTATTTCAAGCGCTAAACATCGTTATGAGTTATTCTTGGATATTCGCCTCCTTCCCCTTGACTATTCCAGCGAAGCTTAAAGTGGGATTTGTGTTTAATTGTAGAAAAAATGGGTTACTCTCCCATTATATGGGCCTTTACAAGGAAACCAGTCACAAAAAACCGGTTTTTGACGGGTTAATTCAAGACACCACTATAGAGTAATGGAATGCATAGCGTGGTTTTCATTGCGTATACGATATTCATACTGTTGTTTTTTGGGGTTTAGGGGATGGGAGGTACCTACGTTAGGTTAGGTTACGTATTTAATATATGCAATGCTTTACCCCTCCATCCCCCTAATGTGCAAATATGTAGCCCAAATTTGTTTATAAACTATTACATATTTATCGTGTTTTATTTTATTTCAGTAGCATTAGCCAAACTTGACTTTTTAGAAAGGCCCATATAATGGGAAAGTACCAAAAATGGATACTCTTTGTTCGCAAAATTATTGAGAAGAAATAAGTTACCTTATTTTGATGTTTCTATCATATTTTTATTTCTCACTTTTTATCTCTTATACTTTTGCTTTACCCCTCTTTATCTTATTTCTCTATTTCTTTATCAGACAGATTTACTGGCAAGGATTGGGGAATACAAAAGTATTTTAGGCCATCATTTTTTTTGTTGGAGGGGGAGGAGGGTTTTATCCGACCTAATATTCTGTTTTATTTCTTATTCTGTTTCTTTGCATTAATTTCCAATCTTTGACTACTGTAAGAAAAGAAAATTCCTATTGACTGAACAATCACTGCCGTTGTAAGCAACTACACAACTTCTTGGAATCAGTCAGAAAGAAAAAACTTTGAATGCTAAAGTTTTGATGTAGAGTATTATGTTGCATGAGCGCAGTATTGCATTCAGCGGTTCCAGTAAATATTGATTATTTGAATAATACCATGATCCGAGTAAAAGGAGTTCATTTGCTACGTCACTCCACGAATCAAGAAAGTTTGTGAAAACCCTTATTCATAAATGTCATCCGTGGTATTAGCCACGAGCAGCCATTCACGAAATCTTAATGGGGGGTGGGGCAGAATTTTTTTCAATTTTCCTTTTATGAAAATATATATATATATATATATATATATATATATATATATATATATATATATATATATATATATATATATATATATATATATATATATATATATATATATATATATATATATATATATATATATATATATATATATATATATATATATATATATATATATATATATATATATATATATATATATATATATATAAAATTCAAAATCCAAGGATTGGAATTTTTTTTCCATTCATTTTTTTCAATGAAAATACCTATTTTCAAGATATTGGGGGGAGGGCAAAAAATTTAGGGAACACTCTAGCCCCCTCCCCCAATTGGCACCCTTTTGACACATAGATGCTGAAACACCAATCATTTCACGACCTTATAATGGGGAAACGAATAAATACTAGCAGTGGCAATCCAGTCAAAATATGTACAACAACCTGTACTACTCAATACAGCACTCAGTGAGACACACCACTAATTATACACAGATCCGTCCAGTCGTCTCAACACTGAACGAACTAGAACAAGTCAACCCAGACTCAAGGTAAGGTAGCTCAGTAAAGGAAACCTGAACAGGGGCGTAATTTGCTATGGGGAAAGGGGGCAACTGCCCCCTCCAGACCCAAGTGTGCCTCCCCAGACCTCAGTGTGACTCCCCCCCCCCCCCAGCTAAAATTTATTTTCTGCAAAAAACCTTGTCAAAATTAAGACAAGCCTGCATAATTCAGTTGTCCAGCGAAACAGGTCAGTTTTCTTATAGCATATCTTTGCCTTTATGGTAATATTAATTTAAAAACAAAGTTTTTCCGAGGGGAGTAAAGAGCAAAGTTGAAACTTAAAACGAACACAAATTATTACTTCACAGCCTGTCTAACATATATCAATAAAACAAATGCAAATAAATCAACTGGTGATATATCCCTATGTTTGTAGGATTACAGAAAACTAGCGCTTTACAGAAAACACAAAACAATATAGGAGTTTTGGTAGGGTAAAAGTAAACCTTTTAAGGACATTTTTAACAGTATAAAAGTAAGGCATTTTTAGATTGTTGTTTTATATTTTTTTTGTCGTTTAATTTCTTGTGCGCAATGACCTCAGTTCAATGATTGACCTGACTGTCTTTTTGGATCTGAAAAGGACGTTTCATGAATATGTTGTAGACATCTTCGAAGTGAAGTAATCTCATTAGTATTAGGACTACAAACTCGCCTTGGAATTTGTATCACAACTTAAAATCCTCCGTTTTATAGAGAAAAATAACTGGATTTCCAGAGTTCATATTACGGTTGATATGTTCATCATTTCCAGTGACACTAGGTAAGACCAAGATGTTACCTGATAAATCAATCCTTATTAATTATATCCTTATTATAAATTAATCCTGATAAATTATCATTTTTATGCCTAAGTTTTGAAGATAATTTTAATTGTAAACTGAAAGTTACTGATATCAGTAACTTATAATTATAGATTAGTTTGTTGTTTATTTTGAGGCTACGTATTTACTTTTGACTCCTAAATCAATATTCTTGTTTTTATACTTGGCTTTTGTGTTTTCAGTAAAGCGCTAGTTTTTTGTAATCCTAACAACATAGGGATATATCACCAGTTGATTATTTGCATTAGTTTTATTGATATATGTTAGATAGGCTGTGAAGTAATAATTTTTGTTCGTTTCAAGTTTCAACTTCGTTTTAAGTTTAAAAACTTTGTTTTTTTAAATGAATCTATGCTCGTTTTTTATTAAAATCTAATTTAGAAACAACACTGCTATGACCTTTTCTATTTATGCGGAATAGTTTCTGTTCACTTGAAGTTTTAATGTTGGTCCTTAGTTTCAGTTGAAAACCTATTTTTTTATATAATTTCTAATCACTTCCAATCTAGGAGAGATAAAACACCTCAACCCTTAATAAGGAGTTAAACTAAGAAGCCGTACAAGAATTGAAGGAAAAAATAAGTTTAGAGTAGGTAAAAAAATGAAAACAGTGTCTTTTCTTTTCGTTAAAAAGATTTTAAAAAAGAAGAAAGATTTTTAATTCTTTGTTTTAAAAAATTAAATAGTCACACTTAAGAAAGTAGCTCCAGGCGAGTAGGTTCGACACAAAAGTTTAACTGAGCGGACAGGTTTGTATATTAAAATACTCGCAGAAAATGTTGCTGGCTCAAGAGAAATGTACCTTTAGGGTTAGGGATTTATTTTGACCTGGTTCCATCGTAACTGAACCCCGTGTAACTGAACCCCAAGCAACTGAACCCCTCTAACTGATCCCCCGTATAACAGAACTCCCGTGCAACTGAACCCCCGTGCAACTGAACCCTCGTACTACCTGAGCCCCCTTTAACTGAACCCTCGTGCATCTCAACCCCCATGCAACTCAACCCCATTTAACTAAACCCCCGTGTAACTGATTTCCCATGTAACTGTAACTGTGTGTAACCATGTAACCATGTAACTGTGTGTTAACAGAACACAACTGATGAGCGAAAAGTGATGAAACAGAGGGGTAATACCGAACTCTCAGCTACCATCCTTGGGAGACATCTGACAGTTTATAAGTGACCATGGAATTCCTGTGTTGTTTTAAAGTCGCTTTTCTGTGAATAATCAACATGGCAGCAGAGTGCACCTGGCGACGATAAATCACATCAGTCCAGTTTTTGTCAGGACAAAATTACTCAGTGATAATTTATTGCTCCCGCTAGCATTATGCGCTTCTAGGTCCGGCGTAAGGACCTAGTGGTAAATCCAGGCCTGAACGTGCACATATTTCATTTTGGTGAATTGACTTTCCCTTTAAGCACTCTCTGAAAGTTCCAACTTAATACACAAATCCCTTTTTGAGATATGCCATTTTGAAAATCTGCTTGCATATAGTGTCTTTTGATTTAGTTCAAGTTCCACCTCAAATACCTCATTCTGTCAAATTTTCAACTTGATATGCGTAGCCTTAATAGTGCTAGTTTAATAGTAGCAGAAGTCGTGGTAGGAGCAGTAGAAGTAATAATAGTGTTGAATTAATAGTAGTAGTAGCAGTAAGTAGAGGTCTAAGTTATACTTTGCTTGCGCCCCAAGGAATTCCCATGTTATTTGCTTGGCTTACGTTCCTTCCCATGCTATTTGCTTGGCTTATGTTCTTCCCGTGCTATTTGCTTGGCTTATGTTCCCTCCCATGCTATTTTAAGGGTTTATGTTCCCTCCCATGCAATTATAGGAGCTTATGTTCCCTTCCATGCTATTCTATATTCCCTCCCATGCTATTTTAAGGGCTAATATTCCCTCCCATGCTATTTTAAGGTCTTATGTTCCCTCCCATGTTATTCTAAGGGTTTATATTCCCTCCCATGCTATTTTCAGGGCTTATATTCCCTCCCATGCTTTTTTAAGGGCTTATGTTCCCTCCCATGTTATTCTAAGGATTTATATTCCCTCCATGCTATTTTAAGGGCTTATATTCCCTCCCATACTATTTTAAGGGCTTATGTTCCCTCCCATGTTATTCTAAGGGTTTATATTCCCTCCCATGCTATTTTAAGGGCTTATATTCCCTCCCATGCTATTTTAAGGGCTTATGTTCCCTCCCATGTTATTCTAAGGGTTTATATTCCCTCCCATGCTATTTTAAGGGCTTATATTCCCTCCCATGCTATTTTAAGGGCTTATGTTCCCTCCCATGTTATTCTAAGGGTTTATACTCCCTCCCATGCTATTTTAAGGGCTTATATTCCCTCCCATGCTATTTTAAGGGCTTATATTCCCTTCCATTGTTATTCTATGGGACCTGTACACGTGATTAAACACGTTATGAAACTATGTGCTATTTGCTTATGTCCCGTTGGTACCATTCCAAACGAGCGGGGATTCCCCACCTGTTCCTAAACATTGCAAAAAAGATAGCAGTATGAACGGGGATTCCCCACACAAGTTTGTTTCAACTCCAAGTTTTTCAACCAGAGTGTTTTTCGAGCCGACATCTGTTTTTTAGGCAGCCAATCAGAGAATCGCTTACATATGATTTTCCCTTTGCATAACAATTCGTCATTGAAATTCTGTATAAAATGTTCATGCACTACAATTTAATTTTCATCATGTTTTAACATATCGTACATAGTACACTGAATTTTATTAACTTTGAAACAATGGATATTTCTATTTTCAACGTGAGTATAGTTTACTGAATTTCTTAATGTATTTCCAGATAAAAATAATTTTACCAGTAAATTCAAATTTCAGGGGGACTTAGCCCCCCTCCCCCCCTCCCCTCCAACAACAAAAACCTTAAAATATTATGAGTATACTCGATAGAAAACAAATTTTACGCTTTTTTTCTATTATGTAAAACAAAAACCTCCTCCTCCATATCTTTGTTACGAGCATAGTTCTGTAGTATTAGTTATTTCGTTCAAAAATATCCTTTTCCAATCGTGCGTTTAAAATGTGCTGTCTTTTTCCGCTCTAAATAAAACCATCTGTGTTTAACCTGTTACCAAGAGGGGATGATTTCAAAACAACATTGGCATGCGTCTTATCGGGGTTAAGATAACAATGGATTGAAATGTGCCATTCAAGACTCGTTGACAAGAGTTTCTTTTTTTGACCAAATTAGACTAGATGTATTTGATGAAAGCAAAAGGGTTTAAAAGATGATTAAGAGGCTTTTATAAAAATATAAGACAGGAAAGGGGGCAATGTATCAATTCTAACACGGTTTTCCTTTACTTGGTACCCATTAAAAACGAAATTTTTGTGTTAAATAAGTAATTCTTGTATCTTTTAAAAGAGCTTTACGGGGTTTGAGAGCGACTCTGTTCCCTGATTCCGTGTGGTTAGAGGGGGCTTCTTTGTGCAGACTAATTTTTTCTTCTGTAAAAAAGGGAATCGTTGTTTCCATGCTAAATTTTGTCTTCTTTTTAAGGAAGAGGAATCCTACAATTACTCTCCCCAAGAAAAGAGAGCTAAGACTAACGGCGTTGATCCAATACAACAAGTGGAGATAGGCGGTCCATTGGGGGCCACTCACATCCATTCCAGACCGGCGCTGCCTGCTCAAAACCCACCAGTGCCAACCCCTATGCAGCCAGGTAGAAAGCTGAAAAGAGAATGGATGGTTGCTCACATGATGGGGAGCCCCACTGGCTCATCTGTACAAGCCAGTGACATCGCCACCACATCTATGCAAGAAACGGACGGCACTCAACAGCAGTCTGAATTTGGAAATGTGAGTATTTTCACCTCTAGCTTCTACCTATTTCTATCCAACTTTTTTTTTGTTTTTTTTAAGTATTTTTTTTCGCCATTTTTCAACACCGTAAAAGTGTATGTCAGAGATATTAAAATGTTAATCCCCCGCCCCCAACCATTGTTTTAAATTTCTCTGCTCCCTCAGAGATAGCTGAATATAATGCATTTTTTTTTATTGGCAAAGAAAGCACTCTTTTGCGTCTTTCTGAACTTTCTGTGGGAGGGGGGTGGAGGCAAGTATTTAGTTTAAATAATTCTAGGAGGAATTGAGTTTTGAGGATGGGGTGAAAAAATGAACATGTTTTTTTTAACTTTATAGAATAATCGTTATTTAACATAGAAAATAAAACCTTTTTTTCTATAGGTTAATGAATTAGCCTTTTCGCCATTTTTTCAAAACTGTAAAAGTGTGTGTGTGTGTGTGTGTGTGTGTGTGTGTGTGTGTGTGCGTGCGTGTGTGTGTGTGAGCGGTGCATGCGCCGCGTCTACTCGATAATTCATTGAGATAGTATAATGAATAGTACAAATTCAATAACGATGTAATGATTGAATGGTGTATATTTATTTCCATATCATTATTTCTTATGTTTGATCCGGGTGCTGTAATTTTTTCAATATACATATCAACTGAATTGTATTTTAATGCTGATTTCGAATATCTTTAGATTATTTCGTTTAACTTAATCCATCAAAAGTTATGAGAAAATTAAGAATTTTTGAAGTAGAAATTCTAACGTCGCATAATTTGTTTCCGCAGCGCGTTTCTATCTGACTTCAGAGACATAATTACTTATAGGCTAATGGAATATATATAGGGGTTAGAAACGTAATTTCAACCTGTAAGAATATTTCAGCGTGTGTGCGCATGTGTGTGTGTGTGTGTGTGTGTGTGTGTGTGTGTGTGTGTGTGTGTGTGTGTGTGTGTGTGTGCGTGTGTGTGTGTGTGTGTGTGCGTGTGTGTGTGTGTGTGTGAGCGATGCATGCGCCGCGTCTACGCGATAATTCATTGAGATAGTATAATGAATAGTGCAAATTCAATAACGACGTAATGATTGAATGGCGTATATTTATTTCCATATCATTATTTCTTATGTTTGATCCGGATGCTGTAATTTTTTCAATATACATATCAACTGAATTGTATTTTAATGCTGATTTTGAATATCTTTAAATTATTTCGTTTAACTTAATCCATCAAAATTTATGAGAAAATTAAGAATTATTGAGGTAGAAATTCTGACGTCGCATAATTTGTTTCCACAACGCGTTTCTATCTGGTTTCGGAGTCATAATTACTTATAGGCTAATGGAATATATATAGGGGTTAGAAACGTAATTTCAACCTGTAAGAATATTTCAACCAAGAAGAATATTTCATTCGAAATAATTGAAAGTTCCATCAACTATGTATGTGGGGATAACATAAACTCCACATGCCCATTGTGCATGGGTCGGAAGTTATGCAAATGAAGTTATGTTAATCATGCTATAAGCAAAAAGTATTTAGTTTAAATAATTCTAGGAGGAATTGAGTTTATATGGGTGGTGTGAAAAAAAAAATGGTATGTGTTAAATATTCAGGTAAACATACAACTAGAAATGAACATGATTTTTCAACTTTATGAAATAATGCTTATTTCTTATAGAAAATAAAACCTTTTTTCTATAGATTAATGAAATAGCAGCGCCATTGGGTCATGAAACATCAGCATTTACTGGACCAATTCTATCACCACCAATGGAGTTCAGAGACGAACCTTCATTAGTTCTAGATAATATGGAGTGGCATAGAGGTTATCTTAATGATGTTTTTGGGGAAATGGCTAGCCTAGACGATTTAACTTGTGATATTGACATGATTGAGGATCCGGAGTGGGCAGATAGATTCATGCGTGAGCATTTAGGCGATGTTAGTAGTGCAACTGAACCGGGTCCTCATATAGAAATCCCACTACAGGACAATACAGGCTGGCTCGATCAATTGTCCCCAAGCACCTTAGAATATGTACTAGCAGGCCTAGGGGACCTCATGCCATCTCCAGCCATTGCAATTGAACAGACTGGGGGTGGTGTTATTGACAATTCTATGTCACCCCCCGCCATTCCGCTTAATGATACAGCAACAACAATGCAAATTGTTGGACCTAATCCCGGGGACATTTTTGACGATAGTTTTATAATTAGTGAATTGGGTCCTGTACAAAAAGGTGCAGGACATGAAAATAGTGGCATGTCCCCGGAACTACGTGAATTTTATTTGTTAGAGTCTGCTCTAGGTCACTTACAAACACATAGGGTAGATTTTAATCCCCCCGAGGAAAACGTGATTGACGGTGGGGTCATTTTAACAGACCCTGTAAATGTTCTTCATAGCTACATCGACCGAATTCGAGCACTTATTGAGATTCAGATTCAGAAATGGGGGGGGTCAAGGGGGGATTAAGGCATCGGTAAATCAAAAAGTTTATTTACAAAAGGGGCATCTGGGGACATTTTTTATTTTCATTTTTCAACTGGCAATCAAACTTTTTACCCTGGTCTAAATGAATTTGAGGGCAACTTTTTCAACTGGGTAAATAAATTAATATCAACTTTGGACACTTTTCACGAGAGGGGAAGCGGGTCCACAATTTTATACATTGAACACATGGATCTGAATCTCAGTAGATTAAAAAAAACTTTATTTTAAGGGGAGGGCGGCGGTAAAAAAATAAAATGCCACCCAGATTTGTCGGCTACAGGAGGGGTTCAGGGTTTCAATTTTGACACGGGGCTGCAATACTTTAAATATGCATTTTTAGCAGAAGCCCATAAAACATTAAAAAATGAGTCATCAACGAAAAATCTCGACAGCCTTGCTCGTAAATGCGGAGAAAATTTCCCTAAAGTAAATTTTGATTGTTTAGAGGGGAAGTATCCGGTGTCCTTAAAAGAAATAACCATATTTGAAAAGCAAATGAAAATCTTGGGTTGGGGGTGGTTGTTCTCCAGTATGACACGGAATTTGTAAATGGGGGAAAGAAACCAAATAAAAAAGGGGTTTTATATTCAGTTAGGACACCGATGGTAGATATTGTTAAAAATTGGGTTTGGGTTATTTACGAGCCCCCCAAAGAAGTAAATTCCTATGGTCATTTTTTCCCCGTTACAGCAATAAGTAGACTCTTATCCCAAGGTGTGAAGAAAGGGGAACGTTTCTATTGCCCCATGTGTCTTTCTCCATTTAGATCTGAGCAAACGTTCTCGGATCACATGAGACATTGCAAAATTCATGGCAATCAAAGAATTGAAATGCCGGTAGAAGGCAAAGATACTTTACAATTTAAAAATTTCCAAAATTCCCTGCTACAAGTTGATAAAGTATGTTTAGATTGTGAATCAAGACTGGTGGAGGTATCAGACCCATCAAGGCCAAATATAGTCAAGGAACACAAACTAGTTGCGTGTTCCTATGCGCATGCCCGTCGCGATTCCAATAATAAAATGCAGTTGGAAGAGTTTTTTCTGGCTATGGATGAGGAGGGTAGCATGGAAAAGTTATTGGTGTCTTTAATAAAAACAGAAAAGGGCGCAATTTCACGATTGCGTCACACCAACTACCCAATGACATTATCAGATAAGGAGCAACTGGCACTAGAAAAGGGGACAATTTGTTGGGTTTGTAGGAGTGCTCTTGCCCCAAAAGACGCGGTCCAGGATCATAATCATCTTATTGATCCCAATTCAATGGGAAAAAGTAACTTTCGGGGGTGGGCTCACAATTCATGTAATTTAAAAATTAAACAGCAACTCTTTCTTCCGGTTTTTATACATAACTCTAACTACGATCTGAAGTATGTGCTACCAGCAATGGCACATCTTCAAAGAAATGGAACAGTGGATGATGCATGGGTGATAGACAGCTTTTCCTACAAAATCATTCCTAAATCATCGGAAAAGTTGCTTGTTTTGGAATTTATGTGGAAATTTGTTGAAGACGACGTTGAGTACACGAATAAAATTCGCTTTTTAGATTCCTACAGTTTTTTCCCCAAATCATTGAGCGAATTAATTCAAGTGCAGAAAAACGATGACGGCTGCAACGCTTTCCCCCTTCTCAAGCAACAATTTCCAAATGATTTATATGATTTGTTGACGGTCAAGGGCATATATCCTTATGATTGTTATTGTTCCATGTCGAGATTCGCCGAGGAAACTATTCCATCGATTGAATCGTTTTACGACATTCTACACGATCGTAGTTGCACCCCCGATGAATACAGTTTTGCTAAAAAAAGTTTGGGCAGAGGGAGGGTGTAAAAATGGGTTTGACTACTGCAGGCTGTATTTGTCGAGTGATGTGTTAACTTTGTTAGACATTATGTGTAAAAATACGGACAAAATCTATGGGGAATTTAATCTTGATTTTGGCTATTATTTTTCATCTCCTCATTTGGTGATGGACCTCATCCTAAAAATTAGCGTGAAAAAAATTGGGCTAATCACAGACATTGATCAGCACCTGTTCATCGCAAGGTCAATGAGGGGTGGATACGTTTTTTCACGGGGATCGTATCTTGGAAACTGATCCAACTGGAGAGAAGACGGGGACAAAATCGGATGCAGTTTTCCTTGATATGAATTCTCTCTACCCCTCGGCCATGTCCCATTATGCGCTACCTTGCGGTGACTTTAAATGGCTCAATGACCCTCAAGCTCCCCATTTCCCCAACATTGACAGTGTTGAGGAGAATGGACCTGTTGGATGGTTTTTTGAAATTGATGGGGAGATACCAGTTGAGCTTCACGATTCAGTAAAGGATTTTGTTTTCCCGTGCATCAATAGACCTGTGACTATGGACTCTTTGAGCCCCCGCAATAGGCGTTTAGTCGAGGTGGACGGATTGCATTGGTCACCTTCAAAACAAAAACTTATTGCTGACCTTCTTCCGAAAAAAAATATTGTTGTACATCATGTGGCTTTAAAATGGATGTGCAACAACGGTTTCAACGTCACAAAGGTTCACAGAACGCTCCAGTTTAGTCAAAAACCCTATCTGAAAACGTTTGTTGACACTTTTGTCAAGAAACGTTCTGAAGCACAAACGAAAGCCGAAAAAGAAATTTATAAGCTCATTTTGAATTCGGCTTTCGGTAAAATGTGTGAGAGTGATCGCAATAGGAATCGTTGTGACGTCGTGACCGATCCCAAACAATGTGTTCGAATTATTGCCGATCCAAATTACACTTCCTTCACAATCATTGGCCCGGACATGGTACTATTGAATAGAAAAAAAGAAGCATTGTCCTGAATAAAAATATTGCTGCAGGCAGTGCTATCTTGGAGATCTCTAAAAAGCTCATGTTGGAATTCTACTACAATGTGGCTAGGGTACAGTGGCCGGAAAAGGGACAAGTGGAGGTCTGCTACGGGGACAAAGATTCTCTACTGTTAAAAGTAAAAACCCCAAATCTAATTGATGATTTGGCGCACGGTGAAATTATCAGCTCACGGATGGACTACACCAAATGGAGTGGGCTTTACCCAGAGCTAGTGAAACGTCGGGCACCAAATCAGCTTTTATTTTTTAAATCAGAAACGGGAAGCGACATGATTTCCCGTGGTATGTTTGTAAGTCCGAAGGTGTACTTTATACAGACACACGACGAGGAAATCAAGAAAAGTTGCAAAGGAGTACCCACGCGCTATATGGATAAGAATTTCGTCATGGACATCTATAGGAATTGTATTGTTCAAAATACAATTCCACGAGCCAAATTACTGGCAATTCGTTCCCTCAACTACAGGAACTTTACTGTAAATGTAGAAAAAATTGCCATGAGTACCATTTCCGACAAGGTTTATGTTTGTAAAGACGATGTGACTACCCTCCCCCTTGGGCACTATTTAACTTCAGACCGGGCCGAATGTGTTATCCATAGGGAAAGTCTCGGTTTGAATAAAGTCCAATAAATTTTTCCCAAATCCTTGGGGGGGGCCTCGCGGCCTTTGGGGGGGGGCCTCGGGCCCGGGGGGGGGGAGGGCGGCCGCCAGCGGTGGGCGCACCGCCACTACCAAAGTTATCTTTTTTACTTAGAGCAGATTTTTTTTTGTAAATATACATGTTTCATTGAAATTAATAAGTGATATTATTCTAAGTGCTTTATTCTAGTGCATTTTTTATAAATAAATTTAAAAGGTGTATTTTTTTCTTTGTTTTCTGTAAAGTGCTGCTGTTTTTAATACAAGAAATATGATTCTTTATTGATTTTGTTCTTGAAAGGAGTAGGGGAAATTATTTAGTCTTTAGACAACTATGGTCTACAGTTAGTTGTCCAGGTGAACTATTGAAGGGAACATGTATCAATTTAAAACACCATTCAGATCGTTTCTGTGTGGGCCGTCAATGTCGGGAAAAACAACACTCTTAACTAAAATTATTAAAAATTGTGAGAAAATGTCTGTGGAAAATCCGAAAAAAATCTACTATTGTTACAGTATTTGGCAGGAGTCATACGATAAAATAAAAGCAATTGCTGCCACCACCATGGGATTGGTGCAGATACAATTCATACAGGGACTTGATGTTTTCAACATTATTGAAGCAAACTCTTGGCTGATTATTGACGATCTGGCTGAATCTATTGAACAATGGTCCCAGGAAATGCTGCAATTATTCACCGTTCGCTCTCATCATGAACAGATTTCCGTTACTCTGGTTCTACACAATCTCTTTCATCAGAGAAAATGTATGCGAACACTTGCATTGAACTGCACCTACTATATCATCTACAGAGTTGTTCGTGATTCCAGTTCCCTAATAACTCTCAATAAACAATTCTATCCAGGCGCCCCTAAATTTCTGCTCTCAGCATACAATCAGGCAACTAATAAACCCTACGGCTATATCCTATTGGATCTTAATCAAAATACACCCGAGGATTTGCGTGTAGTCACAGATATTTTCGACAATGAAATTACAGTATATCTCCCTGTGAACACTAAAAAGACCTATTAGTCACTATCATGACACTGAAGAAACTACATGAAAATAGACATCTGTTTTCAGTTCTAAGCACTTCAAAACCCTCGCTTAGGAAAGCCATACTCAAACATGGTATTGACAATGATTTCATTAATCTAATATCTGAACTTTGTTTAAATTTGACCGAGGGTAATGTTCAACTGCCAGAAGTAGTTAAGCAACAGGCAAAGCAACATCGTTCCATTGTACGTACATTGGGCTCTAAAAACAAAGGAAAGAATTTTAAAAAGAAACGACTTCTTCAGGCGGGCGGTAGCTTTTTCACACTTTTACTGCCGATAATTGCAGGACTTGTAAACAGTTTTCTCTAGATGGCAAAACCCTATAAATTGACTCCAATAGAACTCGCTCTCTCACCCGTGGAACACTTTGAGAACAATCTGAGTAAATTCCTTGACAACGAGAATATTGAGGATGATAAAAAACTGCTTTTACTTAAAGATGCACTTCGCCGAGTGGACAAACATAAGCCCTATCGGTCGAAGACCACTGCTGCTGCTATTGATCACAAAAAAGAATTATCTCCTCAGGAATCTGCTGCTGGAACACAATTAAAGAAGGAGGAATTGGATTCAATTGTATTGAAAATTAGAAATCTAATGCCCCACTCATATCGTGAACAAAGTAAACGACTCCTAACCTATCTCATGGAAAGTGGTCAAGATCATATTCAAGTTGAGAGCAATGGGAAAGGGATTATAATTCAGGGCAAGAGCTATAATCTACTTGATTTAATCTATGATATGGTTACAAATCGCAAAGGACTATTATCATTTGACGCTCATCTAACTTTCTAAATACATTAAACTTCGCCAAAAGTCTTATTAGCAATAGACAAATTCTAAAAAAATTAAATGAACATACATCATTGTCAACACCATTAAAATATGAACATGAAGAAGAAGAAGAAGATTTTAAATCAATTTTGGAAAATACTAGCACACCACTGATAGCTAGACAAAAGCGAAGACGTATCTAGTCAACGTCACCACCACCACCACCACCATCAACCGCCAGTATGCAAAAGGGTAGCGGACGTTACACAACGTGTTTACGTTCAAACTGGTTGAAGTTCTGAAACATGTTTATGAAAATATTGGTGAAGTGGGGAGTTTAAGTTCCCCCACCACTCTTTCCAAAGCCACTGGTGTTCAAGCTAAAAGTGTAAAAGACTATCTACAAAATGAATCAAGTTACACTCTGCATAGAAATCATAGACTTCGTGCTAATCATTATCGAAAAACTAAAGCCTTTTTCCCATTGCATATAATGCAAGCAGATCTCCTAACTCTAGATGAGATTCACCAACGTCACAATACACCGTACAAGTACATTCTACTTGCAATCAGTGTTTTTAGTCGCCATGCATATGCAATTCCATTGCGAACAAAGAGAGGCGTTGAAGTTGCTCAGGCCATTGAAAGTATTCTCGAACAGGATTCATATAAAAAAAATTCAAACGGATCGCGGTAGTGAATTTGTTAGCCCCCATGTTGCAAAAGTACTAGTGAAATATAGTACACTGCTCTATCATCGTCATAGCCGTATAAAGGCTGCATTGGCCAAACGATTGATAAGAACCATTCGACTTTTAATTTCAAGATATTGTACATTGAAAAACACACAGGCTTTTATTCATGATTTAGATAAAATCATGTTGATTTATAATCAACGACCTCATCGATCATTGTCCAACTCAACCCCAACGGAAGTTCATCATTCTGATCATGATACAATTGACACCTTTCTTAAACAATATTCCAATGAAAAGATTGTCAAGAAGAAAAAAAATTCAATGTTGGTGATACTGTTTGAATTAATAGAACAAGTAATGTTTTTGAAAAGGGGAATAACTTGTGGTACACCGAACTTTTTAAAGTGGCAAAAATCCTAGACACTAAACCCATAGCTTATCGTTTGCGCGATACCAAAGATGAAGAGATTCTCGGCGGCTTTTATGACTATGAACTACAAAAAGTTAAAAATAATAGTGAAATCTATCAAATTGAAAAGATATTAAAGACTCGTACTCGCAGGGGTAGGAAACAGTTACTTGTTCGGTGGCTAGGATACAACTCTGAGTTTGATTCTTGGATCGGTGATGAAGATATTGACAATGCCCAATGATTTCTATGTAACTTTCATGTCCAATGTTTCCGATCCTCTCTACAACGACTTGAATACGACAAGTGATTTTTGGACAAAACTCTCCCCCGCCATCAAATTTGACGGTGCGTATGAAGTGGCTCTTGTCGACTGTATTCTCAAAATACCTATGACATCCTGAGAAAGGATCGTGTGTATGATATAAAAGTTATACCATTCGATTGGACACTCTTTGTCGACTATGAATGGGTTGAAGCACTTAAATCTAGCGAATATCCACATGCCAAATTGAAATATATTGAATACGATGATATGAGAGATTTGTGTCGTACAATCAATAGAAAAATGTCATATCGTAGGAATGGTTAATTCCATTTTAATTATTCATTGGAACACGATAGGATTTACATTACCTCACCTGCTGACACCGAAATAATTATTCTCAATGATAATCTGAGAGACGTTCTTGGCTTTAAACAGAATATGATCAATGGGAAAAATGCTGGCACCGTTTACGGGATGGATCAAGTTATTTTTGCTGATTATCCACCTGGTTTCGCCTCGGACTCTTGCATATTTCTCTATGCATCCTTTGTGGAAACGTCGAGAGTCGGTAATTCAAATGTCCCCCTCCTACGTGTTCTTGAACGAAAAACATCTCATGAACTTGTTCATCACTATAATATAAAGCATCTTCAGTATGTTCCTGTAAACACTTCGTATTTGGAACTCTGTCAGTTAACACTAAGAAGTGAATTGGGTGATCCTCTAGCAATAACAAAAGGCTTAGCAGTGATTACATGTCATTTTCGACCCATTGTCGCGACAGCACAATCACCTAAAATGAACAATAGAAGAATTCAATTTGTCTGTCCCGATATCGATTGTTATGTTGGTGCTTTGAGTCCACATCAAATAGGCAATGGATTGGACTACTACAAGGGTCGTACTACGATGTCTGGCTATGGTCTTGGTAGCTGGTTTGCTAGGCTATTTCGTTCTGCACTACCCCTTACCAGAAAATATCTTGTGCCTGCTGCATCAAATTTTGCTGCCTCAACACTACAGGACTGGGGGTTGGGCAAGAATTTCAAGGAGAGTGTTAAGGAAAATATTAGATCTTCAGCAAGAGCCGTTGGTGAGCAACTAAAATCTCGACAAAATGGGGAGGGATTGAAAAGGATGCGTGCGCGTCATTCACTCATCAGTCTCCACCCAGGCGGGAAGCGAAGGACATCAACAAGGACTTTGAGGAATAAAACAACGAAGACCAATAAGCAGAAAAAGAAGAAGAAAAAGATTGTTAGATCAAAGAAGGATTTCTTCTCTTAAGATGACTTATCTCCCCCACAAGGAAGCATATCCATCAATTAGTTCCTCATTGAATCTATTCAATGCTGAAAATGTTGATGTCAGTGTCAAGTATGGCTACTATGAACAATTTCATCCCCAACAACCCCTCTCGGAAAATATACACTTTCAAATATTTTCCAATGAAGACTATTTCATTGATTTGTCATCAACATTTATTGATTTAAATGTTGTGGTGAAGAAAAAGTCTGATAATACAACTCTAACTGCTGCCGATGGTCTCTCCTATGAAAACTGTATTCTACACAACCTATTCAAACAAATTAATGTATTTATTAATGGAACATTGGTGAGCACTAGCAATAATTTATCAAACTATGCAAGCTACATACAATTTATGATGATGAAACCAAAGGCATACAAGGAGTTGAGAGGACAATCATTGGGCTATGAATATCGATCAAGTGTTGATACTGACGGTGAGTTGACTACTGCAGTGACCCAGGAGTATCATCTGGTTAAAAAATTAAATCATGAGATATTCAATATATCCCAATGGCTACCCCCCCCCAATGTCAAGATTGACATAAAGTTACAGATGGCCCCATCGAATTTCATTTTGAGAAAAACACTTCCTGCAGCACCTGATGCAAATGTCATTATCACATCGACAATTCTCCACGTCCGAAAACAAAAGGTTATGAGCTCTGTTGCATTGGCAGTGGAAAAGCTAAGAGCCAATGGTAACAACATTAAACTTCTTGTCCCCCATACGAACATCAATCAACGTCACATTTCCACCGGTTCTCGTAGCTATAGCAATTCATCATTTATCAATGGAGAAATCCCATCAAAATTGGCTTTGGCCTTTGTGAAGAGTGGCAGCGCCGTTGGATCCTGGACTGAATCCCCCCATGATTTTAATTTTTTTCGGTCTATCTAGCCTTGTGTGCAAAGTGAATGGTATTCCATTGTACACTCTATCATTTGACAAAAAATCCTATAGAACTTTGAACGAGTTGACCATGCAATTCCTAGATCATGACTCTCAACTATTTGAAAATGGAATAACCGATTCAATGTTTTCAAAAAATCATGGGGTAATTGTTTTGGACTTGTCGGGGACTCAGGATATGAGCATAGTACGAACATGGAATGTACGTTTAGAGTGTACATTTGCCGATGCTCTGACTGAGAGTATCACGCTAATATCACTGAGTAAATTTGAAACCTATTGGGAAATCACACCCGACGGCAGTGTTCTACTAGACCTAGCACCATGAACACAAACCGAATAATCAATGTATTTAGTATGGATCCATACATGTCCCAGTACAACTCCTATTGCATACCTTCGGACTTCATTGAAAAAATTCCCAAGTGTTAACAATACCCTAATCATTGTTAATAGCAGTCCATCGACTTTGAAGACCAGTCATTGGCTATGCATCTTTCAAACAACGAAGAATATTAAATTTTTTGATCCTCTTGGCCTATCGTATAAATTCTACACTCCATACATCAGCAACTTTATTGAAAGCAGTGGGAAAACCATTATTCAAAATCAACGAAGAGTACATGATTTAACGACTAAGACATGTGGCTTTCATGCACTACTCTTTTTCATGTTCAGATGTCGTGGCTACACCTACAAACAGTTTCTCGACATCTACGTTGACTTGCCTCGATTGAATGACTTTCTAGTGGAAAATATACTTACAAGCGTATTTAATATTGATTTTAGTGCCATACGAATAAAATGTTCTAAAAATGTATGTGAAATTGTTTATTAATAAATGATAAAAATTTACATACATGATAAAACGACTTTTCTACTCTTTAGATTTCATCTTCTACTAGGTATAGGTATTTGTCGACAACAACTAGTGCAGGTAGATTATCTGAATTCACAGTGTACTGATCCTGATGTACTGCAATGTCAGGGTCACATTTTCTACAGTAGAGTGTAACTTCACTCTTGTCATATCTCTTTGTATAGTCAATGATACTATTCTCATTCATTCTATAGAATTCACATGTTTCAATTTGTTTATTTGAAGTAATGTCACAAATAGTGCCCACAAGCGGCGAATCACATTCGACCACAGCTAAATAAAAATCAGTGGGCTTATAATCATAGTAGTCATTGTCTTCACAACGATGACGTAAAAACGAAATTCTTTTGTTGTTCCAACAGTTGAATCGCTGACCCGGTTCCTCCTCCCAGAACAATCTAAAACCACGACGATACCAATCTCTTAGCAATAAACTAAAATCACGTTTAGGATTCTTTCCAATCATACCGGGATATGTATTCTCCCACTGATTACATTTATCATAGTGACAATTGGAACATAGGTGCCCTCTGGGATGAGAGTCACACACCTCTTCAAGACAGGAATTACAACCTTTAATTTGTACAGCATATCCTTTATGCAATTTACACGGGTTGCATAATCTACACTTTTCATCATACTCATCAATCATTGTGCAATTCTCACATGATGACCAGCTGCCCAGTGTGTACATACATAGCGGACATGTATGGAACATTTTGTCATGTGTTGACACTCTCACTGCCACAATGAAACTGAGCTAGCAACAACAAAAAATTGAGAGAGAGAGAGAGAGAGGAGTAAATATCTCCGTTGTCTCTGATTGGCTCCCTAAAAAACAGATGTCGGCTCGAAAAACACTCTGGTTGAAAAACTTGGAGTTGAAACAAACTTGTGTGGGGAATCCCCGTTCATACTGCTATCTTTTTTGCAATGATTAGGAACAGGTGGGGAATCCCCGCTCGTTTGGAATGGTATCAACGGGGCATAAGCAAATAGCACGTAGTTTCATAACGTGTTTAATCACATGTAGAGGTCCCATAGAATAACAATGGAAGGAACATAGAATAGCATGGAAGGGGACATAAAATAGCATG
The DNA here is from genome assembly GCA_027921565.1 of Artemia sinica. Taxonomy (NCBI): domain Eukaryota; kingdom Metazoa; phylum Arthropoda; class Branchiopoda; order Anostraca; family Artemiidae; genus Artemia; species Artemia sinica. The sequence continues at coordinate 67,171,103 of CM051264.1, forward strand.
GGAGGGAACATAGAATAGCATGGAAGGGAACATAAGCTCCTATAATAGCATGGGAGGGAATATAAACCCTTAAAATAGCATGGGAGGGAACATAAGCCAAGCAAATAGCACAGGAAGAACATAAGCCAAGCAAATAGCATGGGAAGGAACGTAAGCCAAGCAAATAGCATGGGAATTCCTAGGGGCGCAAGCAAAGTATAACTTAGACCTCTACTGCAGTATTAATAGCAGTAGTAGCAGGTAGATGCCCCAGAAGTTTCCTCTTGATAAGCTAAGCTATTCCAAAAAAGTTGCTGATACACCTGTATCAGCAATCTATATGTTATTGCAAGTTACCAATTGTTAAAATTTAAGGTTTTATAGAAGGGATGATCGTAAAAACTTTGAAGGAGGCTCATTCGATTGGAAATTGAAAGTTCAAGTTCAATTTCGAAGAATCAAAGGTAATCACAGGACAATCAGCCTTTCCCTCTTAACCGACATCTCCCCCCCAAATACATCCGATCAAAATAAAAAAAACATTTTGTTCAAAATAGTCTGAAGATCAAATAACCATGCCTTTGGGGTTAAAACCCCATCAGCAGCATCTCGGGCAAGGGCTGTAAGTTAAGCTAGTTGTTCATTGCAAACACACAAGGTTTTTGTAGAAAAAATGTTGTATGAACTTTGGGGGGGGGGGGGCTCATTCGATTGGAAATCAAAATTTCCAGTGCACTTTTTCAGAGTTAAAAGTGGTCGGAGGGCTTCCACCCCACCCTATTTTCCCCCCAAATACATCCGATCTAAATTTTGGGACGGCCATTTTATTTAAAACAGTTTAAATGTTAAATAACTATACTATAGTTAAATAACTATAGTTCATAACCCTATTGTGTTTTACCCAATGTAAGTATTGTGGTTGAGTTGCACGAGGGTTCAGTTGCACGGGGGTTCAGTTGCACGGGGGTTCAGTTACATGGGGGTTCAGCTACACGGGGTTCAGCTACACGGGGGTTTAGTTAAATGGGGTTGAGTGTCACAGGGGTTGAGTTGCACGAGGGTTCAGTTAAAGGGGGTTCAGTTGCATGAGGGTTCAGTAGCACGAGGGTTCAGTAGCACGAGGGTTCAGTTGCACGGGGGTTCAGTGGAACGGGGTTTCGGCTATACGGGGGTTCAGTTACACGGTGGTTCGGTTATACGGTGGTTCAGTTACACGGTGGTTCAGTTACACGGTGGTTCAGTTACAGGGGTTCAGTTGCTTGGGGTTCAGTTACACGGGGGTTCAGTTACAGGCACACCATTTGACCTGTCCCTAAATAAAAAGCCACTCACTACTCAGGAGTGAATGGAAATTTCAAAAAAGACCATTTCTTGTGTAGATACGATAAATGGTATTATAAACTAAGTTTGTTTTCATTTCAAACATTTTAGGAAGAATTACCTGAATTCCCCTACAGATCTGTTTTCATTTGTCTTTCTTCCTCTTTGGATGCACAATCTTATGTATGGAGAGAATATTACGGTGGAATTATCAAGTAAATAATTTGAATACGTAAGTATAACAATAAGTTACCCTTCTTTTAACATACAACTGTGAGTGGTTCCAGAACCACATGCCTACACTTCTCCAACCACTTAGTGGCAAGGGGTTGGGGTCAGGGGCATAATTTGCTATGGAGCAGAGGGGGCAACTTCCCTTCCCAGACCTAAGTTTTCCTCTCGATCCAAGGGCGGATCAATGACTTTTTTTGGGGAGGGGAGGGGGTGCAAAATAGGTTGATCCGATAAAATTGCGTTATGAGCAAGTTAAATTACCGCAAACTTGCGTTAATTAAGTAAATTACACTACTTTAGACTACGTTAGGGGGCGCACGCCCCCCCCCCTCGCCCCCTGGATCCGCCACACCCAAGCAAGAATCGAAGGCAAGGCATTCTATTTCAAAATCAAACGCTTTCCCAAAAGAACTACGCCTCTAATAATGTGCTCTGATATTTTAGTGCTTGTACCTTAATTGCGTAGCTTATTAAGGGGGCTTGGAGGAGGAACATACGAAAGGTGTTCTTGCAAACCTCCACTTACGGGTTTTGGACCATAATTACTACAATGATGATTTCGTCTTATACTTCCAAGCTTTTCTACTTAAGAAGTATCACACTTACGGATGGTAGAATTGATAAACATCACGTAGATATGAGCAATAGCTTTCAAATGAGCCCTTAAACGTAACTCTAAAAGTACTGGTAGCCCACTAGCCACAGCTTTTCCACTTGAGACATGGCACCAAAAGTGCCTTTTTCGTGCTATTTGGCACTTACGGATGGCAAAGCTGATTAAAAGCACGTCGATGTGAGTAATAAATTTCAAATCAGCCATTCAACATCTCTCTAAGAAGTTCTGGCAGCCCACTAGCCCCTAGCTTTTCCACTTGAGACATGGCATCAATAGTGCCATATTTAGTGGCATTTGGCACTTTCAGGTGGTGGAATTTATAAAGAAAACGTAGATATGAGAAATGGCTTTTATGTGAGCTGTTAAACATCTGTCTACGATGTTTTGTAGCCCGCTAGCCCCACTACTTTAGAAATGGCACGAAAGTGCCATTTTTAGTGCCATATGCCACTTGCAGATGATAGAATTTATAAAAAGCACGTAGATATGTAAAATTGCTTTTAAATGAGCCAATAAACACCTCTTTATGATTTTCTGGTAAACCGCTAGCCCTGGAGAAAAAAAACGAGAGACAGATCAGTGCTACCCATGCAAAAAAGTGATTTTCCTTGTTGTTCAGGGTGGGGGACTGTAATTTCCCTGCATAATGTTTTCGACTATGCTGATTCCATTGGTACAATTTTAATTTTGATCTGACGCCATTTCCAAGGGCTTTCAGGTTTTTTTCAAAATTACCATAAATTTCTTTTCACAAAAAACTTTCATTTTTAATACAAACGGAAATAATAGTTACTATTGCTGAATCAGTGTAAGATGGCAATTTTTTCAACTAGGCAGTTTTTAACTTTTGGTTACTATGGGCTGCTGGTCGCTCTTTACTAGATTGCAGCTAGCGCTGCAACCATGATATGGATTATTTTTCTGTTTTCACTATCTTTTTCACTTGATTTAGGAAAATTGGCTACAACTTGCCCCCCCCCCAGGATTTAGACGAAATTACGCCACTGCATCTGAACGCTGGCAGTTTGAACCAACGCGCAAACAATCAAACACAGACGAATCGACGCAGGCAACTTAACGCACACAAACTTAATGCAGATAGAATAGCTGATAGAATCATTTGGCAGATCCTGCCAGTAAGCTGATTTTATAACGCTTGTGGCACAGGGTTACCGCCCCTAGTGATTTATAACTATTTCTAGTGATTTTTATGTTGCATAAATAAAAAATCACTAAATTTGCACATAAATTACTAGATTATTGAAGAAAATCACTAAATCAACCAGATATCATTCAAATCTTGGGATTTTTTGTCACCAGGTGGCAACCCTGTTCTGGCCTCCGAATTACAAGCTACCAGGCCAGAACCAGTAAAAAGTCTCCACTGAAATCGAATTTGCAGATTGGGGTTATGGATTTGCAGAATCTGCCAAATGGAGACGAGCTTTAACTGAGACATAATTTCATTACTATACCATCCATAGGTCAAAAAAAATATTTAGGACCAGTTTGAAACTTACTAGGCGTTCATTTAAAGTTATAGACTTAACGCCAAAAAATTGTGTTTGGAGAAATCCTGAAATAGTTTCCATGAACTGGAGGTGACAAATTAAAAATGAGACAATCCAAATAGGAAAAAATATTGGGCATGAAATAGGCATAAAATGAAAGCTATGGAAATGCCTAGGGGTACAGATTCATTCCCAATAAGTAGAATATTTGAAAGCATACATTATTTCGGATAATTTAACGATTAGAGATACTTTTTCCACAATTAGGGGCAAGCTCACAAAAAAATGCCTGAATAATAACACTCAGAAGCAAAGGTGGCAGCAAGTAAGCGAGAAAGATGAGAAAATCTAATGTTTATGAGACTCAAACCCCACATACTAACAGGAAGGAAGGATTCCGTACTCAAATTGGTCCAAAGAGCCCCCCAAAAATTAGAAAATTCGTAATGTTTCAATTTCTGGCCCTTCACATACAGGGGGAGAGCCTTCCAGTACTGTTTCAAATTTCACCTCTGAGCAAATATACAAACCGATCATTATATTAATTACATAAATTATTAAGTTCATAGTAAACTATTTTCAGAAAGGCTAGATTAAAAACCCTTTTTAAGTTTAAAGCTACTTTTGTTTCATTTATTTTTTATATCATTCTATATACTACACATTACAGTTACATGGTCATATGCACCAAAAGAAGGTACTACAAACTTTTTACAAATATATTGCCATTATTAAGTTTACAGTTACTTATCTTGATTAAATTGGCGCAATCAGATTCAGCCCAAGAATATAAGGATCTTCGTGTCTTCAAAATGATAAGAATTTGACTCCAATACAGCTAAAACTCAAGAGGTAGAAGATCAAAAGCATTACTAGAGAGGGGGCTATCGGATTTCTGAGCCTCTCCCCACGGTTAAACGCATATAAAAATATACTGGTAATTCGGAACACTTAACTTGGTTAAGAATTAGAATCACATCGGAAGTGAAACATTGAAATAAAATCGGAATCGGAACCGGGAAAACGGTGACGGTATCAAGCACACTTCCCGGTATCAAGCAAATTTCTCGGTATTTTTCAGGCACACTTCCCGTTTTTTTTTTTTTTTTTTTTTTTTTTTTTTTTTTTTTTTTTTTTTTTTTTTTTTTTTTTTTTTTTTTTTTTTTTTTTTTTTTTTTTTTTTTTTTTTTTTTTTTTTTAAGGGCAACTAACTAATTCAGTTTATTAACCTGAACATGGGAGTGTAAAGTAGAAACTATTGCTACTGGAGATGGTGTTACATTCCCTAAGACTGGACAAAAAGTTGGTGTCCATTACACTCGAACCCTTGACAATAGAAAAGTTTTTGACTCCTCAAGGACTAATGGACAACCATTCAAATTCACCCTTAAAAAGGGTGAGGTCATCCGAGGCTGGGATGAAGGAGTAGCCCAATTATCTCTTGGTCAAAGAGCTAAACTTCTCTGCACACCACACTATGCTTATGGATCAAAAGGCCATCCTGGAGTTATTCCGCCAAGCGCAACTTTGACCTTTGATGTGGAACTTCTTCGACTGTAATGAAATCAACCTGTGATCCCAAGATGTACCTTGGTATTTTATTCTTTCAGTTGTTTTAATAATAATTGTATTAGCCCTGCATGGCAATAAACATTTGACATTTTTCCGTCTCTAATATGCCAATCGTCTGTCAGAGATCAATACATAGCTTATTGTTCAGTTTGATTTTGTAGTTGCACGTAGAAAATGGATTTCGATGTATTTTAGCATGGAGCTAGTTAAACTGGCTTCAATAATAATAATAATAATAATAAAGAATGGCTTCTAAAAGTTTTAGTTTAGTTCTCTGACGGTGAAACGAATATATATATATATATATATATATATATATATATTATATATATATATATATATATATATATATATATATATATATATATATATATATATATATATATATATATATATATATATATATATATATATATATATATATATATATGTATATATATCACAAGTAAAGAACGATGTTGGCACAATGTTTTTTTTTTTTTTTTAGTTTCTTGATCTTAGACCAGGGCACTTCGTATCGAAGGAGTTGTCGTAGAAACTTCGAAAAGGGATCCTTCGATTGCAAATTCAAAGGGCTAGTGCCCTTTTTAATAGTCGAAAGTGATTTGAGGGCAACTAACACCCCTCTCACGCCCACCTTTTCCCCAAACACATCCAATCAAAATTTTTAGATAGCCATTTTGTTCAACGTCGTCAAAAGTTTTAAGAAATTAGGTCTTTGGGGATGATAACCCCCTCAGAGCCCTCGGGGCAAGGGTTGTTAGTTATGCCCTGGGGCATATAAGATTTTATAGATAGTGATGTTGTAGAGACTTCAAATAGAGCTCATTCGACTGGAAATTAGAAGGGCTTGTGCCCTTTTTAATAGTCAAAAGTGATTGGAGGATAACTAACACCCCTCTCACACCCGCCATTTCCCCAAACACATCCAATCAAAATTTTGAGATTTTGTTCGACGTAGTTAAAAAGTCTGGAAATTATGTTTTTGAGAATGGCACCTCTCCCACAGCCCTCAGAGCAAGGATTGTAAGTTATGCCCTGGGGGCATGTAAGGTTTTTTCTTATAGAAAGCGTTGTCGTGGAAACTTCAAAAAGGAATCATTTGATTGGAAATTGAAACGGCTAGTGCCCTTTTTAATAGTCAAAAGTGATTGGATGGCAAGTAACCCCCCTATCACGCCCACCATTTCTCCAAACACATCAAATGAAAATTTTGAGATAGCCATTTTGTTCAACGTAGTTGATTGGTCCGGAAATTATGTCTTTGTGGATGACAACCCCCTCACAGTCCTCAGGTCAAGGGTTGTAAGTTATGCCCTGGGGCATATAAGGTTTTTATAGAAAGCGTTGTCGTAGAAACTTCAAAAAGGGCTCATTCGATTGGAAATTGAAAGGGCTAGTGCCCTTTTTAATGGTCGGAAGTGATTGGAGGGAAACTAACCCCTCTCTTACGCCCACCATTTCCTTAAACACATCCAAATGAATGCGCATTGTCAGTTTAATATACATATACTGATATTTAGTAATCAAAATGTTAATATTATTTAATTTATTAAAGTTATAAAAGTAAAAACATTTATATTTTTTCAGTAAAGTGCAAATTATATTCTGCCCTTGGGAAGGCATAGGGGTTTCGAGCCCTACTCATGTTAATTTCTGCTCGTTTTGAGTTTGACTCGGTTATTTATTGTAGTTTCTGTTCGTTTTGGGGTTCATTTATTTATCGATGCTGATTTGTGGTAGTTTCACGCTTGGTAGATCATTTGATTTTATTTTTGCTCATTTCTGGTTTACTGGAGTTCTTTACTTTTCTTTGAAACACTTATTTTGTGGACAAAGTTTTTTTCTAATTAATATATATAAACAGACTGATCCCATTTTGTGTCCGAACGGCCCGTATTTTGCAGAGAACCCATGACACCCGAACACATTAAAGCCAACATTTAGGTTCAAGTCTGACTTAAAAGTTGATGGTAACTCATTTGCCTATATACACAGAGAAATCTACATTGTTTAGCCCAACACAGATTCGAATTTATTACCTATTTAAAAAACAAACTGGTATACTAAGAACAGTTACTAAGTTACTAAGTTACTAAGAACAGGTATAGTTCAAAAGTATACCTGGTAACCAGTAATAGACTACTGTAACTCTGAAATCCCTTGTTCGAAAGAAAAAAAAAGTTCAAATGCCATTTGTAAGCTACGTAATGATTTACAAAGCTAAGTACATGGGTACGTCTCCCTCCCCTGTTTTTAGAGAATTCTCCCTTTTAAACCATTCTTCACCTTTTTAAGCATTCTTCACCATAACATAATTTCGATCATTGGTTCTCCCGAAAATGTTGAAGTCAAAGAGGCAAAATATGGAAAATATACTTTTTTTATCAGAATTTCAAAATTCCTTATGGTAGAAAAAATTGTAGAATAATAACAGGAATTTCTGTAAAGTAAATAATCTATACATCTAAAATCTTTTAAGGTTATTATCAGGTCCAGGTAAATTGATCATTTTCGAGTACAAGCTGAACATATTTCAGAAATTCTACCACCTGAGAAATATAGTTCATTAACTTTATTCAAACGTCTTTGGAAATTGCTATGTTTAGCCCAGGTTTTCTCCAAGAGAAGCTCCCCCAAATTGAATCCCATTGAATCGTAACAGAATGCACATTAGTTACACAAAATGCGCTTTTCTTTTGTAGCTGAAATATGAAATGTACATACTCAGATACACTCTGCTTGGCTCCTGAATGCTTTGAATTTTGCACAAGTCACCCAAGATCCGAACACATTAAAGCCTACTGACATTTAGAGCAATGTCTGCTTTTAAAGTTGATTCGTAATCAATTTTCCCATCCAGGCTTGGAAATCGACTTTGTTTGGCCCCATACAGGTTCAAATACACTACTTACTTCCACGCAAACAAAAAGCCATAACTTTATGGCTTTTATGGCAAAAAGCCATAACTTTATGGCTTTTATGGCAAAAAGCCATAACTTTAGTTTCTTCTAAATTTAAGATTCTTCAACACTCAACTTCCGGAAAAATCTCTTTCTGCTCCAATTAAACTCTCTATCATCCCCAGTATTTTTTAAGATTGTTCATGTTCAAAATTAGAAGGTCTTTGGAAATTGTTCTATTTGGCCCCGGTTTCCTCCTATGGAAGCTCTCCTCAAATTCAATACTATTCAGAGCCGTTTCTAGGGGGCAGCCGAGGCAGATGCCCTGGGCGCCGTTGCTGCAGGTGGAGGGGCACTACGGCTGGGGAATTGCCCATTTTGATCCAATTTTTCACTTTGATTCGTTTTTTTTTGCGTATAATTGAGTGGGGGAAGGCGATGTAATTAATTTTGTCCCGGGTACCACCAACCATAGGAACGGCTCTGATACCATTGAATTGTAGCAGAGTGTACATTAGTTGCCCAGAATGCGCTGTTCTTTGATGCTGAAATCAGAAAAATTTATACTCGGAGTGAGTCTGTTTGTCTTTTGAACGCCTTGTGTTTTGCACATGGTACACAAGACCCAAACACATTAAAACCTACTGACATTTAGAACAACGTCTGCTTCAAAAGTTGATTTGTAACCAGTTTCCCCATCTAGGCTTGCAGATCAATATCGCTTGGATCCATACAGGTTCGATTCTACTATCTATCTGCACGCAAACAAAAAGTCGTAATTTTAAGTTTCCCTAAATTTAGGATTCTTCAACAGCCTCAACTTCAAGAGAAATCTATGCCTGCTCGAAATAAACTTTTTGTCCCCAGTCTTTGTTTTAAAATGATGCATGTTCAAAATTGAAATGTTTTTGGAAATTGTTCTATTTCGTCCAGGTTTCCTCCTATGGAAACTCCCCCAAATTGAACCCCGTTGAATAATAGCAGAACGTACATTAGCTACAGAGAACGCGCTATTCTTTGGCACTGAAATCTAAGAAACAATATAATCCAACTGAATCAGTTTGGCTTCTGAACGGCTTGTACTTTGCACAGAGTACCCAAGACCTGAATACATTAAACTCTACTGACATTTAAGAATAATGTCTACTTCAAAAGTTGATCTGTAATCAATTCCCCCATCTATGCTTGAACACCATTATTGTTTAGTTTCATTATAGGTCTGAACCTACTACCTGTTCCCTACAAACAAAAAGCCATAATTTTAGTTTCCCCTAAATTTAAGATTCTTTAACTCTCAACTTCAGGAAAAATCTCTGTCAGCTCCAATTAAACTCTCTGTCATCCCCAGTCTTTGTTTTGAGATGGTGCATGTTGGAAATTAAAAGGTCTTTGGAAATTGCTCTATTTTCCGCAAATTTTCCTATGGAAGCTCCCCTTGAATTGAATTTCATTGAATCGTAACAGAATGTGCATTAGACGGAGAGAAAGGGTTTCCAAGTTGCAATTACGGCTCCAAAGGCTAAAAGTCTAATGGACTTGAAATATCTATGAGGTATCAACTCCCGTAAGAATGTGGTTCCCCTTCAAAAATTACTTATTCATTCATGGCTAAATATTACAGAGGAGTAGAAATTAAACTCTTTATTTATAGACAAACCAGTGACATATGATTTTGGCAAAGATAATTTTCCTCCTCTGGTTCTAATGAAATGACAAATGAGCCTCAAAAGACGTTTTCAGGAAGAAATGGGACTAAAAAACCACAGACATTGGTTTAACTATTAGGAAAGTCTAGATGGGTTATAGCACCCTAAAAGGCTGAACTGGCGCTTGGGCCTTCTTAGACTCCCAGATACGCTGAAGACCTTCTACATAATACACCCCTCAACTGTGATAGTTCAATTAGTGTTATGAAAGACTGTACATTTTAAAGATTGAAAAAACTACAAAACATGTTGGATTATTTCCATTATTTCCAAGTACCAGTTGAATCTAAAAAAGTTTGTTATGCACATGTTTCGACATGAGGACTTTTTACAGTCCGTTTTTAAGCATAGCCATTTTTCGGTCGTCCGTAATAATTTTAATCCGTAAAAAAATGCTAGCTAAAATTTTTAGATAAATTCTCTAACACATGGAATCGCTGTTAGAGGAAATTGTTGGAGAATTTAAAGCACAATACATAATGACTTTTTGCAAAAGAGATAAAGAGAAAACTCTGTTCTGCAGGGGGAAGAGGAAGGAGAGGACCTACGTATGGGTAATTTAACTGTTTATTGGATATTTCATCCAAGAATAAGTATAAACACATGTTTTTGATTTTTAGTTTGGAGGGGAGGGGGCTATTTTGAGCAAAATTTCAATACATGGACCTTAAACAAGTTGCTTTTCCTTTTTTGTTTTAACAAAATAATATTTCAACTTATTTGACATTCAATTTCCTTAGTTCAGTGACGGATCCAGAGGAGGGGAGAGGGGGACGCACGCCCCCTCTAACGTAGTCTAAAGTAGTGTAATTTACTTAATTGACGCAAGATTGCGTTAGTTAAACTTGCTCCTAACGCAAGTTTGTCGGATAAACCTATTTTAAAGAATTTAAAGCACAATACAGAGTGACGTTCTGCAAAAATATAAGAAATTAATACGAATCTATAACTGCTAGTATTTCTTATGATTAGCTAGTAATTTTCTTTGTTTTCCACAAACCTAGTCTAATCTAGCAGGCCATCCTGATTCTTTTTTCCAAGCCTTTTTTTTAATTTCCCTTCTAATTAATACATTTCTCAGAAGTGTTAGCTAACGATAGTAGTTGGTTAATACTACTACTTCCCCGAGCTAACAGAACATTGTTAGCTAGCACCATTATTTAAAAGTACCAAGGACATTGAAAATGAAATGTTAGAACGAGGGGTTGCCAACTTCCTCCCACATGGTGTATATTTCGGAACGCCACGTGTGCCAAAAAGTTCCACAAAGCTTGGGACAGTTCTGTCAGGCTTGGCAAAGTTCCGCAACGCTCGGCAAGCACCATCTGGCGTGCGTGATTTCTGAGTTGACAGCCCCTTGGATTAGAATTGGTTAAGTGGAGCCTACAACCACATATATCTTAATGAATAAGGAGCAATCGGGATTCAATTTTTACTTAAAAAATACGGGTCTTGGTATTAGTGGGCATAAAAAAAAAAAAAAAAAAAAGAGTCAATCGATTGACGGAAGCTTTTGATCAAAATGATTGACCGTCTAGGGCCTCCTTAAGATATTGGGAAGAGGCACAAAGAGCGTTGACTATTTTAACTTATTTATATTTGACTACTAATATTAATATTTAACTAATTAATTTTGTTTATTTATTTGTACGGTTCAACAAGGCCACACTGATGAAAATGTGGTAGGCATACTGCCATAAAACCAATTGCTTTACCTTGCTCAGTTGGAGGGAATCAGCTGTATACCTAACTTTCGCAAAAAATGCCACTTAGCCCCTAAATAGTTATTCAAGCTGTCTTGACTTCCTAGTTCAGCTTTTGGTTGTGAAACTCTACTATCACATGTCCACGAAACACAGCTAATAACAGGGAGGAGTACACCAGAGAATTTGTTCAAGGGGGAGCGGGGTTCTTCAGACCAAACCTAACAGTGGACTCGGATACCCTGTTTACGCAAAGGTTTGCCATTTAATCCCATCCTTGGATTTAATTAATTAAAAAAAAACTTTCCAAAAAATAAGTTTTTCAAAGAAAAGTAAAGGTCATTTTAAACTTAAGCTCAGCAGATACAAATACCTTTTAAAATTCAAACTCAAAATGACCAGAAATTACTATTAAAGAGTAAATGGAACCCAAAACAAACAGAAATTAAATAAACAATCATAGCAAAAACATACAACAATTAATAACATACATTAATAAATAGATCTTAAAGCGAGTAATGCTTAGATCCAATATGAAAATCAAGCTTAAAACGAAAAAAAAATGTTTTGCTATTGAAGTATAAATGAAACCCAAAACGAAAAGAAATGAAAATAAACAATTAATACAAACAAAATACAATAGATACTAATATAAATGAATAAATAAATCTTAAAACGAATGAAACTTAAATTGAATATGAAAATCAAGCTTGAAACGAACAAAAATCACTACAAACAAGAGTTTGGGTATCACCTCCTTCTCTCACTGTAAAAGTCTAAAACCTACTGCGTCATTGGCGCTTTACTGAAAACCAATTTTATGACAAACATTTTCTTTTGTACTTCATATTGAAAATAAACATTAAAATTATAGTAACATTTTGAACTGGAGCTTTCAGCAATTAATATCATTATACATCAAATATTCAGTTTAATTTATTAGCTCTTCCTAAAGTTGTTCAAGACGAATATACTTTTACTACAAACAAGTGTTTGGATACTGCCTCCTTTCCTAACTGTAAATTAAAACCAAAAGCGTCATTGGCGCTTAACTGAAAACGAATTATATTACAAATATTTTCTTTTCCAGTTCTTACAGCATTGAAAATGAAAATACAATTACAGTGAAATAAATTCTTGAACTGATGGATCTTTCAACAATTAATATCATTATACATCAAATATTCAATTTGATGCTGTTAATACTTTCCAAGACTGTTCAAGACGCATATAGTTTTCAGTTAAGCGCCAATGACGCAGTAGGTTTTAGACTTTTACAGTAAGAGAAGGAGGTCATACCCAAACTCTTGTTTGTAGTGATTTTTGTTCGTTTCAACCTTGATTTGCATATTCAATTTAAGTTTCACTCGTTTTAATATTTATTTATTCATTTTCATTAATATCTATTGTATGTTTGTTTGCATTGATTGTTTATTTAATTTCTGTCCGTTTTAAGTTTCATTTATACTTCAATAGCAAAATATTTTTTTTTCGTTTTAAGCTTGATTTTCATATTCAATCCAAGCATTACTCGCTTTAAGATGTATTTATTCATTTATATTATTACTTGTTGTATGGTTTTGCTATGATTGTTTATTTAATTTCTGTTCGTTTTGGGTTTCATTTACTCTTTAAGAGTAATTTCTGGTCGTTTTGAGCTTGAATTTTAAAAGGTATTTGGATCTGCTGCGCTTAAGTTTAAAATTGCCTTTACTTTTCTTTGAAAAACTTATTTTTCGGAAAGTTTTTTTTAATTAATTTTTTTTCGTTTGTGATTGCAAAAATTTCAAGTTTTTAAAAATTCCTTATTTCAAAATCAAACTTAAAAAAAAAACAAATATTCATCAAAGGGCCAAAACTGGGATCAAAATACCAATATCAAAGTGAAAAAATGGGTTTGTGTCAACCTCGGAGTTTTTATTATCTGATGTTTGAACTATTTTTAACAAAATTGCTATCTCAAAATTTTTATCGGATGGGTTTGGGGAAAAAGGGCGTGTGGGGACTAATTAAGCTTCGGTGTCTTTTGACTCTTTAAAAGTGAACTAGAACTTTCTATTTTGAATCAAATGAGCCGTCTCTGAAATTTATACGAGTATCCCTTCTATAAGAACCATATATACCCCCAGAGTATAACTTAAAACACCTGTCCCTGGGCCCTGGGGGGTTGTGTCGACCCTGGAGTTTTAATATCAGATGGTTGAACTATTTTTAACAAAATGGTCACCTCAAATTTTTATCGGATGGTTTTATACATCCGATACACCCAAAGGCGTGGAGGGTGGGAGGGGCTAGCTGCCCTCTGATCTTTTTTCACTCTGAGAAAATGAACTAAAACTTTTAATTTCCATTCAAATGAACCCTCTCTGAGGTTTATACGAGCATCCCTTTCATAAGAACCACATACGGCCTCAGGACATAGCTTACAAGGCCTGCCCCCGGGTCCTGGGGGGATGTGTCGACACCGGAGTTTTTGTTATCTGACCTTTGAACTATTTTGAAAAAATGGCTCTCTCAAAGTTCTTATCGGATGGGTTTGAGGAAAATAGGGCGTGGAGAGGGGGGCTAGTTGCCTTCCAGTCACTTTAAAAAAAATAGTACATTGTGCCAACATCGTTCTTATATGCCCTAAGGGCGTAAATTAAAACCCTTGCCTCGAGGGTTGTGGGGGAGTGTCCTCCTCAAAAACATATTTTCTATCTGGAAATCAACTACGCTGAACAAAATGGCTATCTCAAAATTTTAATTGGATGTGTTTGGGGGAATGATGGGCGTGGAGGGGGGGCTAGTTTGACCCTTGAAAAGGGCACTAGAACTCTAGATTTCCATTCGAATGAGCCCCCTTTGAAGTTTCTACGACGACCCCTTCCATATGAAGTACCTATGGGAAAATAAATTAAATATATAAATAATAATAATAATAAAACATTGGAGCCGTATGGCCTTTACTATAGGCAACGCTATAGCGTTGCCTCTGATCAGATATCTTTAAAACGACTTCACGCTCGTATGATTATTTTAAATTCAAATTGAAAGTTTACCAATCACCCTGGAGACCATTACATGAAAGCGAGCGGGAACGATGCAGACATATAAACACTATTTGTTGCAGAGGGGAGGGAGCAGCATTTTAGAGGGAAGAGTCAAATAAAAAAAGATACAAAAAACAGGAAACTGCATGGAAGATACCGGACACTATGGAAAAACCACCAACGTTTCAGATCTTTGAAGGCAAGGCCCCGAAAAGCCCCAGTATTCGTGTCTGGATCAAAACTCGTCCTATCACATTAAATCCAAACCACTTTCATTCATAAAACCTGTTTTCTGAAATTTTCTATATTTTCCTGAGCCACAATGGGATGTTAAGCTCTCCCAGAATAAATCTCAGATGGAGTTCCTTTCAGTTCTTCAATTCGATTATAGCAAATAAATTCGTATCTCCTTAAACAAAGTAGGCTATAAAGTGAGTAATTTATATCCGTGTGGTACATTGACTCTTTATAGGTCAATTCTTCTTATCAGTCAGTAACAATTTTCACGCTCGAAAGGTTTCCATCGCACTCGGTCACCCTAGGGATTCTCTTCCCATTTCAAAAAAGAGTCCTATTCTGAATATCTTCACCTCTCATAAATTAGAGAATCTTCTCGGAACGATGCAGATAAAAGCTTGGGAAGAAGACTTATCACATTATGACCTTCAATTATACAGGATCCACCATCCATATTGTGGTCTTCAGAAAAATGACACTTTCTGTACGGGGCTTTTCTTCAGGACTTTTTGTAATTAACATAAGGTACTTTACGTGATTTCAACGTCCCTTGCAGCAAAAAAAAGAGGCTAAAAATAACACTAGAAATACAATTCCAATCCAGGTCAGAACTAGCTAATCGCGAAATCTCATTACCAATGGGTCTAGCATTAGTTAAATCTCGATATAAGATAACTATTATTATGAATGGTCCTTAAGGGAAAATTAATCACCCTGAGCAGAATTGTGGATCTCAGCAAACAGACAATATAACCGGTTATATTTTCACCATTTCGAATTAGTGTTCCGGCTGCGATGCATTTTATCAGTACAAATGCCCAGTATAAAAGTGGGTGAATGTTTTTCAGGGTATTATTGAAGCAAGTTCATGGTTTGTACATTGGCGCAGTTCCAAATACAGCACATGCTCAGGAGCTCTACAAATATTCCAATTTCTTTTCGCATGTACTTTAAAGCATATGCACATGGATTTGATTTTGTCCATTGCCAACGCCGTATCCAGGGATGGGGGGGAGTAAGGGGATTTGACCCCCCCCCCCCCCGAAACGTTTTTCCGACTCGTAAAAACGTAACAAATATGAATATAAACGAATTTTTGATGCGTTTTTGAAGTTTTTGTAACTCCCCTCCAAAAAAAATCCTTATGTAAACCCCTTTCCCCGAAAAAATAATCCTGAATACGACCCTGTCCATTTCCCTTACCTTGTAACTACTTTTCACACTACATACTTGATGTGCAATGTGAAGTGATGAAGTTACATAATGTTAAGCGTAGTAACCTTTCACACTCAAACAAGCCCTTCACACTACACTAGCGTAAAAAACCAATAATTATAACAGAATGGAGATTCAAGCTCTAATAAAGCGTGAAAGCCTTCTAGAAAAAGTTTCTTAGTTTATTTTCAAAATTTATTAATTGTTCATATATAAATTTTATTTCTTATAATTAATTATTAATTATCTTATTAGTAATAGTAAAATATTTATAAAAAAATATTTCAACTAATATAATAAATCATTACAATAATTGAAAACTAATTAATAATAAATTAATTATTAGAAAATTTTATATTATGTTGACTTTTACATAACGAAAAATAAGCTTATTTAACGTATTAAATAAAAAAAAATTCAACTAAAAGTAAGAATCAACATTAGAATCTAAAACGAACAGAAATTATTAAGTATATGAAGAGATTGCCGCCTCCTCAACACCTCACTCTTCAAGCTAAAGTTTATTAGTAATATCAAAAAGGCATCCTATTGTTCTAATTAATTAAAAAAACTTTTTCCACAAAATAAGTTTTTCAAAGAAAAGTAAAGAACTCCATTAAACAAAAAATGAGCAAAAATAAAATCAAATAATCTACCAAGCGTGAAACTACCACAAATCAGCATCGATAAATAAATGAAACCCAAAACGAACAGAAATTACAATAAATAACCGAGTCAAACTCAAAACGAGCAGAAATTAACATAATTTGGGCGCAAAGCCCCTACGCCTTCTCAAGGCCAGAACAAAATTTGTACTTTACTGAAAAAATACAAATGAATGTGCATTGTCAGTTTAATATATATATACTGATATTTAGTAATCAAAACGTTAACATTATCTGATTTATTAAAGTTATAAAATTAAAAACATTTATATTTTTTTCAATAAAGTGCAAATTTTGTTCTGGCCTTGGGAAGGCATAGGGGTTTTGCGCCCAACTTACTCGGTTATCCATTGTAATTTCTGTTCGTTTTATATTGACAGAGTCTTTTACAGGGGAAAAAAATAATACTTTAAATCTTTTCGTTTTTTAAGACTTTATAGTTTGGCCTGTTATTTGTATGCTGGAGAAAAATTTTCAGCAATTTTTAACAACATAGACCATTTTAAAGATCTGGACACAAATAATAGTGTTTAATTTAGTTTCGTATCTCCTCTAGTTGACCTGAAATGGAAAACTTGATACCATTCGCAAAAAAATCTGTTTACTTTCTTTGATAGCTTCGATACACTTACGCTATTTTGATTTGGTTAAATTTTAAGAGCAGAAGTAGCCCCAAAAATTTGAACATAATACCCACAGTCGTTCTTGGTATACTGCTGAGATGCCTTATTGGGAATTAGCATTATCACAATGCATTTTGATTTAATCTAAAGGCAAAATTTAGTTTTTAAACATAATGGGCAAATGGGAGGGTGGGCGTGGGAGGGTGGGAGTGGAAGGGGAATTAGGTGCCCTCCAATCACTTTCGACTATTAAAAAGGGAGTCAGCCCTTTCTATTTTCAAACGAATGAGCCGCTATCGAAGTTCCCACGACGACTCCTTCGATACGAAGTGCCCTGGTCTAAACAACAACAACAACAAAAAATATCACTAATCACTTTCGACTATTAAAAAGGGTACTAGCCCTTTGAATTTCAAATAGAATGAGCCCTTTTTCAAGTTTCTACGACAAAGATTTCAAAAAAAACCTTATATGCCCCCAGTGCATATGGTTGTGGGGGAGTTATCTCCTCAAAAACATATTTTCTATCAGGAAATCAACTACGCTGAACAAAATTGCTATCTCAAAATTTTTATTGGATGTCTTTGGGGGATTGATGGGCGTGGGGGGCTAGTTGCCCTCCAGTCACTTTCGACTATTAAAAAGGGCACTAGCCCTTTGAATTTCCAATCGAATGAGCTTTTTTTGAAGTTTCTACGACAACGCCTTCTATAAAACCTTATATGCCCCCAGGGCATAACTTAAAACCCTTGCCCAGAGGGTTGTGGGGGAGTGTCCTCCTCAAAAACATATTTTGTATCTGTAAATCAACTACGCTGAAATAAATGGCTATCTCAAAATTTTGATCGGATGTGTTTGGGGGAATGATGGGCGTGGGGGGGGGGGGGGCTAGTTGCCCTCCAATTACTTTCGACTATTAAAAACGGCACTAGCCACTCCAATTTCCAATCGAATGAGCCCTTTTCGAAGTTTCTACGACAACTCCTTCGATACGAAGAGCCCGGCTGAAGAAAAAAAAAACACATAGTGTCCACATCGTTCTTTACTTATGATTAAATACTGAAAGGTGTTGAGGAGGGGGCAACCCTTCTCGCATGATCCATCTACAGTAGGGTTCTCTGATATGCTAGGTCTGAAGGTGTGATTTTTACTAACATTATTTGACTTTTAGGGGGTGTGTCTGCCCTTTTATGAAAATTAGGCAAATTTTCTAAGGCTCGTAGTCTTTGATGGGTGTGTGAACAAAATGAAACTTATACATCTGAAATCAGCATAATAAGCTGATTCTTTTGATGTATCTATCGGTATCAAAATTCCGTTTTTTAGTGCCTCGGTAACCATCGCGCCGCGTCACTCCTTACTGGCAGTTCGTTACCACGAACTGTTTGAAAATTCTTATTAAAGCTCGATTCTAGATGGCACTACCTACATTACGGACAAAATTTGATCCGTAAGATTACATAACGCAAAAAGTTCTATGGTGTAGTCTAAAAGCACCATTACTAGGAAGTCTATTACGTGGACAATTAAAATTACATAAGTGTGCATTTTTCTGTACTCTTAATACTGTTTCAGACTTTTCATTGTTAAATGTTCTTAGATGGCAACTCTTGATGGCACTACCTATATTACGGACAAAAGTTGATCCGTAAGATTACATAAGGTGATGTAAAGTCTTAAGTGATGCTATTGCAAAAAGCTCTATGGTGTAGTTTGAAAGCACCATTACTAGGAAGTCTATTACGTGGACAATTAAAATTACATAAGTGTGCATTTTTCTGTACTCTTAATACTGTTTCAGACTTTTCATTGTTAAATGTTCTTAGATGGCAACTCTTGATGGCACTACCTATATTACGGACAAAAGTTGATCCGTAAGATTACATAAGGTGATGTAAAGTCTTAAGTGATATTATTGCAAAATGCTCTATGGTGTAGTCTGAAAGCACCATTACTAGGAAGTCTATTACGTGGACAATTAAAATTACATAAGTGTGGATTTTTCTGTACACTTAATACTGTTTCAGACTTTTCATTGTTAAATTTTCTTAGATGGCAACTCTTGATGGCACTACCTACATTACGGACAAAATTTGATCCGTAAGATTACATAAGGTGACGTAAAGTCTTAAGTGATGCTATTGCAAAAAGCTCTATGGTGTAGTCTGAAAGCACCATTACTAGGAAGTCTATTACGTGGACAATTAAAATTACATAAGTGTGCATTTTTCTGTACTCTTAATACTGTTTCAGACTTTTCATTGTTAAATGTTCTTAGATGGCAACTCTTGATGGCACTACCTACATTACGGACAAAATTTGATCCGTAAGATTACATAAGGTGACGTAAAGTCTTAAGTGATGCTATTGCAAAAAGCTCTATGGTGTAGTCTGAAAGCACCATTACTAGGAAGTCTATTACGTGGACAATTAAAATTACATAAGTGTGCATTTTTCTGTACTCTTAATACTGTTTCAGACTTTTCATTGTTAAATGTTCTTAGATGGCAACTCTTGATGGCACTACCTACATTACGGACAAAATTTGATCCGTAAGATTACATAAGGTGAAGTAAAGTCTTAAGTGATGCTATTGCAAAAAGCTCTATGGTGTAGTCTGAAAGCACCATTACTAGGAAGTCTATTACGTGGACAATTAAAATTACATAAGTGTGCATTTTTCTGTACTCTTAATACTGTTTCAGACTTTTCATTGTTAAATGTTCTTAGATGGCAACTCTTGATGGCACTACCTATATTACGAACAAAATTTGATCCGTAAGATTACATAAGGTGACGTAAAGTCTTAAGTGATGCTATTGCAAAAAGCTCTATGGTGTAGTCTGAAAGCACCATTACTAGAAAGTCTATTACGTGGACAATTAAAATTACACTAGTGTGCATTTTTCTGTTCTCTTATAACTGTTTCAGACTTTTCATTGTTAAATATTCTTACTAGCTTTTAAAAGTATCCGTCATTTATCCTCCCAGCTATCTAAAGACGAGAGTAAACTTCGGTAGAAATTTTGAAAAATCAGCAGAAATTAAGCAAAATTTTTGATTTCTGCGGAAAATTCGGCATAAATCAGGTTGCAATACGGTGAAATTTACGAAGGTCCCCCCTCCCCCAATAAAATGAGCCTCGGGACGCCCCTGCAGATTACCAACATAATTTCTCCAATTGACAAGTACGTGCATCATCAATCTTGGAGAAAATAATGAGTCCTTCCAAGGGAAAGGTCGGTTTGAAATAAAAGTTCCTTAACATCACGATTTGCTGGACTTTTGCTAATTTAAGGAAACTCTCTAAATTAAACTGGTTAAAAAGGAACAATCCCTTTATTTGAACTAAAGCCCTCATTTATGGTAAACTATTGAATTCAACCTTGCCTTACAAAATTTTCAGCTGTCTTAATATAGTTTAAAAGAAAAAAAGATTAATTTTAGTCAGAAAAAAGGTCAATTTTAGTTACAGAAATGAACAAATGCTAGCAGCAAAAACCTGTCAGACGACACTCATAAAAAAAGAAAGAAAATACGCACAAACCCCCTTTTAATCCAATACTTAATCCATTTGCACACCTAGCATAGTCTAATCACCGTATTTTACTCCACAATGCAGCTTTTACCAAAAATTAATTAAAAAAACTTTTTCCACAAAATAAGTTTTTCAAAGAAAAGTAAAGAACTCCATTAAACAAAAAATGAGCAAAAATAAAATCAAATAATGTACCAAGCTCGAAACTACCACAAATCAGCATCGATAAATAAATGAAACCCAAAACGAACAGAAATTATAATAAATAACCGAGTCAAACTCAAAACGATCAGAAATTAACATAAGTTGGGCGCAAAACCCCTATGCCTTCCCAAGGCCAGAACAAGACTTGCACTTTACTGAAAAAATACAAATGAATGTGCATTGTCAGTTTAAAATACATATACCGATATTTAGTAAGCAAAATGTTAAAATTATTTGATTTATTAAAGTTATAAAAGTAAAAACATCTATATTTTTTCAGTTTTTATATATTTTTTCAAAGAAAAGTAAAGAACTCCATTAAACAAAAAATGAGCAAAAATAAAATCAAATAATGTACCAAGCTCGAAACTACCACAAATCAGCATCGATAAATAACTGAAAAAATACAAATGAATGTGCATTGTCAGTTTAATATACATATACCGATATTTAGTAATCAAAATGTTAAAATTATTTGATTGATTAAAGTTATAAATGTAAAAACATTTATATTTTATATTTTATACTATTAAAAAGGGCACTAGAACTCTTGATTTCTAATCGAATGAGCCCCTTTTGAAGTCTCAACGACGACCCCTTCTATATGAAGTACCCTGCTTTAAAGAAAAGAAAATAATAAACTGTACATTGTCAACATTGATCTTATATGCCCTCAAAGCATAACTTAAAACCCTTGCCCTGAGGGTTGTGGGGGAGTGTCCTCCTCAAAAACCTATTTTCTATCTGGAAATCAACTACGCTGAACAAAGTGGCTATCTCAAAATTTTGATTGGATGTGTTTGGGGGAATGACGGGCGTAGGGGGGGGGGGCTAGTTGCCCTCCAATCACTTTCGACTATTAAAAAGGGCACTAGCCACTCCAATTTCCAATCGAATGAGCCCTTTTCGAAGTTTCTACGACAACGCCTTCGATACGAATTGCCCGGGTATGGAGAAAAAAAAAACACGTTGTGCCCACATCGTTCTTTACTTAGGCAGCGCTAGCGCGCTGCCTATGATAGACTATATTGTTAATGCTATTACCTTTTACAGACGGAAAAACATCAATTATACGGATAAAATCCTCAACCTTTTTGACCAAATGCTCTACTGACTAAGCAAACTGGACTTGCTTAGCTGGTTTACCCCTAGATGTATTATTTTGAATTTTATCAATTTTGATTTTTTTTATATTTTTATTTGAACTTTTATATTAATATGTTCATGGTTTTGGCAAAGAGCGTCGGAAACTTATAAAAGTGAAAATAGTGCCAAAAAAAAAAAATTACCAACGCCGTCTAGCATTTGCTGACTTTGTTTGACCACAACTGCTGCAAAATTGTTGTTTCAAGCGGTTTGAAATGGAGGGGAAGGCAAAGAAAGGAGAATTCTGTCTGCATTAGGTCTACTATCTTGAAGCTAACTAGCCTAAATGACCTCCCAAAATTTTCCCAAGATACCCTAGGCCTACTTTGTTTGTAGACTGGGTTTTGTTTTTAAATTCTTGAAAAAGAAAATGCTAATCAACATTAACTTACAGACAAATTCCAGCTTTAATCCTATCGCATCTTAGATTAATTATATCAAATATCCGATGTCTTTGAAATATTCAACTTATTTAATGAAGTCGTCAGACACTACACAGTATTTGTCCATTCTCTATCTTCATGTGTCAATTCGCCGAAGACCTAGCTCTTAAAAATTCTGGTATTTATGTATTATACCGCCAACACTCAAGAAGTAAAGTTAGGTTAATCCTAATGAAAAATAGCAAAACATGATGAAAATATAGTATTTTAGAAACAAATTTGGGCTATATATTTACAAATTAAGGGGGATGGGGCAATCTAACCTAAACCCCACCCCCTAATGTGCAAATATATAGCCCAAATTATATAATCCCAATGTATTCTGTCATCCACCACTTGTTTTCCACTGAGCGTAAGCTAATTATTTCTAACTACAGACAAACAAAACCGGTTTGTTCTCGAGTTTTATACAACGTAAACTAGAGTGTTGGCGGTATAATATATAAGTACCGAAATTCTATTCGGACGTTACACTTTTGGTGCATGTAAACATATAAATAAGGGCTTTCTTTTAAAAGGTGTTCCTCTAGAGTTTAATGACATAGTCAATAGCCAATTATCACATTAAAAAAAAAAAAAAAAAAAAAAAAAAAAAAAAAAAAAAAAAAAAATCCGTGTTGGCCTCAGGCAGATCGGTGCAGCAATGAGTTGTCAGTAGAAATAGTGGTACTTGTGTAGAATCTGGTAAGTACAAGAGAATTGTATTGAGAGAACAGATAGGCATTTTACTTGATAATGCCAAGATGCTGTTTAAACAAAGGGTTTCTTACTCCGGGAACAATATTTAAACTTTAGTCTTTTGGGGTTTAGGGGGAATAAAAGGTACATAGGTTAGGTTATGTATTAAATATATGGGTACTATCCCATTATATGGGCCTCTCTAAAAAGTCAAGTTTGGTTAATGCTAATGAAATAAAATAAATAGGATGAATATATAATAGTTTAGAAACAAATTTAGGCTATATATTTGCACATTAGGGGGGTGGGGTGGGAGGTGTTAAAACATTGCATATATTAAATACGTAGCCTAACCTAACCTAGGTACCTCCCCCCCCCCCAATCCCCAAAAACCACAGTTTAATATCGTATACGCAATGAAAACCTTGCTATCATTGCTTGCTCTATAACAGTTAAGACGTCAAAACCAGGTTTTATCATTGCCTAGTCTATAGTGATTAGCCCGAGAGGCCCATACAATGGGATTGTACCAATATATGCTATACTTTACCCCCAGCCCCTAATGTGCAAACATATAGCCTAATTTTGTTCATAAACTATTATATTTACATCCTATTTTGTTTTGTTTTATTAGCATTAACGAAACTTCACTTCTCTTGTACTGACCGGATTCTACACAATTACCGAAATAGCAGTAAAATCCTCCTAACATATTTACGAAATGTCGTTGTATGCGCAAATAGGAATAGTCTCGAATTTGAGCGTAATTTCGGTTAAGACGAAAAGCATACGTCGGATGAAATTGTTCCACGACAAGACTCGAAACTTGATTCGAACTCAAATCGAGCATCATTTTTCTATGAAAACTGACGGGCATTAGAAAAGATACGTCTAGACAGTAGCTTAGACTCAATTCTTCTTTAAAAAATCAATTAAGTTTAATCTGCAGCTTAAATGCACATGTTAAGATAAACTAGATTTTGATTGATAAATGTTTGAGAAAACAAACACCAAGTACTACCTATGTTAATTATTGATTCAACCTTGACTCAAGTATAACCTTTGTAAATATGAAACTTTCTTCGTTCGACTTATTTACCTAAAATTACCAAATATTACTAATGACTTTTGCTCACATTTTTCGTTCAAACCCTAAATTCTAAAAAAAAAAAAATATCAACACCATATTGGTGTTAAATTTTGTGATTCAGTTCGACTAAGCAGGTCCACAGTGAGAGGGGAGAGATGGCCCGTACCCCTAAAACTCCATTATTTTAGGATTTCCTATATAATTTTCCTGTAATTCGAAATTTTCGATCCCCTTCTTCCATGTAATTTTCCCTAATTCTAAAATTCACCTGAGTCTGAGCCATTTATTTCAATTTATAGATAAACATCAGTAAAGCAGTTTTTGAAAGGGTTTTATATTCAAAAATAAAAGTCTTACTAAAAAAAAAGAACATGCAAGCAATAACAGAAAAATATCCGATTTGAATTTTTTTGTAAGTGTATAGAAAAGGGAGGAGAGGTTATGCACAAAGACATTTTTTTAGGGGGGGGGGGGGGGGAACGGGCAGAGGAGACACTGACCCCGGGTGCAGAAATTTTAGGGCCTAAAATTTATGTCGGTTTCCAATATTTTATCATTTTTTCTATCATCTTTGAAATATATTTAATTTATTTTATTCTTATTTCTACTAATTTTGTCTAAGGACCATTGGGATCATTGTCCCTCCAACAAATGTCATCCCCCTTACACCAGGCAGTTTTAGTCAAAAATGACTAAAACTGAAAGTAATTTCAATATTTGAAATTACTGTTTACAAATCCTGAAGCTAATTCTGCGGCATAAATGTGCGAAAACCAAAACACATTGAGTAAATATTTCACATAAGGTTGCCAAGTCAATTCATTCTGAAATCAGGACCATGCAAGGATTTTCTATCTCCAAGATTGGAGAGCCTTAAGTAGCAGGGTATGCGGGCCCGTTTCGAGACAATCATCAGTGAAGTAACTTTTTGAAAGGGTTTAGCTCTTCAAAAATAAAATCTAAAATCTCTGTTAAAAAATACACACGGTTAAGTTGTTTCTTAGCAGATTTTAATTATCAAAAATAAAGTAATAATCTTTCAAATTCTTTCTATGTAAAGATACTATGCATTGTTTCTTGTTTCATAAGTAAGGTTATTAGGGGGGGGGGCAATAAAATTACTTCAATCACAAATGGTGGCAAAATGTTCGGTTACATTTTATAAATGGTATATATTTTAAAGAGCTCTATACACATGATGAGCGTCAATCGTGATGTGGGGTTTTGCCATTGTCCTCTAGATTTTTGCCCTCACCCCGAATTTTGAAAAATATCCTTTATGGCATCTTCATTGAAAAAAAAAACTGAAAACAGAAACAAAATTGTCCCCCCCCCAACATTAAAAAAATGCATTTACCCCTATCCCCTGAATCTTCGAGGACTGACGTCCCTGATATATATCAAGTCAATAAAATTATAAGTATTTGAACCAGGAAGTTTTTTTTAAAGAAAATAAAGGAATAGATGGGCTCAACAGCAATAGATCTTCTCGAGAAATTTACAGCTAAG
Source organism: Artemia sinica (assembly GCA_027921565.1). Taxonomy (NCBI): domain Eukaryota; kingdom Metazoa; phylum Arthropoda; class Branchiopoda; order Anostraca; family Artemiidae; genus Artemia; species Artemia sinica. The sequence continues at coordinate 67,197,027 of CM051264.1, forward strand.
ATATTTGAGGAAATGTAAATTTGAAATTGAAATATGGCCTTTTTATGATGAATTGGCATTTTACGATGACTTCAAATATATAAATTTGATTAAGTTTAGTTTAATTATATATATAGTAACCCATCGAAGGTTACGAGCCAAATAAAATTCGAAAAAAAGGGGAAAACACCCCTTAAAAGTCAAGTGATCTTAATGAAAATCACACTATCAGATTCAGCGTATCAGAGAACCCTTCTGAATAGGTTTCAAGCTCCTTTCTGCAAAAATGTGTAACTTACTGCACACTGACCCTCACAAATGGCACTCCTCGGTCAAAACCCTTGCAGGGAAATCAACGTCAAAGGACCTGAGACTACTCAAAGATGACGGCACACTGACATCAGCTACTGAAGTGAACAATTTTTTCTCCGGCATATGCACCACATACCCATCAATCACAAACTCAGAAATTGAGAGTATCATTGCTGACACCGGGACTGATGAGATATGTGAAGTATCTGAATATGCCGTCTTTAAGGAACTTCAGAAACTGAAAGTAAACTGTGCGTCTTACCCTGGTGAACCCCTGTCAAGTTGTTACGCGAGTTCTCCATCTTTCTCGCAAAGCCACTCAGCTCTATTATTAACCAGTGTTTTCGCAAACAAGTGTTCCCCAGTGTTTGGAAGAGAGCTTATGTGCGCGTCATTCCAAAAGTGAAAAACCCGAAATCTTGCGACCAACTCCGCCCAATTTCGATAATTCCGAACCTCTCTAAGGTAGCGGAATCATTTATATATCGTGAACTTATGTCACAAGTCCAGGGCTCTCTTGATCCATACCAATACGGGTGCTTGAAAGGTAGTAGTACAACTGTTTTATCTTGTGCGTCTGTATCACCTTATTGTTGAATGGCTTGACCAAGGAGGCACAATTGTAGATCTCCTCCTAGCCGACTATAGAAAAGCCTTCGACTTGATACGCCATTATACTGCGGTGAACAATCTGAAGGTTATGGGAGCTTGCAGACATATTCTCTTATTAATAATAGATTTCTTACGCGACCGACTACAGAATGTATATGGTCTCCACCCGGGTGATTCTGATTCGGAATGGTCTGAGCTTACGTGTGGTGCCCCACAAGGCACTAAACTCGCTGCCTTGTTGTTCTTGGCAGTGATCAACTTCGTCCTTGCCGATTTTGACGAACGGTTCAAATTCGTAGATGACCTTTCCACCCTCTTAAAATACCTCATTGAGAAGTCTCAAACCGTTCCCCAGTTCAGTGAATCATTTATCGACAACTTTAGAGACCAGTGTTCTGAAAACAGCCTCCAAATCAACGAAACGAAAACCAAAATTCTTCGATTTAACCCTCTCAAAAGGGATTTTCAGTGCCCCCCTCCACCATACCAAAGCGTATCGTCGGCAGTTATTCTCGGCGTTACGTTCAGCATTGATTGTTCGTTTAGCCTCCACGTCCAAGAGGTAGTGAAAAAGGCGAACTGTGCCATGCGTACAATTTTAATGATGCGAAGATTTGGTTTTTCAGTGCCGCAATTGAAAACAGCCTACCTGAAATTTATTCGCCCGATATTAGAGTATGCGTGCCCTGTATGGGGTCCACAGGTTCAGAACACTGCCTATATGAGCGAAGGACTCGAATCAGTCCAGAAAAAAGCGGTGAAGGCCATACTGTCTGATCAGTACACCGATTACGAATCAGCACTGTCTCAACTAAATTTGCCGTCACTCCACGACCGCCGTTTTCAACTTATCTGTAAATTTGGCCAGTTTCTTCGGACAAGTGATAAACACAGAAATATATTACCCCCAATGCTGACAAAAAAAGTAACTACAAGATCAAAAGCAACAAAGCTAGCCCAGCCCAAGTGTCGCACTAATCGCTTCAGCAATTCGTTTGTGCCTTTTTATGTTTCTGTCTACAATAAGTGACATGTGTATTAATTTTTTTTTGTGTCTTTGTTTACTTTGTAAATAATAGCGCGATTTAGTCGGGATTTAAACCCTGACTACGAAAGCTTTTATGTTAATAAATGATTCTATTTTGTACTTTTTACCAGAAGAAAGATCACAGATGCGTGTCTATTTGTTTTTTTTTTTTTGTTTTTTTTTTCAGGGACGATCGTATCGACCCAGTGGCCTAGAATATTGGGAGAGGGCTCATTCCAACGGAAATTAAAAGTTCTAGTGCCTTTTTTAAGTGATCAAAAAATTGAAAGGCAACTAGGCCACCTTACCCACCCCCTTTTTACCCAAAATCATCCAATCAGAATTTTGAGATAGCCATTTTGTTTATCATAGTTAACAGGCTCAATAACTACGCCTTTGGGTACAAAATGACCCCCCCCCACATCCCCAGGGGGAAGGTCTAAGTTATAAAATGTGTCCAGTGTTAGCGCATAGTATTTGCTATTCGGATACATGCATACATTTTCGGATAGGGGAAACATATTTTCTGCTGGGGTTTTTCCACGGGGGAATTTTCCATGGGGAGGGAAGTTTCCAGGGAGTGAACTTGTCAGGTGAAATTATACACTGCAGGAATTTGCCAGAATTCTTGTACAAAATTATTTTTGTATGTCTTGCTTTCTTTTTTCCGTCTCAATTTTACGCACGGAGTGGTTAAGAGTAATTGTCCGGGGTACATTTTCACCGGGACTGAATTTTCTAGAAGATATTTCCGTGGGGAGGGGGTTTTCCGTGGAGGTAGAGCCAGATTTCCTTGCATTATTTAAAAAACGATCAGAAATTAAACAGAAAAAAAAACTTTTCCAACTGAAAGTAAGGAGCAACATTAAAACTTGAAACGAACAGAAATTATTACGTATATGAATGGGGTCCCCCCCCGTCCTCTACACCTCACTCTTTACGCTAAAGTTTTTTAGTACTTTTAAAAGAGCGCCTTGTTGTTCTAATTAAACGGCCCTTGTGTTTCAGGAGTCATTCTTAAAGAATTAGGACAAAATTCAAACTTTAGCGTAAAGAGCGAGGTGTTGAGGAGTCCCCATAACTGCATCCGTTAGAGGAGATATCTATCCAGTAAATTCGATTTAAAGCGAAATTCTTTTCCAAATACTACCTTACTTCTTCTGCCTATATCTGGGTCATCTGGCCCTCCAACATCTACTTAGCTACATTTTCCAACATTAGTTAATGATTGATAGTAGTATCGATATACACAGTCCGAAACTTACAAGGAAACTTACGCCTGAGGCATGAATATACAGTGCAGTTTGAAGGGTACATTGACTTACCAAGGACAGTCAGCTATTACTATGAACGATACATGAGTTACCAGACGGGTTTCTAAGGCAACACCCACGTTTTGGAACTAGGAGCGAGATTGTGTAATGCAATCAGACTGGTTTCGTTTCACGGGTTCATTAATAGAACAGCTAATGTTTTTGAAAAGGGTAATTACTTCTAAGCTCAATAACCAAATTAAACTTCTGATGGTTAAGAATGCGTCACAGGTAATTAAAGAATGAGGAATGGAATGCTTTAGTTAGAATGGTTTTAAGTTGAAAATTGTACCATTTGCGTAAAAATAACTCTATTTGCGAATTTTTTTTTGCGAAAAGGTATTCCGTTGATTAAGAATGCGTCACGGGTAATTAAAGAATGAGGAATGGAATGCATCAATAACACAAAGAATATGTTCAGATACGTAATAGATTTGACGCCTACAAGAGACAATGGTACAAGGTATTCAATAGCTTAATTGGCTTTATATCATTTTGCGTAAGAGCTAACTCTAATTGCAAAAAAGGGTATAGCATTTGCGAATTGGACTGTATGAACGATATTAATTGTTGATTGAATAATAGGGATGTGAATGATCCTAATTAGTGATCAGACCGTAGGAAGGTGGTAAAAAAGGGCTAAACTGATTATCAGTTAAGGTAACCCCAAAGGGCTTGTTAACTCAGACAATTTGTTATAAATTTGGAACAACATCAGTCTATGAAAATGGTTAACGATGATAAAATGGTCCTGTGAGTTGACCTGGCCTTACTTCTTCGATGTGTTCTGTATAATACACAAGTGGCGTTTGAACAGTGTTGTCAATTTAAAATAGAGTCTAACGTTATAGTATACTAAAAAGTTGATATTAAGAGAGATGTAGATGTCAAGAAAAGAATTTTAATAATGAAATTCAGAACAATCCATAGAAATACTTACAAATCAAGTAGTGAGGTGATCATAGGTTTGAAGCATCATGGATCATAAGCACCAATGACCCTAACCACCAAGGACCTCAACATCCAAAGGTCACATACCTCCAAGGGGGTATGGGACCCCTCCCTCCAACTTTTTGACCCCCCCCACCTCTCCCCATTTTTTGAATTTTTTTTAAGTTTTTTTATTATTATTTTTTTTAACATGTTATATTTTTTTAACTTTTTTTTATATCTCTTAGAATGACATGTAACATACTTAAAACAAAAAAAATCACATTTAATATTTTCCAAATTCAAAATGAGAATGATATAGAAATGTTAGTCGTGCCTTTTACTATTAGAAAAATATTGTTTGTAGTAGCATTTTTTTTTATTGGACTAAATTTTTTTTTGCACTTCGAAATTATTCAACTTTTTTTAACGTATCTTAAAATGACATGAAATATGCTTATGGCTTTAACAATTGTACTCTGCGGCTTTCCCACTGGTACTTTATGGCGGGTTATCGACGCTAGCTAGTTTATTGCATGTATTAAATCAGTATTTTTTACGCAGTGGAACGATAAACACATAAGTCATATCTTTAAAAAAGTGAAGATGGAGCATTTTAAGAAAGTGTGTCCACATGATAGTGTTGTTGTAGCATTGAATGCTGACAAGGAGAAGTATTTAAACTATGAAATAAGTAAAAGTGGTAGCACTATCGGAAACGTATGCGCGCATTGTCATGACAGTAAGGAATTAAATTTCTTTGGAGTGCCGAAAAAATTCAACTCTTATGTTGGTGGATATGCGAGATTGAGATCTCCAGAGATGATTGCACTCAAAAAGAATGCCAACATAAAAATATTCGTTGATGATAGAGGACAACTCCTTGCTACAGTTGCAGGTAACACATTACCTACTGATACATCCTATCGTCAGCTTTCGGGTATTAGCATTCAACGGAAGGTCAAAAGAAGAAAGGCATACTCTTTTACTAATATCATAAACCATATCTTTTCTACGTGCCGAAACTGCTACCTGTGTAAAAATAATGTTGTAATGCACTGTGAAATTGCCGGAAAAATAAAAAGAGCATTGGTAGAAAATATCAACAAGGAATTTAAAGATGAATCGATGAAAAACAAAGTGCCAGCAAACGTTACTACCATTGATCAAACAGTTAATGGGTCAAAAAATACCATAGACGAAACGCATAATGAACCTTTCGGTGACACACCAGTAAAAATTGTGTATGACTCAAAATGAAATAATGATTATTCTACTGATTACGAGCTAAGAGAAGACAATAGCTACAATATCAAGAGAGCACAAGGTGAACTATTTCATGGAACATCCAACATCCAATTTTCAGATACATAGGATAAAATTGACAAAATCTATGTTTTAGAGTGAATATTTTTTTTTTATCAACATCTTTTGTCAGATACACCGGATAAAATTGACAAAATCTAAGTACCAGAGTGAATAAATGCTTTATCAACATCCTTTGTCAGATAAAATTGACAAACTACAAGTATCAGAGTGATTAAATTCTATATCAACATCCCTTTCTCGGATACATAGGATAAAATTGACAAAATCTATGTGTTAGAGTGAATAATTTTTTTTTATCAACATCTTTTGTCAGATACATCGGATAAAATTGACAAAATCTAAGCGTCAGAGTGAATAAGTTTTTTTTTATCAACATCCTTTGTCAGATACATCGAATAAAATTGACAAAATCTAGATATCAGAGTGAATAAATGCTATAACAACATCCTTTATCAGATATGTCGGATAAAATTGACTTGACAAAATGTAAATATCAGAGTGAATAAATACTTTATCAACATCCTTTATCGGATATGTCGGATAAAATTGACAAAATCTAAGTATCAGAGTGATTAAAATCTAAGTATCAGAGTGATTAAATTCCATATCAACACCCCTTTCTCGGATACATGGGATAAAATTGACAAAATCTAAGTATCAGAGTGAATAAATGCTTTATAAACATCCTTTAAATGCATTATCAACATCATTTGTCGGGTATATCGGATAAAATTGACAAAATCTAAGTATCAGATTGATTAAATTCTATGTCAACATCCATTTCTCGAATACATGGGATAAAATTGACAAAAGCTAAGTGTCAGAGTGAATAATTTTTTATCAACATCTTTTGTCAGATGCAACGCATATAATTGACAAAATCTAAATACCAGATTGAATAAATGCTTTATCAGCATTCTTTGTCAGATATGTTGGATAAAATTGACAAAATCTAAGTGTCAGAGTGAATAAATTTTTTTATCAACATCTTTTGTCAGATACATCAAATATAATTGACAAAATCTAAGTATCAGAGGGAATAAATGCTTTATCAGCATCCTTTGTCGGATATCTCGGATAAAATCTAAGCATCAGAGTGATTAAATTCTATATTAACATCCCTTTCTCGGATACATGAGATAAAATTGACAAAATCTAAGTATCAGAGTGAATAATTTTTTTTTATCAACATCTTTTGTCAGATACAACGAATGTAATTAACAAAATCTAAATATCAGATTGATTAAATTCTATATCAGCATCCTTTGTCGGATATGCCGGATAAAATTGACAAAATCTAAGTGTCAGAGTGAATAAATTTTTCTTTATCAGCACCTTTTGTCAAATAAATCAAATATAATTGACAAAATCTAAGTATCAGAGTGATTAAATGCTTTATCAGCATCCTTTGTCGGATATCTTGTATAAAATCTAAGCATCAGAGTGATTAAATTCTATATCAACATCCCTTTGTCGGATACATGGGATAAAATTGACAAAATCTAAGTATCAGAGTGAATAATTTTTTTTATCAACATCTTTTATCAGATACAACAAATATAATTGACAAAATCAAAATCTAAGTATTATGAAAAAATTGTAAGTAAGTAAGTAACAAAATCTTTCTTGAATTCACCCCATGGATACACAATACAGAAATTTAATTCAGGAAATTATGAAAAAAATTGAGCAAATTCCTTATTTACTTGATATTTACTGAAAATTGATACTTAGGTTTTGTCAGTTTTATCCCATGTATCCGAGAAAGGGATGTTGATATGGAATTTAATCACTCTGATACTTAGATTTTAATCACTCTGATACTTAGATTTTGGCAATTTTATCCGACATATCCGATAAAGAATGTTGATAAAGTATTTATTCACTCTGATATTTACATTTTGATAATTTTATTCGATGTATCTGACAAAGGATGTTGATGGAAGTGAATTCAATTGATAAAGAATGTTAATAAAGAATTTGTTCAATTTTTTTCATAATTTCCTGAATTAAATTTCTGTATTGTGTATCCAAGAGGTGAATTAAAGAAAGATTTTGTTACTTCCTTACTTAAAATTTTTACATAATACTTAGATTTTGATTTTGTCAATTATATTTGTTGTAACTGATGAAAGATGTTGATAAAAAAAAATTATTCACTCTGATACTTAGATTTTGTCTATTTTTCCTATGTATCCGAGAAAGTGATGTTGATATAGAATTTAATCACTCTGATACTTATATTCTATCCGAGATATCCGACAAAGGATGCTGATAAAGCATTTATTCACTCTGATACTTAGATTTTGTCAATTATATTTGATGTATCTGACAAAAGATGTTGATAAAAAAATTTATTCACTCTGACACTTAGATTTTTTCAATTTTATCCAATATATCCGACAAAGGATGCTGATAAAGCATTTATTCACTCTGATATTTAGATTTTATCAATTATATTCGTTGTATCTGACAAAGGATAGTGATAAAAAAATTATTCACTCTAACACTTAGATTTTGTCAATTTTTCCTATGTATCCGAGAAAAGGATGTTGATATAGAATTTAATCACTCTGATACTTAGATTTTGTCAATTTTATCCCATATATCCGAGAAAGGGGTGTTGATATGGAATTTAATCACTCTGATACTTAGATTTTAATCACTCTGATACTTAGATTTTGTCAATTTTATCCGACATATCCGAAAAAAGATGTTGATAAAGTATTTATTCATTCTGATATTTACATTTTGTCGATTTTATTCGATGTATCTGACAAAGGATGTTTATAAGAAAAAAAATTTATTCTCTCTGACACTTAGATTTTGTCAATTTTATCCGATGTATCTGGCAAAGGATGTAGATAAGAAAAAATTATTCACTCTAACACTTAGATTTTGTCAATTTTTCCTATGTATCCGAGAAAAGGATGTTGATATAGAATTTAATCACTCTGATACTTAGATTTTGTCAATTTTATCCGACATATCCGATAAAGGATGTTGTTAAAGCATTTATTCACTCTGATATCTAGATTTTGTCAATATTATTCGATGTACCTAACAAAGGATGTTGATAAAAAAAAACTTATTCACTCTGAAACTTAGATTTTGTCAATTTTATACGATGTATCTGACAAAGGATGTTGATAAGAAAATTTATTCACTCTGACAATTAGATTCTGTCAATTTTATCCGATGTATCTGACAAAAGATGTTGATAAAAAAATATTCACTCTAACACTTAGATTTTGTCAATTTTATCCTATGTATCCGAGAAATGGTTGTTGATATAGAATTTAATCACTCTGATACTTAGATTTTGTGAAATTGCTGTATTGTCTGTCCAGGAAGCGAATTCAATCGATAAAGAATGTTGTTAAAGAATTTGTTCAATTTTTTTCATAATTTCCTGAATCAAATTTCTGTATTGTGTATCCAAGAATTGAATTCAAGAAAGAGTTTGTTACTTACTTACTTACAATTTTTTCATAATGACATATCCAACAACGGATGATGATAAAGAATTTATTCATTCTAATAAATAGATTTTGTCAATGTTATCCGACGTATCTGACAAATGATATCGATAAAGAATTTTAATAAAGAATTTGTTCAATTCGATACTTGAATTATGTCAGTGTTATCAAACGTATCTGTCAAAAGACATTGATAAAGAATTTATTCACTCTGATACTTAGATTTTCTCGATTTTATCAAGCATATCTGACAAAGCATGTTGATAAAGAATTTATTCACTCTGATACTTATATTTTGTGAATGTTATCTGATGTATCAGACAAAGAGAAGTTGATAAAGAATTTATCCACTCTAATACATAGATTTTGACAATGTTATCCAACGTATCCGAGAAAGGATGTTGATAAAGAATTTATTCAATCTGATACTTAGATTTAGTCAATTTTATCCAATGTATCTGACAAAGATGTTGATAGAAAAAATTTATTCACTCTGATACTTAGATTTAGTCAATTTTATCCGAAGTATCTGACAAAGATGTTGATAGAAAAAATTTATTCACTCTGATACTTAGATTTTGTCAATGTTATCCCATGTGTATGACAATCGATGTATGCAATTCCTTTTCTTACATCTCCGATGTTTTAATAGACATTCTAAACGTTTGATATGCTAGCATACTCTAAAAATAATGAACAGATAACAATGTAATGCATAATATATTTTTAATGAAATAATACCATGTAGAATATTAATACAAAAATATATTATGATACATTATTAATACCAATGATCAACTTTGGACATTTTGAGTCTGTTCTATGAAATAGTTCACCATGTTCTCTCTTGATATTGTAGCTATTGTCTTCTCTTAGCTCGTGATCAGTAGAATAATCATTATTCCATTTTGAGTCATACACAATTTTTACTGGTGTGTCACCGAAAGGTTCATTATGCGATTCGTCTATGGTATTATTTGGTTCATTAACTGTTTGATCAATGGCAGTAACGTTTGCTGGCACTTTGTTTTTCATCGATTCATCTTTATATTCCTTATTGATATTTTCTACCAATGCCCTTTTTATTTTTCCGGCAATTTCACTGTGTACTACAACATTATTTTTACACAGGTAACAGTTTCGGCACGTAGACAAGACATGGTTTATGATATTAGTAGAAGAGCAGGCCTTTCTTCTTTTGACCTTCCGTTGAATGCTAATACCCGAAAGCTGACGATAGGATGTATCAGTAGGTAATGTGTTACCTGCAACAGTAGCAAGGAGTTGTCCTCTATCATCAACGAATATTTTTATGTTGGCATTCTCTTTGAGTGCAATCATCTCTGGAGATCTCAATCTCGCATATCCACCAACATAAGAGTTGAATTTTTTCGGTACTCCAAAGAAATTTAATTCATTACTGTCATGACAATGCACGCATACGCTTCCGATAGTGCTACCACTTGTACTTATTTCATAGTTTAAATACTTCTCCTTGTCAGCATTCAATGGTACAACAACACTATTAGGTGAACACACTTTCTTAAAATGCTCCATCTCCACTTTTTTAAAGATATGACTTATGTGTTTATCGTTCCAAGGCGTAAAAAATACTGATTTAATACATGCAATAAACTAGGTAGTGTCGATAACCCGCCATAAATTACCAGTGGGAAAGCCGCATCGTGTCTCTGAGCAAGCATAGAGTACAATTGTTAAAGCCATAAGCATATTTCATGTCATTTTAAGATACGTAAAAAAAAGTTGAATAATTTCGAAGTCCAAAAAAAAATTAGTCCAATAAAAAAAAGTGCTACTACAAACAATATTTTTCTAATAGTAAAAGTCACGACTAACATTTCTATATCATTCTCATTTTGAATTTGGAAAATATTAAATGTGATTTTTTTTTTGTTTTAAGTATGTTACATGTCATTCTAAGAGATATAAAAAAAAGTTGAAAAAATATAACATGTTAAAAAAAATAATAATAAAAAAAACTTCAAAAAAATTAAAAAAAAATGGGGGAGGGGGCCAAAAAGTTGGAGGGAGGGGCCCCTTGGAGGTATGGGACCTTTGGAGGTTGAGGCCCTTGGTGGTTAGGGTAACTGGTGCTTATAATCCATGGTGCTTCGAACCTATAATCACCTCACTACTTGATTTGTAATGATTTCCATGGATTGTTCTGAATTTCATTATTAAAATTCTTTTCTTGACATCTACGTCTCTCTTAGTATTAACTTTTTAGTATACTATAACGTTAGACTCTATTTTAAATTGACAATACTGTTCAAACGCCACTTGTGTATTATACAGAACACATCGAAGAAGTAAGGCCAGGTCAATTCACAGGACCATTTTATCATCGTTAACCATTTTCATAGCTTGATGTTGATCCAAATTTATAACAAATTGTCTGAGTTAACAAGCCCTTCGGGGTTTCCTTAACTGCTAATCAGTTTAGCCCTTTTTTACCACCTTCATACGGTCCGACCACTAATTAGGATCATTCACATCCCTATTATTCAATCAACAATTAATATCGTTCATACAGTCCAACTCGCAAATGCTATACCCTTTTTTTGCAATTAGAGTTAGCTCTTACGCAAAATGATATAAAGCCAATTAAGCTATTAAATACCTTGTACCACTGTCTCTTGTAGGCGTCAAATCTATTACGTATCTGATCATATTCTTTGTATTGTTGATGCGTTCCATTCCTCATTCTTTAATTACCCGTGACGCATTCTTAACCAACGGAATACCTTTTCGCAAAAAAAATCGCAAATAGAGTTATTTTTACGCAAATGGTACAATTTTCAACTTAAAACGATTCTAACTATAGCATTCCATTCCTCAAACTTTAATTACCCGTGACGCATTCTTAACCATCGGAAGTTTAATTTGGTTATTGAGCTTAGAAGTAATTACCCTTTACAAAAAAATTAGTTGTTCTATTAATGAACCCGTGAAACAAAACCAGTCTGATTGCATTACACAATCTCGCTCCTAGTTCCAAAACGTGGGTGTTGCCTTAGAAACCCGTCTGGTAACTCATGTATCGTTCATAGTAATAGCTGACTGTCCTTGGTAAGTCATTGTACCCTTCAAACTGCACTGTATATTCATGCCTCAGGCATAAGTTTCCTTGTAAGTTTCGGACTGTGTATATCGATACTACTATTGATAGGACCAGAGCTGTCATTCTATGCATACGTATTATCCTATATATCCTCTAAGTTAAGAGGCCAAGACCTTTAACAACTTATTTTCAGTAACTGCTCATATGCCGCCTATTGGTTTGACGCTCCCCAAGTTTTAGCCAAAAATTTAACCAATTGGTCTCGTTTGGACAAAACTTGAACTGTTATTGTCCAATCTACACATTTGCTGAATTTCTAAAACTGTACATAAGCTAATATTCACCGTGCCTGAAAACAAAAGGCGTATATTAAACTTGTCCCCAAATGGGGGTTTGTCCTCAAAGTAGCCTGATAGTAATACTGATGATATTCGCTGAGGCTTCTTTAGGCCTACTGAACAGGAGGTGGGAACTTGTGTAGCCAATGGAGCTTATACAGCTTTTACAGACTGAAAAATATTTCCACGCTCAAAAATACTTGCCTCCGTAGAATTCTACATTTACACTGGGAACAGAAAATAGCACAGCAGCCCGTTCAAAAATTGACTCGCACACGCCTTGCTAAGAAAATCCAAAAGAGTAACATAGAAGACAAACATCGAACGGAAGACAATATACGCTGAAATCAAGCTTTTCCCTGGATCCCAGCAGACTACCGTCTAAGAGGCAGGTCTAGAAATTCCCTACATCGGAACTAACAGCCCAATCTTTGTTAGCCCAAACTCGCAAGAGACCTCAGCAGCGGTAAACCATGGAAACCATTGGATACTCCTTCTCGGTGACTAAGAAGGCTTTCCTCTTGAGGCAAAAAAGGTTCTAAGGTAAAAAAAAAAAAATACAAAATTGATTGAAACAAGCTTGCTTGATCAAACAGTTCGTGGTAACGAACTGTAAATAAGAAGCTATGCGGCTCAATAGTAACCGAAACTCTAAGAAACCGAAGTCTTGATAATAATGGATACATCAAAAGAATAGAATTTTGATGCTTATTCAAAATATGTAAAATTCATCAAATTTAATGTTATCCATAAAAAGTTACGAGCCTGAGAAAATTTGCCAGTTTTTGAAAAAGGGGGGAACATCACCAAAACATCAAGTGATCTTAATGATAATCACTCCATCATGGGGGCCCGCAGAGGGGCCATGGACCCCCCTGGAATTTAGACCAGAATAGGAAGAAAATAGAAGTGTAACAACTAATGAAAGAAAAAGAATTTATTATTTTTGTTTTGTCTTTAAGAACTGCTATGAAAGTTGTTAAGAATCAATTCAGAATTTAATTCAATTCTTAGATCTTAGATTAACTCAAAATAAGTAATTATTTACCTATCTAAAGGAGACCGAAACCGGAACCCGATTTAGGGTGTAGAGTAAATACTCTCAAGGGCATTCTTATGCCCTAGCAATAGTGTGACAAGCTTGATAAAGCTTACCGCATTTGGGAATTAACAAACAAAGAAGGTTTTATATATAGACAGCGTCGTGCCCTACCAGGAGTCAGCTTAGTCTTGGTTTTTGCTTATATTTTGTCAAGCTAAAAACTTAAGTCTAACTTTTTTATTCTTTTCCTTAATTTTAAAATATAATCTTAGTTAAGGGGCAAGACTCCAATTTTGATTAAGTCCATATCGATCATCTCCATTGGTTGTATCCTATAAGGTCTTATCCTATTAGAAATTTTGCTTGCTTTTCTTTCATAATAATGAAACTTAACTTTTAGCTTAAACCTGAATGGCAATTTAGTCAAGATCCCAGAATTTGTGAATTAAAAATATTGATCTTTTAATAAATCAACATGTAATTAATAATTAATCAACAAATAATTCTAAATAAATTACAAATAAATGGCTTAAATTGAATAGTAAAATTAATAGTAATTAGTAAAAATATTAGTAAAATAGTAACCATTCTTTTTTTTATAGTAAAACTCTTGGTTTTTCTATACCGGTATAGAATCACATTTTTGTACCACTCACTGTTTGAAATATGATCAGTCTAAAGGTATCATCATCAGTGTGGTGGCCGGCGTTTACCCCCCCCCCCTCCCCCCCCGGCGATTACCTTCTTGGAAAATATCCCACCGCAGAAAATACCCCTCCCCCGGAAAATATCAACGACATACATCTTTATATTTTTTTTACCACAAAATTTATTTCTCCTCCAATCTTCCGCTATTCTGGTATCTCCCCCCCCCAACTGGAAAATTTTCTGCGGGCTCCCTTGCACTCCATCAGATTCAGCATACCAGAGAACCCTAATGTGGAGGTTTCAAGCTCCTATGTACAAAAATGTGGAATTTTGCATTTTTTGCCTGAAGAAATATCACGGATGCGTGTTTATTTGTTTGTTGTTTTTTTCCAGGGGTGATAATATCGAACCAGTGATCGTAGAAGATCGGGAGAGGGCTCATTTGATCAGAAATCAAAAGTTCTAGTTGCCCTTTTTAAGTGACCGAAAATATTGGAGGGCAGCTAGCCCCCCTCCCACGCTCATTTTTCCACCAAAGTCACCTGATCATAATTTTGAGATAACCAATTTGTTTAGCATAGTCGAAAAACCTAATAACTATGTCTTTGAGGATGATTTAACTCCCCACAGTCCCCGGGTGAAGGGCTGCTAGTTATGAACTTATCCCATTGTTTACATATAGTATTGGTTATTGGGAAGTATATAGACGTTTCAAAGGGGGGAAGTATATAGACGTTTCAAGGGGGGATTTTTTCCGGTGTGGGGGGAGGGGGGTCGTATGGTACGTGGGAGGTTTTTCCTGTGGAGAAACTTTTCAAGGGGGAAGGGAATTTTACATGGAGGGGGAGCCGGATTTTCCAGCATTATTTAAAAAACTATCAGAAATTAAATTAAAAAATGTATTTTTTCAACTGAAAGTAAGGAACAACAATAAAACTTAAAACGAACTGAAACTATTACGTAGGCTATATGAGGAGAGTCGCCTCCTCGTCAATACTTGGCTTTTTACGCTAATTTTTTTTTAACTTTCAAAAGAGCTACTTATTTTTATCAAACGGCCTTTGTGATTCAGGAGTCATTCTTATAGAATTGGGACAAAATTCAGTACTTGTGCATTATATGTCACCCACCGCTATATGCTGTATAAGGAACTACTGCAGGAAACTAGACAAACGGGTATTTGCTAGATAAATGGATGGCAAAGCGTGATTTTAAATTGCGTTTACAATATTTAAACTGTTGTTTTTTGGAGTTTAGGGGGGAAAGGTACCTAGGTTAGGTTACGTATTTAATATATGCTATGTTTTACACCCCACCCCACCCCCGTAATGTGCAAATATATAGCCCAAATTTGTTTCTAAACTATTATATATTCATCCTATTTTATTTTATTTCATTAGCACTAACCAAACTTGACTTCTTTCGTGGGTACCGTATAATGCACAAGTTCCCAAAATTCGACCTTTAGCGCAAAGAGCGAGGTATTGACGAGGGGGCTTTTTTTTAAACAAGTTTAAAAAAAACTTGTTTTTATTTATTTGATTTTAATTTGAAAGTTGAAACGACCTGTCCGATCAACGGCAAATCCAATCTTAGTTTGATCAGAATCGGAAGACATCCTAGCCGCAGCAAACCAAAGAAACGACTAGAGGCTACTTATTGGCACTTTGGGTACATTAGAGGCAAATGAGGTTCTAATTAAGTTAAGAAAAAACAGAAACGATTCCTGAACTGCAAGCTTAATGGATAGCATGATTTTTCATATTGAATTTTAATTGTAAGTTTATCTTCCTGATTTTAAATATTCCAAATATTGAACTAGGCAACAGCAGATACCTTAAGTCCACTTAGCCAATATTTATCATTTACCATCGTTTATTTACTATTCATCCTCTCCATTTAACGTCACTGTTCAAAACAGAGGATGACGTGCTTAAGAGTTGTAACAAGTGCTCCTCTAACGAACGTGCAAAGTTGAAAATTCTCTTGAGAGAATCTCTTAAAAATGCACTTGTGAAATAAAAATTCCCAAGTGCTAATGCTAATGAATTCATTGAAAATAGAAATATGGAGAGAACATTAAACTTAAATTTTGTCTCGAATTCAGGAAACGACCAAATTAAAACCACGATTATCAGAATTGCCACAAGTCTGAATGGAAAATCACGAGATAGTTTCTTCAAAACTCGCTAGTTCAGAGAAAAAAAAAATCATTGAAAAGCAGATATTGTCTCGAATTCAGGAAACGACCAAATTAAAACCACAATTTTCAGAATTGCCACAAGTCTGCATGGAAAATCACGAGATAGTTTCTTCAAAACTCGCTAATTCAGAGAAAAAGAATCATTGAAAAGCAGATATTGTCTCGAATTCAGGAAACGACCAAATTAAAACCACGATTTTCAGAATTGCCACAAGTCTGAATGGAAAATCACGAGATAGTTTCTTCAAAACCCGCTAGTTCAGAGAAAAAAAAATCATTGAAAAGCAGATAGATGTATAGAAAAACGGGGGAGAGGTTATGGAGAGAGGTGGTTTTAAAGGAGGACAGAGGGGACACTTGTCCCGGAAGCAGAAATTTTAGGCGCAAAAAAAATTAAATAAATAATATAACATTCATAATCATTTTCTAGTTTTTGAAATTTTATTTTATTAAATTAAAGTAGGAGGCGTAGTTGGCAGTAAGTATAAGCTAATTGAATCTGAAATTTTCATTTTTCTCATATCTTTTCCCATATGAAGTAAGAAAAGTAAGATTTAAATAAATGAAAAATTGTGTTAAAATTTGGCCTGAAAATTTTTGGGAGACAGGGGAGGCACTCAATATTTTTGCCCCAGGCGCAAGAGAGACCATAACCACCAGTGGTAATTGACCGTTTCCTATTCTTGAAATTTTTAGGTTTTTGGTCCCGAATTTCTTTCATGTTTTTGTCAATATCATCAAATTAATTATTCATACTTCATTCAGTTTCCACAAAAAAGTTGTCCTTACTTTCTTTTGAAATACTTTTAAATATGACTTGCTTTTCAACTTTTCAAGTGAAAAGCGTAAAAGTCCGTTTAAAAAAATCATGGAGGGGGCAAACTAATTTTCCAATAAACAGCCTAAAGTGGGCAAAGTTTCAGAAATACAAAAGAGGATAGAATAAAACATAAATGAGCAATAAACATAAATTGCAATAAATTGCAAATAAAACAAGTAATAAAGAATAAGCATAAATTTGTAGTGCATGGATAACAAGGTATCTAAATATATAAAATTGTATAATCATAGTAAAAAAAATCATTAAAATTGTTAAATGCTTGAAACTACTGGAATGGACAAAAATGCACATAAACAGATTTTTGATGCCCTTTTTAAAGTTTTTTAAATACCCCCCCCCCCCCCAAAAAAAAAATCCTGGATACGCCCTTGGAGAGGATGAACGAAAATCTTGAGCAAAATTAGGCCCAGAAGAGGCAAAATGAGGCCTAAAGGGAATAAATGCCCCGTTCTTACATAGAAATTTACCCCACTGGAAAAATATATCTTTTGGCAATCCTAGCCCAAGTTCTTATTTATAGCTTTGGCTACGTTCTTGTGACATTTATTTCACGCGGCTTTCGTGTATTTTAACATATTTTTCCGAATATTTCCGGGGGCTCATGGGTTCTTGCATCGAGCAGGATTCTCCCCCACCTGTGTCAGCATGTATGACCAAGAAAATATATTTTTATTCGAACAGAATACATTACTGTTGTCCTAAAAATAATCTTTTGACAGTTAAGGTTTAATATTTGACCTGTAATAGTCGATATAAAAATTCTTTCTTTTTTTTAAAAAACTTAAAACTTTCATTTCCAAGTCTTTTCTAGCCATAACTTCAAAGAGCACTATCAGCTATTAATCCGATTCAAAATTTCTCACATAAAATTAATTTTTTACTAAACAAAACCTAAGAATGTGTTTTCTTATCTATTTTCCTTTTCCTGTACAAGAAGGAGAAAGTTTCCATCCATAAAAGGAAAATTCTGGTCTTTTTTTTTGTTCCAGTTTACTGCTTGGCAGACACCGTGACCAAATCAAAAGCATACTTCATATTATACAAGGGCAATGTTTGAACTACTGCGGGGCAAACAAAGGGTCCGCCGGGAAAAAGGAAGGGAAAATTCAGCCATCCGATCAAATGAAAATCCATGAGAAAAGTTGTTCATTAATATGAGTGCCCCTACCTTTTCTTTCAGTAAATAAGTTTTTTCATAGAAGACACAATGACAGCAAAAGACATTCTACAACATTAAGAAATGACATTAGCTGACCATTCTTGATATTATAAGATTTCATGGATGAGATGAAGTAGATGTTTTATTCAACTACCATAAAATATTTATTTAGTACGAGAATGGGCTGAAAGAGCTAAGGGTCATTCAAAGCAAGCCATAAAATACCATGCAAGAAGACACTGAGGGTTCCTAAAGCGAAACAAATAAATTTACAATCACAAAATGATATCCAAATTTACAATAGATTAGATATTTAATTCCAGGACGGTTGCACCCAAAAAGATTTAGGAGGTAAACTTAAACCAAATAACAAAACCGTATCCAGGGGGGAGGGGTTCATTGGCGCCCATAAGCTGAATTTTAGGGGGGGCTAAGCTGGTCAAATCGGCACTTCCAATGTTGTATAATAGAAATATAAAAACAAATATGTAAAATACAAGGCAGCATCATTCTGCCAGGGGGGGGGGGCTGGAGCCCCCCTCCATATGGGCACCCATGGAGGGGTTACCGAGTTTGACCCCCCAACCCCAAAATTTTTGTCCTTGCCGTAAAACGTAACAAAAATGCATATAAAAAATTTTTTGAAGCGTTTTTTTTTGTGCCCCCTGCCCTGAAATAAATACCCTTCCCTCTCCGAAGGAAAATTCTGGATACACCTTGTCTACTAAGCAACTATTAAGACATGTTGAAAATATTAAATCTATTAAAATTTTACAATCAATAGGGTACTTCGGCATAAATAAATCTACGTTTTTTTATTTAATTTTTATTTAATTTTGTGTTCCGGATCTACGGAGCAATAAACGGCCGAGGAACTGGTTTTTTGAAGCCTACTTCTCACTCTGTTTCATTGTATCGTGCATAGAGGAAATCAGGGTCAATTTAAAGAAAATGTACTTAGGCTAATTATTTTCAACTTAGAATGTAATTATTATAATTAAAAATACCATCAAAATCTCCATAGAACACAGGTTTTTCATCACCTTTCTAAATGGTAAAGACTTAAAGTGGTAAAATGGTAAAGACTAACCGTGACGATATGTTTAAGTGGTACTTCCGTAACGGTAAAGCGACTAACTTAATAATTACGTGATTTTAAATAACCAATGCATTATTTGGTTCAGGGGCGTAACCAAGGCGCCTCGGGGCCCCCTCCTCCAAAATACTGGGTTTTTTGAGTTTCTGAGCAGTTTTTATTCAAATTATAAAATAAAATCTTCATTTTTATTATTGCCCCTCCGATTTTTTTTTATTATTTCACCAACACCCCCCCCCCCATGACAATATCCTAATTTGGCTAAAAAAATTTGAACCCATCAATTATCATGGCACTTTCATGATAGTAAGACGGTTAATCTTATTGATTATGAAACAAATAAAAAACAAGTTTTTTTTTTAACTGAAAGTAAGGAACGACATTAAGACTTAAAACGAACAGAAATTATTCCGTATAAGAAAGGGGCTGTCTCCTCCTCAACGCCTCGCTCATTACGCTAAAGGTTTTTTATTGTTTTAAAAAATAGAGTTGTGAGAAAGAGTCAAACCTTAGCGCAAAGAGCAAGACGTTGAGGAGGGGACATTCCCTTTCATATACGGAATAATTTCTGTTCGTTTTAAGTTTTAATGTCGCTCCTTGCTTTCAGTTAAAAAAAACTTGTTTTTTTTATTTAATTTCTGAACGCTTTTAAATTAATGCAGGTTTTGATTTTGGCTCACCGTAAATGAATAATTAAACGAAATTTGCATATTAATTTTACTTTTTTTGGCTAAATGGCTTTCTCGAAAGTTGTTTAATTTTATTTACGAACGTTTTTATTAGTAATAAATATACGTAACTTACGAATTAACTTACGTAACGAACTTCTATATTCGTTTATTTTTATTACGTATATTAAGGGGTTCACCCCCCCCCCCTAATCAATACCTCGCTTTTCACGCTAAAGTTTAAATTTATGAACTTTATACAATCACCCCTGGAAAAACAAAAAACAAACAAATAAACACGCATCCGTGATCTTTCTTCTGGCAAAAAATACAAAATTCCACATTTTTGCAGATAAGAGCTTGAAACCTCTATAGTAGGGTTCTCTGATACGCTGAACCTGATGGTGTGTCATTAAGGTTCTATGACATTTAGGGGTCGTTTCCCCCTTTTTTCAAAAATAACGCAAATTTTCTCAGGCGCGTTAGAAAAAAAAAACTATAAATATTGGCGAAAAAGCTTTTAGTAAAAGAAGATTTCTCTGTGTTAGAATCTTCTGAATGTTAAATATTACGAAAATGAGAGGAAAGTAAGGGATGTAAAGAAAGCATCGACGCATGATTTAAGGAAATGCGAAATGGGGATATGGGGAAAAACGCTGAAGATCTGGAAAATACATTCTAGAGGTGTTATAATAAGATATTAAATAAAAAAATCTTTCAACTGAAAGTAATGAGTAACATTAAAATTCAAAACGAACGGAAATTATTCCGTATATGAAAGGATTGCCCCCCTCATCAATAGCTTGTTCTTCGCACTAAAGCCTTGTATCACTTTTAAAAAAGCTCCTTATTCTAGTTAAACGGCCCTGGTGTTTCAAGAGATGATCTTAAGAAATTGGGACAAACAATGAAACTTTAGTGTAAAGAGCAAGATATTTAGGAGGGGGCAACCCTTTCATATAGGGAATAACAGTTGGAAAAACCTTTTTTTTATTTCTGATTGTTTTTCAACTAATACCGGTAAATCAGGCTCTCCTTCATGAAAAATTCCCTCTCCTCACGGGAAACTCCTCCGTGAAAAGTTCCTCCACGTAAAATTCCCTCCTCCCGTAAAATTCCCCCAGAACAATTCCATTTTTGCTGAAACCAAACGGATAATATTGTAACTTACAGCCCTTTCCCCAGGGTCTTTGGGGGGGGGGGGGGTCATGTTATCCCCAAAGGTATAGGTATTAAACCTTTCAATTATACTAAACAAAACGGCTATCTCATAATTTTGATGGGACGACTTAAGAGAAGAAAGGGGTATGGGAGGGGAGCTAGATGCCCTTTAAGCGACCAAAGTCGCTTAAAAAGGGCACTAGAACTTTTGATTTCGGATCAAATGAGCCCTCGCCTGATCTTCTAGGACCATTGGTTCGATACGATCACCCCTGAGAAAAACATCCGAAAAAAAACAAGTTAACACGCACACGTGATCTTTCTTCAGGCCAAAAAAGGCAAAATTTCACGTTTGTGTACATAGGAGCTTGAAACCTCTTCATTAAGGTTCTCTAGTATGTTGAATCTAATGGTGCGATTTACATTAAGATCGCTAGATGTTGTGAGAGTGTTTCTGCGCTTTTTTAAAAATTGAGCAGATTTTCCCAGGCTCGTAAGTTTTTATCGGTAACATTAAACTTAGTGAATTATATATATTTTGTATCAGGGCCGAAATTCGATTCTTTTGTTATATATATTGTTATCAAGACTCTGTTCCTTAGAGTTTCGGTTACAGTTGAGCCGCGTCGCTCCTTACTTTCAGGCCGTGACCACGAACTGTTTGATTGTGTTGACATCACGTTAATAAATTGAGAGGAAACAGTCATTACGGAATAGTCAATATCACAGTAAAGGTAATATAACAGTCAATTCTAAAACTTTGCCAACCTGCCTGATACTCTAGGCGGGCATGCCTCTCCAAAAGCTAACACAAAACTAATTGTTTAATTTGAGAGTCATAGTTACTCCTGCCCTTTGCCCGTGCCTTAAAAATTTTAAAAAATTTAAATGTTTTTACTTTTATAACTTTAATAAGTCAAATAATATTAACATTTTGATTACTAAATATCAGTATATGTATATTAAACTGACAATGCACATTCATTTGTATTTTTTCAGTAAAGTGTAAATTATGTTCTGGCCTTGGGAAAGCATAGGGGTTTTGACCCCAACTTACGTTAATTTCTGCTCGTTTTGA
Source organism: Artemia sinica (assembly GCA_027921565.1). NCBI lineage: Eukaryota > Metazoa > Arthropoda > Branchiopoda > Anostraca > Artemiidae > Artemia > Artemia sinica. Next base: position 67,219,324 of record CM051264.1, read on the forward strand.
GTTTGACTCGATTATTTATTGTAATTTCTGTTCGTTTTGGGTTTCATTTATTCATCGATGCTGATTTGTGGTAGTTTCACGCTTCGTAGATTATTTGATTTTATTTTTGCTCATTTTTTGTTTAATGGAGTTCTTTATTTTTCTTTGAAAAACTTATTTTGTGGAAAAAGTTTTTTATAAATTAATTTCTGTTCGTTTTATATTGACATAGTCATTTCAGGGAAAAGGAAATTATACTTAAAATCTTTGCGTTTTTTAAGACTTTATAATTTGGCCTGCTATTTGTATGCTGGAGAAATTTTTTTAGTTTTTTTTTTAACAACATGCACCCTCTTAAAAATCTGGACACAAATAGTAGTGTTTAATTTCGTTTCATACCTCCTCTAGTTGACCTGAAATGGAAATCTTGATACCATTCGCAAAAAAATCGGCTTACTTTCTTTGATAGCCTGGATACACTTACGCTATTTTGACTTGGTTAAATTTTGTAATAAAATTCAATTCTGAAATGCCACAGCCATTTCGTTTTTACCAGATTGCTACTTCTCTTGATGAATAATGAAGAAGACCAGCGTCCAGCCAGCGTCTCGCAAAGTTTTTACCTCATGAATAGGTAGAATATCTTGTAAATAAAAATTGGATTTGAGGAAGACTAAAATCTATTCTATAAATCATATACAACATTTTTCTATATAAACCTTATATGCCCCTAGGGCATAACTTACAACCCTTGTAGTGAGGGCTCAGAGGGGGGTTATCATCCTAAAAGACCTAATTTCCAGAACTTTCAACTATGTTGAGCAAAATGGATATCTCAAATTTTGATTGGATTTGTTTGGGAAAATGGTGGGCGTGAGATGTCGTTAGTCGCTATCCAATCACTTTCAACTATTAAAAAAGGCACTAGCCCTTTCAATTTCCAATTGAATGAGCCCTTTTGAAGTTTCTACGACAAGGCTTTCAAAAGAACTTTATATGCCCCCAGGGCATAATTTACAACCCTTGCACTAAGGGCTCTGAGGGGATTATCATCCTAAAAGACCTAATTTCCAGAACTTTCAACTACGTTGAACAAAATGGATATCTAAAAATTTTGATTGGATGTGTTTGGGAAAATGGTGGGCGTGAGATGTCGTTAGTCGCTATCCAATCACTTTCAACTATTAAAAAAGGCACTAGCCCTTTCAATTTCCAATTGAATGAGCCCTTTTGAAGTTTCTACAACAACGCTTTCAATAAAAACTTTATATGCCCCCAGGGCATTACTTACAACCCTTGCCCTGAGGGCTGTGGGGGGAGGGTTTGTCATCCTTAAAGACCTAATTTATAAAACTTTGAACTATGTTGAATAAAATGGCTATCTAAAAATTTTGATTGGATTTGTTTGGGGAAAAGGTGGGCGTGAGAGGGGGGTTAGTTGCCCTCAAATCGCTTTTGACTATTAAAAAGGGTAATAGTCCTTTGAATTTCAAATCGAATGAGCTCTTTTTCAAGTTTCTACGACAAAGATTTCAATAAAAACCTCATATGCCCCCAGGGCATAACTTGTAACCCTTGCCCTGAGGGCTGTGGGGGGAGGGTTTGTCATCCTTAAAGACCTAATTTATAAAACTTTGAACTATGTTGAATAAAATGGCTATCTAAAAATTTTGATTGGATGTGTTTGGGGAAAAGGTGGGCGTGAGAGGGGGGTTAGTTGCCCTCAAATCGCTTTTGACTATTAAAAAGGGTAATAGTCCTTTGAATTTCAAATCGAATGAGCTCTTTTTCAAGTTTCTACGACAAAGATTTCAATAAAAACCTCATATGCCCCCAGGGCATAACTTGTAACCCTTGCCCTGAAGACTGTGGGGGGAGTGTCCTGCTCAAAGGTATAATTTCTTGAACTTTGAACGTCATGGGACAAATTGGCTATCTCAAAATTTTTATTGGATGTGTTTGGGGAAATGGTGGGCGTGGAAGGGGTATTAGTTGCCTTCCAATCACTTTCGACTATTAAAAAGGGCACTAGCCATTTCAATTTCCAATTGAATGAGCCCTTTTTGAAGTTTCTACGACAACGCGTTCTATAAAAACCTTATATGCCCCCAGGGCAAAACTTACAACCCTTGCCCCGAGGGTTGTGGGGGAGTGTCCTCAAAAAAATATTTTCTATCTGGAAATCAACTACGCTGAGCAAAATGGCTATCTCAAAATTTTGATTGGATGTGTTTGAGGGAATGATGGGCATAAGGGGGGGGGCTAGTTGCCCTTTAATCACTTTCGACTATTTAAAAGGGCACTAGACCTTTGAATTTCCAATCGAATGAGCCTTTTTTGAACTTTCTATGACAACGCCTTCTATAAAAACCTTATATGCCCACAGGGCATAACTTACAACCCTTGCCCTGAAGGCTGTGGGGGAGTGTCCTCCTCAAAAACATAATTTCTATGTGAAAATCAACTACGCTGAACAAAATGTCTATCTCAAATTTTGATTGGATGTGTTTCGGAAAATGGTGGGCGTGGAAGGGGTGTTAGTTGCCTTCCAATCACTTTCGACTATTAAAAAGGGCACAAGCCACTCCAATTTCCAAGTGAATGAGCCCTTTTCTAAGTTTCTACGACCACTTTTTCGATACTAAGTGCCCTGCTCTAAAGGAAAAAAAAATAATAAATAGTACATTGTGCCAACATCGTTCTTATATGCCCTCAGGGCATAACTTAAAACCCTTGCCCCGAGAGTTGTGGGGGAGTGTCCTCCTCAAAAACATTTTTCTATTTGGAAATCAACTACGCCGAACAAAATGGCTATCTCAAAATTTTGATTGGATGTGTTTGGGGGAATGATGGGCGTGTGGAGGGGGGGGGGGGCTAGTTGCCCTCCAATCGCTTTCGACTATTAAAAAGGGCACTAGCCACTCCAATTTCCAATCGAATGAGCCCTTGTCGAAATTCCTACGACAACTCCTTGGATACGAAGTGCCCGGGTATGGAGGAAAAAAAAACACATTGTGCCCACATCGTTCTTTACTTAGGCAGCGCGATTGCGCTGCCTATGATTGGCGAATGGCTTGATGGCAACTTGATTTAATTCACTTATACGTGAAGGAAGGATGTGAAGGAAGATGTAATTACCAGAGAGGAGTTAGATGTGGTAGTAAAATGATGGAAAACTAACAATGATTGGGGCGTTGTAAATGAGTATTTGAAATTTGGTGGTTATAAAGTTAGAAATAGGATAATGAAAATTGCGAATATTTTTTTTTGAAAAGGGGGAAGTAGGCTACTAAGTGGTTTTAGGAAAATAGAGGCATTTGCACATAAAAGCTCGATTGCAATAGGAAGCTGGTGATACTTAACTTGGCATGGTGAAATTTTTTAGACTAAAAGATGCTGCAGCTGCTATAAAGAACGCAGAACATTCCTTTTTTAATTCTAATTCGTAAAGGTTCCATCCGTCAGCTGATATTGACTTCAATGGCTGGGTCAAGCAGCACAGAGAAACGTCTAGTCTCTCAAAGAGGATGTTTGGGAAAACTTTAAGATAAGTGCAATATTTCAAGTTGGCCCTCTTTCTTGCACTTTTGTCTTATAGCCACCACACTCAAGATCTTGTATCGCGAACATGAGACAATAACCGGTTTTCATGGTCTTTATACCAGACAATATTAGCTTCGGCTGGGTGGGTAACTACATTGTAGCTATATTTAGTTGGTATTTTTGTTAGGGTAGGTTAGTTTAGGTTACGTATTTTATATAATGCGGTCTGGGCGGCCCCCCTTCCAGAATTCTTTGTTGTAGTTTTCAAAATTGTATTGATAAAGTATTATATTTTCATCATATTCTCTTTTTTTCATTAGCATTGACCAAACTTTACTTTTCGACAGAACTTGAGTGTGGTGGCTATAAGACACTAGTACCCTCTTTCCTGCCATTGCAGCACTTACTTAGCAGATTAGCAACCCCTGTGGCACCGTTTTTTATGTTTTGCTTTTATTTTTTCCCTTTTGTTTCCAGCACTACTTTTTCCTGGCAGAAAACTCTCGGAGTGGAGAGCGTAAGAACTTAACATGGTGGGCTGTTAGCTTTGACGCATTAAAACTCGCTAGGGTAGCATTTAGCACCAGTCTAATTCATGAGCTGTTGTACCACTCTTATGGAAGCACCTAATTTCGATGAAAGGGCAGAGAGGAGGAAATTGATTTTCTTTTAGATTGGGAAAGGATCAGTGTAAACAGGACGACATAAAATGAGTGATAGTAATTAAAATCTTAATTTGGGAATATGAAAATAACAATAATTTTCATAGCAGACGAATTGCTCTGAGGTAAAATACAAAAATCACCCTGAAAAGAACGAAATTGCGATCCATATCCAAACATGCCCTCCTGAAGTACTTTTTCTGTAGTTGCGATAATTATGTTGCGGAGAAACACTGCAGCTTTTTAATTTTTTTTTCTGTCTTATTCTTTACCTTGATATGAGCAGTCTGTAGCTTGGAACGGTAGCCTAAGAGGTATAAAATTTGAAACTTTTTGACGATATGAAAATCGCGAAAAAGAGACGAAAAATCGCTCTGAAGTTTTGCAAGGTTTTTAGTAGTTTTCAGAAAATAAAAATTTATTGTATCTATTCTGTGACATAGTGTAAGAATAAGAAACAAAATGAAATTATCTACGGATTTCTTACGAAAGTAAACTTCTTACGAATCATGCAGCATCGAGCTCGCGTACAAGATGGAATTGTTTCTTCAAAAGCAAAAGATTGCAATTCTGTTTTCTATTCTGGATTTCCCAGAAATAATTCTTGAAATCGGTCTCAAAATCCCCGTTTCTAGTTCGTTTGTTCTTTTAGGTGAAAACGGTATTTAAGAATCTCGCTTAACGTTAATTGCTTAACGCAAATTGATTAACGTTATTTGTATTAATAAATACATAAGTAAATCCAGCTTGAGCCTGGAACTGAACTAAAACAAGTCTAGTCACAATTCGATTAGCAAGTGGGGAAACGAGAGGAGTTTTTGTGAATCTCGTCGTCAGCACATCTACCAGAAGGGGTAAATAGATATAAACCAAACTTGCCCTGAAGTGAGCCTAGTAGGCCAGTAGCCTAGTTGTGCCTTTTGGGTGCCCAGAAAAATCTACCTCTGCAGGAAGAGTTGGACTATTGTCATTAGGACAATCAACCAGAATGGGATCTCTGATATCAACAAACCCCGGTGGAGAGTAAGGGCTAGACTCAAAGATGTACCTTTCCAGGATCTGTACCTGACCTAACTACTGAGAGGGAGACAGGGGTCTCAAAATATCCAGTCACCAGCCTAATTACCAGGAGAGCAGGTAGAATTCAACCAAATCTGGTCAACGGCTAGAAGCTCCCTTTTTAAGGGAATTTCTAGAGTCTTGTCATCTGCATTCACAAGAAAGGGTTATCAGATTCCAATTTCAAAAGATACGGATTATCAGCTACGATTGTACTTGCGCCATTAGGGAGGTTCGAATCTGCCCTAGTAGCTCATAGAGCACTTAGTGTACGAACCAAATGTCACATATGCTGCAACATCTTGTTTCAGCTTTAGTGGAGGTACGTCTTCCTATCCTGTAGATCGACCGTTTAATAGACGGTCCATAGCCATAGAAAATCTTAAATGACCATAAGAAGGTTAATTCGAGAAGAAAATTTGCGGATACACAGATTAGTGAAATAACCTCCTCAGCGTATCATTTTATCAACACACATAAACCTAATTTCTGGACCTGGGGTTGTCTATATTTATAGCAAACGTTTAACAGAACATACTAGCTTTCCCCGTGGGGCATAGTCGTATGCGTTGTTCTGCAACTGTTACCCGCGGGTATTAGTGTTACTGCAATACTTCATGGGGCCTTGGCACCGGAGATTGTCAAAACTATAATCCAAAAGAATTCCTCTTTAGAAGCCATAGTTGGTAAAATTCTACTTTAGTTACTTTTGACTATCTTGGAAAGGGGTTAGGTTAAGAAAATGAAACTTTCAGGGATGGGTCTACAGGCTAAAGTATGTCCTGGGAAGATATTTTGAAGTACCCACCTCCACTCCTTCTCCCTCTAGAGGGTCTCAACCATTGATGACCTTTAAAAATATGTGAGTTATAGAAGTGAAACCTTGCAAAATAGATCTTCTGCTTAAATGAAGTACAACAAAATTGTTTTCAGCTTCACAACTTTGCTCAATCCCAATTTATAAGGTTTTAAAGATATGCAAATACATTTCCTAAATTTTGAAAATAAAATATTTATATGTCTTAAAATTCTGCTCAAATAACTGAAATTGCATTTTCAGAGCTAAAGCCAGAGAAAAAGAAACTGATAACTGAAAATTAAGGTAAAATGTTGTTTTGTCAAAATTTCAATGGGTATAGACCTGTCATGTAGGCAAATTTCATGACCCTCTAGAGGGAGAAGGGGTGGAGGTAGGTACTTCAAAATAGCTTCCCGGGACATACTTTAGCCTGTAGACCCATCTCTGAAAGTCTCATTGTCCTAACCTAACCCCTTCCCAAGATAGCCAAAAGTAGCTAAAGTAGAATTTTACCGCCATAGTTGATAGATAGATAGATATACATATTTATTTCAATATAAAAGTACAGTAATTACACAGCAATCTACAAATCCCCACAAAGGCTCCATGGCCTGTAGGAAACAGATCTCATAACATTAAACATTTAAACATGTAAAGCATTTGCTTCATACAAAAAAAAACACACACAAGGAAAGGGATTTCATTAAATAAGCTTTATCAAACTGCAATTAATCACAACTTCTATAAATAAAATAAAAAAAAAATGAAATATAGACAGGGTTTTCATTTCAGGGTGGGACGGGATATTACACCAACAGAGTATTTTCATAGTCATTGTATATTCAAAGAGTACAAAAGTACAAAGTTATAAAGATAAAGATGCTTTTGCGGTTTGGGCCCCAGGGACTCCCCCCACTTCTCATTTTGGACCTGTAGTGGAGAAATTTAAAAGGTGGTATGGTAATCAACATAAACTTTAAAGACAAGAGGTAAAAATGGGGGTGTAGGAAAAGACGAAACAAATTTGCATCAAAAATTGTAATTTTCAACTATTTTCGTGAATGAAAAAAAGGATAACTCATTTTAAAGAAAATAAGTTTACATATTTTAGGAATTAAATAATGTAGGATGTAATGGACTGAACCTATCAATAGAAATTGATAGTTGGAAGGGACGAAATGAAAATCTCCCCTTTTAGGAAAATGTGACATAACGCCATCTGGCTTACCCCAACAACCTGGTCTTTCTTCCCACTACCACGTTTACCACTTTATTTTTTACATTTGTTTTTGTGTTTCAACGAGATAGCATGCTTGAAAAGGGTTGAATAAAAACAGAATCTTACCAAGGGAAAGCTCTTCCGAAGCCAAAACGCTGCTAATAAGAAGCAAGATCCCGAGAAGAGGTTTTATATCCATTTTCCTGTATATAATTGCCAATATTCAGATTCTTATTCAACTAAATTCACCTGAAAATACCAAGCCGATGATTATACTAAAAGATTACTGAACCATCAGTTTACCTACCTTTAGGGGTACCTTCTATGACAGGAAATACACCCGAATCCAAATCGGCAACAAAAGAGATATTTAAAGCACAGATGAAAATAGACATTGGTTTCTTCTTAATAGCTTCCATTTTGAAAAACAAGTTTTAATAAACTATTAGGAAATATAAGAGCCTTTGTAAAGACTTTCTATTTAAAATATGAGCCCAATTTTCTATTAGAGAAAAAAGAGATTTGAAATTGGACAAAGTCTACCAATATAATTGCCTATGTCGACAGCTCTCGGCTAATTACTAATATTTAGCTCTGAAAACAATCGTCTGGCGTAATACAACGAACACCTGAAGCCAAGTGAGTATTCTCATTATACAGTCAGTAGGTTTAGTTAAAAGCATGACAAATTGTATATATATAGATTAGGTCTGTTCCGTTTTGTCTCACGGTTAGGGAAGCGAGTTGTAACTCTCAGGGGAGTTTCAACTCACAGAGTGAGTCACAAGGAAAAGGGCTAAATAGTCTCGACTGAAAAGCCCACGTTTGCTGAAATAGAAGAAGAAGAATATTGGAAGCTACAATGATTAAAGGGATCAAGTATGGTTTTGGAACGTAAGCTCTTTGAAAGACGATGAGGACTTGTTATATGTTTTCCAGAGTTATTGCCTACGGATTGTTTGGGGTAGCCGTCTGACTTATTGGATTTCAAACGGTAAGCTGTACGAAAAAGGACGATTGTATCCCACCATTTAGGGCTATAGTGAGAGAAAGCTTGAGATGGCTAAGGCACGTTCTGCGGATGAAGGATGATTGATTGTCAATGATCGTCCTTTTTGACCAACCATGACCCGAATGAGGAAACATGAGGAGAGGAGGATTTAAGAAGTAAGAGGTAAGGAGAAGAGGAGGTCCTCTGTCAAAAAAGAAGAGAAGAGGAGTTGAGTAATTTTCTTTGAGAAGAGGAGGCAAGAGAATCCTGAATTTTGTGTTGGGGGAAGGGAGCAAAATATTTTTATTCGGTCCACACAAAAAATAAACATTACATTCCTTCGTATGCGTATTGTCCGGCAGGCTCTTCAAGTAATTAATTAAAAAAAAAAAAAATCCGAGGGAAGTAAAGAGCGAAGTTGAAACTTAAAAAGAACAAAAATTATTAATTAACAGCCAGCCTATCTAACATATATCAATAAAACTAATACAAATAAATCAACTGGTGACACTTCCCTATGTTTGTAACATTACAGAAAACTAGCACTTTACAGAAAACACAAAAGCCAAGTATAGAAAAACAAGAATATTAATATAGGAGTCAAAAGTAAATACGTAGCCTCAGAACGGCAAACTAATCTTTCGGTTACTATGGGCTGTGGTTCGATCTTTACTAGGTTGCAGCTACCGCTGCAACCATGATAACCTATAGAATATGTTAAAGGTTTCTGATTTTTGACACATAAGGCCTTTTCAATTGACAATCTGGATTCTCGAATTGAAAATTTAATTGAAAATTGAAATTGAAAATTTAGAATTGAAAGTCGTCAAATTTAATTTCTATTCACAATATCATCGTGGATTTTACCATTAATTCCCAATACAACAAGCACACATTGTAAAAACCCCCAACCCTCTAAAATGTAATTGTAAAACCAACAACCCTGTTCCAGAGGAGGGTTTTCGATTTTGGATTGTCAGATATTGCGAAAAAATTAAATTTTAATAACATATATACATTTTTCAATCCTTCGAAGATAATTTTTTTTCCTATAGCTAGTTTCTTTATTTTTTCTAAATTTGTCTTTAATGTTCGATTTTATTTTCCTCAATACGCTCCAGAAAACATCTAAGGTTAGATTTCTCTTTCTTAGGGGGGGGGGAGTAGAACTATAAAATAGGGGGGGGGGGGCAAGTAGAACTATAAAAATGGGTAATATTCCTAATAAATTTCATGAATTTCCCGGATGTAGAGCAAAATCTTGAGGGGGGGGGGGCAGTGTGACAAAGGTGTAAATAATTGACCAAATTGACAAGTTTATTCTAAAAAAACAGTAAAAAAAAGTAAAAAAAAAAAACAAAACAAGGAATGACAACGTCAGAAAAAAAGAGGAGCTTTCCTTTTGGTGCGCCACAATCTTTTTAAGGTATTGTTCTAAAATCCGTAAAACACATGAGAAGTGAAGTTTGGTTAATGCTAATGAAATAAAACAAAATAGGATAAAAATATAATAATTTAGAAACAAATTTCGGTTATATAATTGCGTATCAGGGGGTGGGGGCAAATGCATCGTCAGATAGGCAATTACCGGGTAATGGCTATCTGAGCTTTGCTTTCCTCGACGCGGGTTTTACAGATAATAGAACATTACCCTTTTTAATAATAGCATAGATTAGTTTTTTGTTTCCAAGATTTAGAACTACAAAACAAAGCAATGGCGTTTCCCACGGCCGTAACTACAAGGTTATCAATAAACCAAATCATACACTACGATGCCATCTGTATGATAAACTATACAAAAACAACAATAAAAGCCTACAAAAAAGTACATGATCCTAACCATCAAAGAAAAAACATGTATTAGACGAAGTACATGATCATAACTATATAAGCTTATATACTAGTCAATGTTTTGTTATTCATGAACTGAGTTAATATGGCACTGAAAAGCTTTTCTTCGCAGCGATAAAAGCTAATGTGGCCAATTAATGTCAAAATAAAACGATGTAAAATTTGTTAAATAGTTAATAGAGCCGTTTAGATTAGTCTGTTTTCAATAGACAGGATTTGGCTTTGTAGCGGTCCCAAAGCAGTAGTGGAACTGCTGGAATAATTTATTCAACGGATGCTACTTCAAGATTACAACGGATCACAGAAACGGTTCTAGGCGTTTACCCCCCCCCCCCCCCCGGAAAATACCCCCCCCCCAAAAAAAAAAAAACCCTGTGGAAAATAAGGCTTTCCAAATTTGAGAATTTTCTTTGAGTTTTTTTTTTTTTTTATTTCCGTAGGGGGAAGGAATTTTCGTACTTGTGCATTACGCCACTCACTCAAGTTTATGCTGTGTAAAATTCGAGAACACCAGTTTTTTTCGTTAGCTTCTTCGTTACTTTAGAAATAAATTTGGGCTATAGATTTGCATATTAGGGGGGGGGGGTAAAGTATAGTGGGTCTACATGCAAAATGTTTTTGGTACAATTATTCTGCATATTAGATAGATAGATAGAGAAGTGTATTTTAAAGCCAAATATACGGTCATGAACATAGTAAAATAACATAAATTAAAGGCACCGAATAACATAAACTTTGATCAGCGATCATCATAAAACACTTAACTACATTAAGAGTACTTAATACTAAGAAAAACGGTCATTGAAAAAAAAAAAAAAAACACTTTATACTTTTTTTTTTTTTTTTAGTTAACAAAATTTCCAGATACCTCACTATTCTTCTGTAAGGCCGTATATTTGGCTTTAAAATACACTTCTCTATATATCTATCTAATATGCAGAATACTTGCACCAAACACATTTTGCATGCAGACCCGCTATACTTTACCGCCTCCCCCTCCTAATATGCAAATCTATAGCCCAAATTTATTTCTAAAGTAACGAAAAAACTAACAAAAAAACGGGTGAATTCTCAAATTTTACACAGCGTAAACCTGAGTGAGTGGCGCATAATACACAAATACCAACGTTCCTTCCCCCTACGGAAAAAAAAAACTCAAATAAAATTCTCAAATTTGGAAGCCTTATTTTCCACGGGGGGGATATTTACCGGGAGGGGGGTTTATATTTTCCAGAGGGGGGGGGGGGGGCACAGAAACATGATGGCCATAGGAGCACCAATTCTAGAAAATTTAGGGAGGACTTTTTTCAGTTTTGAAAAAAGTTAGATGAAAAAATTATACACTTATAAAATCTAAAAGACTGGATTTTTTTTCTTTCGATTTGTTTTCCACGTAAATATCCCAATTTTTTTCCAAATTATAGAGGAAGCATTATTGTTGTTTTCTCGTTTATTTTCAATGAAAAAAAAGAAAGATAAAAAGGTTGTTTTTGAAATATAGGAGTAGGCCGTATAAATAATTCAACAGACCCCACTGGTTTTTCATTTAAAAATGCACAAAAAATAGGTAAAACTTTCAATCTATTAAGTCAAAAACAATAAAATAGAATCCAAATGATTTATGTTTGGGTCTATAATCATTTCAACGGGATAACCAACAAGAAATGTAACTGCATTTTAAGTGAAGAAAAAATTGTAGGAAAAAAGAAAAAAAAAACTAAAAAAAACTCACTTGTTTTAGCTGTTATTATTATACATTTCACCTGATTATCCCTCTTTCTCTTCTTTTTTTTTGGAAGACAGCAAAATAACAAAATAATATTTAATAACACAAACAAATTGATTTAGAAAAGCTGAATCAATGGGCAGGGGCCGTATCCAGGGGGGCAACCCCCTGTAACTTTTGTCCGACTTATGCAAAGTAGCATAAAATTGATGTAAACAAATTTTATTGTATTTTCTTTTTTTTCACCCCTTCTCGAGCAAAAAAAGGCCCCCCAACCCACACCCACCCATACGAAAAACCTGGATACGGGCCTGCTAGTGGGTCACGTAAAAGTGTGAACAAGGAGGCATAGATTTAAAAATGAAGAAAGGGCTTAGTAGCACAGGACCACACTCCCCTCTTTTCTTCTGAACCATACATAGGAATATATACGTCCACTTTTGCACACATTCTTCTTGTGCCTAAAAACGCAGGGATCAAGATCACACCACCAGTAAATTTCGCCAGGGGATGGGGCAATTTTCCAATGAAAAGGTGTTATGGTAATAAATTAATGCAATTTAAATGTGATAATAGGCAGTCCTTTAAATAGAAATGACCCGGTTTTAAATAGATTCAGGGATACAGGATGTCAAATACACAGGTGCTAAGGTCTTAAATTCAAGTATTCTATCTCGCCTTTTCCCAAGGGGCCATTGCCCTTAGCCCCTTACTACAATTTTGAATTTTTAGAATCTTGTCATTTACGATAATTCTTACTGCTATTCTCTTATTTTAAATCATAAACAAATCTCAACGCAAAAGTTTCAAAACTTAGTTTTAGCTCTGACGTAAAATAATAAAAATGCAAGATATGTCGTTTGGTTTTGGACACCGAATTTACACTTTCTACTCCGAGGGGTCAAGGTCACACCAACAACACCAATACTATTAAATTCTAACAGAAAGCTCGTTTTAAGCCTATTTAGATTATTATCTATTCTCTTAAAAAAAGGCGACTGCAAAAAACAGCTTAAACACGGTGCATCATTTTCGTTCTTAAGCGAAATAATAAAAAACAATGTAAGAGACATTTGGTAGACATAACATTTTTACTTTTTAGCTTTGACGGGAGACTCGAGACCACGTCTGCAATATTGACTGATGAACCATTAGTAAAGAAAAAATACATACACATTAATTTGGGGAAACGCTATTTGGCAAAAATAGCACAAAAAAAATAAGACGGGACAAACGTTCAGGAACAAGCCGAGATACTACTAAATCATCATGGACTATAATTCATTTTTAATCCTAATTCAATTCTTATTTAAATCCTAAAAAAAAACCTTAAATATGAGGTATTATTTTGGCCCTCAAGTATAAGTTTAAAAAATTGAGATACACCGATTGGTTGTAGACACATTTATATTCTCTTTAACTTTTGGGGAGGGCCCAAGACCGCACTCACAGAATTGACTGATAAATAATTTGTAAAGAAAAAAAATGCACAATAATTAGTTTGGGTAAACGATATTTGCCAACACAATATAGAGCAAAATTGTGAAACTGAAAACAGTTTTCTTGTATTTCATTTAAGGAGAAGATCCATTTTGCAACGGTTACTTTTATAACCCAAGGATTTTTAAAGGTCATCAAAGGTCAGTGCACTTTAGAGGGAGAAGGAATGGAGGTAGGTGCTTCGAAATACCTTTCCAGGACATACTTTAGTCTGTATATCCATCCCTGAAAGCTTCGTTTTCTTAACCTAACTCCTTTTCAAGATAGCAAATAAGCAGCTTGTCTAGAATTTTACCGAAATGAATAAAACGCATCCGTGATCATCCTTCTCGGATAGATATATACAATTTTGTATACCATAATGATGGGAAAACGTTTGAGACCTATGCAGCAGGCATTTTTGAACAAATTTGATGCCGTATTTTTCATCAATCCGTTATTAAGGACCCCCCCCCCCCTTTTCTTAACTATAGAAATGTATTTATGATAATAAGTCTATATGATTATTTATGATAATAATGAAAGTTCTTTAGGATAATTATGTATAATTAAAAACTAGACAAAGATCAAAGGGGACAGAAGTCCAGCCAAACGCCATAATACTATTAAATCCTAATGGACAACAATTCTTTTGTCGGCAATGTCTCCCATTTCCCTCGCTATTTACAGAAGAACATTAAAGCTTTTTTCTGTATGTTTGTTCACGTGTCGAGGACAGTGAATACCCCTTTCTTTGTTTATCTACTGACAAAATACTTCTCTATCATGTTCCTTAGAATATTCGACTAATTGATTTCTGTAAAGAAGACGCTAACTTACTCGCATCTGGTAATTAAGATAATTTTTCCGGTGGGGTTACTTAGTAAGAAGCCTAGGAGACCAGTGCCTACATTAATCCTTTCCCCTTCGATAACTAGAACGTTTTCAAGCGTTGCCAGCGATCGCTGAGATACAGTCATAACAGATATGGATATCGATAACATAATGTTTTTTGGATATGTTCGTAACAGGAATATACACAAGTCAAAACAAGAAAAATTCATAACACAATGCGTAAAGGGATTTTCACGAAAATCTAAAGACGGGATAAATTTTTTGCAGGGACTTGAAATTTTCCGCATTATACGGTAGAGTAATCCGTCACCAAGGCTTTGATGCCATTTCCACAGACTCAATACCACAGTTTATATAATTAGGTCATAATTAGGTTATACACAGTTTATAATTTATATAATAACTATTATATATACTGTGCTCAATACCTAAAAAGATGCCAAGATAATATAGAAAAAACATAACAATACCCGAGTAGGGAAACAACCACGCCAGGTCTCAGGACCCCTTTACAAGAGGCCGCCCATGGAATTCATGTTCGCCTCCCATCCTCGTGAAAACGATCAGCTGTTAAACAAAGACGTAAAATTCTCCATCCTGCTCTACTCCAAATAGATCTCATCGGTTAGCTCAGCAAGAGATCCAGTGTTTCCATTCTAGGCATTTCCCCCCTACAATGGGGATTTTTGAGGTCTTTTAGAGGCAATCTTTTTCATTTAGGGATATGGGGATTTTTACAAGTCTTCTGGCTTTTTAAAGGAATTAATTAAAAAAACTTTTTCCACAAAATAAGTTTTTCAAAGAAAAGTAAAGAACTCAATTAAACAAAAAATGAGCAAAAATAAAATAAAATAATCTACCAACGAAACTACCACAAATCAGTATCGATAAATAAATAAAACCCAAAACGAACAGAAATTAAAATAAATAACCGAGTCAAACTCAAAGCGAGCAGAAATTAACATAAGTTGGGCGCAAAACCCCTATACCTTCCCAAGGCCAGAACAAAATTTGCACTTTGCCGAAAAAAATACAAATGAAGGTGCATTGTCAGTTTAATATACATATACTGATATTTAGTAATCAAAATGTTAAAATTATTTGATTTATTAAAGTTATAAAAGTAAAAATATTTAGATTTTTTTCAGTAAAGTGCAAATTTTGTTCTGGCCTTGGGAAGGCATAGTGGTTTTGCGCCCAACTTATGTTAATTTCTGCTCGTTTTGAGTTTGACTCGGTTATTTATTTTAATTTCTGTTCGTTTTGGGTTCCATTTATTTATCGATGCTGATTTGTGGTAGTTTCGAGCTTGGTAGATTATTTTATTTTTGCTCATTTTTTGTTTAATGGAGTTCTTTACTTTTCTTTGAAAAACTTATTTTGTGGAAAAAGTTTTTTTAATTAGTTTCTGTTCGTTTTATATTGACATAGTCTTTTCAGGGAAAAAGAAAATAGCACTTTAAATCTTTTCGTTTTTTAAGACTTTAAAGTTTGCCCTGCTATTTGTATGCTGGAGAAAAATTTTCAGCAATTTTTAACAACATGCACCGCTTTAAAAATCTGGAGACAAATAGTACTGTTTAACTTACTTTCATACCTCCTCTAGTTGACCTGAAATGGAAAACTTGATACTATTCGCAAAAAAGTCTGTTTACTTTCTTTGATAGCTTTGATACACTTACACTATTTTGATTTGATTAAATTTTAAGAGCAGAAGTAGCCTCGAAAGTTTAAACATAATACCCTCAGTCGTTCTTGGGATACTGCTGAGATGCCTTATTGGGAATTAGCATTATCACAGTGCATTTTGATTTAATCTTGAGGCAACATTTAGTTTTTAAACATAATGGGCAAATGGGAGGATGGGAGTGGAAGGGGGATTAGTTGCCCTCCAATCACTTTCGACTATTAAAAAGGGCATCAGCCTTTTCTATTTTATATCGAATGAACCCCTTTCGAAGTTCCCACGACAACTCCTTCGATACAAAGTGCCCTTGTCTAAACAACAACAACAACAAAAAATATCACTAATAACTTTCGACTATTAAAAAGGGCACTAGCCCTTTGAATTTCAAATCAAATGAGCCCTTTTCTGAAGTTTCTACGACAACGTCTTCTATAAAAACCTTATATACCCCAGGGCATAGCTTAAAAACCCTTGCCCTGAGGGCTGTGGCTGATTATCCTCATCAAAACATATTTTCTATCTGTAAATCAATTACGCTGAACAAAATGGCTATCTCAAAATTTTTATTGGATGTGTTTGGGGGAATGATGGGCGTTGGGAGGGGCTAGTTGCCCTCAAATCACTTTCGACTATTAAAAAGGGCACTAGCCCGTTGAATTTCCAATCGAATGAGCTTTTTTTGAAGTTTCTACGACAACACCTTCTATAAAAACATTATATGCCCCCTGGGCATAACTTAAAACCCTTGCCCTGACGGTTGTGGGGAAGAGTCCTCCTCAAAAACATATTTTCTATCTGGAAATCAACCACGCTAAACAAAATGGCTATCTAAAAATTTTGATTGGATGTGTTTGGGTGAACGATGGACGTGGGGGGGGGGCTAGTTGCCCTCCAATCAATTTCAACAATTAAAAAGGGCACTAGCCCTTTGAATTTCCAATCAAATGAGTCCCTTTTGAAGTTTCTATGACAACACCTTCTATAAAAACCTTATATACCCCAGGATATAACTTAAAACCCCTGCCCTGAGGGTTGTTGGGGAGTGTCCTCCTCAATAACGTATTTTCTATCTGGAAATCAACTACGCTGAACAAAATGGCTATCTCAAAATTTTTATTGGATGTGTTTGGGGGAATGATGGGCGTGAGGAGGGGCTAGTTGCCCTCAAATCACTTTTGACTATTAAAAAGGGCACTATCCCGTTGAATTTCTAATCGAATGAGCTTTTTTTGAAGTTTCTAAGAATAACGCCTTCTATAAAAAAAATATTATGTCCCCAGGATATAACTTAAAAACCTTGCCCTTATTGTTGTTGGGGAGTGTCCTCCTCAAAAACGTATTTTCTATCTGGAAATCAACTACGCTCAACAAAATAGCTATCTAAAAATTTTAATTGGATGTGTTTGGGAGAATAATGGGCGTGGGGGGGCTAGTTGCCCTCCAATCACTTTCGACTATTAAAAGGGCACTAGCCCTTTGAATTTCCAATCGAATGAGCCTTTCTTGAAGTTTCTACGACAACACCTTCTATAAAAACCTTATATGCCCCCAGGGCATAACTTAAAACCCATGCCCCGAGGGTTGTGGGGGAGTGTCTTCCTCAGAAACGTATTTTCTATCTGGAAATCAACTACGCTGAACAAAATGGCTATCTCAAAATTTTTATTGGATGTGTTTGGGGGAATTATGGGCGTGGGGAGGGGCTAGTTACCCTCAAATCACTTTCGACTATTAAAAAGGGTACTAGCCCTTTGAATTTCCAATCGAATGCGCCTTTTTTGAAGTTTCTACGACAACGCCTTCTATAAAAACCTTATATGCCCCCAGTGCATAACTTAAAACCCCTGCCCCGAGGGTTGTGGGGGAGTGTCCTCCTCAAAAAGATATTTTCTATCTGGAAATCAACTACGCTGAACAAAATGGCTATCTCAAAATTTTGATTGGATGTGGTTGGGGGAATGATGGGCGTGGAGGGGGGCTAGTTGCCCTCCAATCACTTTCGACTATTAAAAAGGGCACTAGCCCTTTGAATTTCCAATCGAATGAGCCTTTTTTGAAGTTTCTACGACAACGCCTTCTATAAAAACCTTATATGCCCCCAGGGCATAACTTAAAACCCTTTCCCCGAGGGTTGTGGGGGAGTGTCTTCCTCAAAAAGATATGTTCTATCTGAAAATCAACTACGGTACGCTGAAAAAATGGCTATCTCAAAATTTTGATTGGATGTGTTTGGGGGAATGATGGGCGTGGGAGGGGGGTTAGTTGCCCTCCAATCACTTTCGACTATTAAAAAGGGCACTAGCCACTCCAATTTGCAATCGAATGAGCCCTTTTCGAACTTTCTACGACAACTCCTTCGATACGAAGTGCCCGGGTATGGGAAAAAAAAAAAACAACACATTGTGCCCACATCGTTCTTTACTTAGGCAGCACTAGCGCGCTGCCTATGATATTTCGGGTTTCGGTCCTTGAAAATCCCCTTCCGACTTGGAAAAAGAAAATGGGACGGAAGTGATTTTATGTCCCATTTTTCCAGAAACCTGACAGTCTGGACACGCCATAAAGGCACATGGATCTTTAGCACAGTTGATTCGGAAGCGTATTATATTTGAATGCTTGCCTCTGTTGGATAGAGCCTTCTAAGAGAAGACAACAACAACTAAACTGACCTAGAAGTCAAGAGAAAAGGGGGTCCGAAATTATTTTAATCATTTGAAGAATCCTGGTAAAGGTGCAGATTAGGTACTCCTGCAGTAAAAGGTGCAGAGGTACTGCTCAATTAAACCAGGACATGCAGTAATGAAATAATTGTTTATATCCTGCTTCTCCTGGACAGCCCTCTGCACCTTTAGAGTCCGTTAGACTGAATAATATATAATAATAAATAAGATGTTATTATCAGGAGTCCGTTTAATAAAAACAGTTTTCGTGCGATTTTCATTAAATGAAAATCGCACGCCTTCTCCTGTTTCCACAGTCTCCTATCTCTTTCTGATTCTTGATAATTGAATCACAATCAATAGCTACTGCTACTCCCTAATGACACCAAAAATTGTATAAATTTGGGATAAAGCATAAAATTGCGAAGAAAGGAAGAGAACGAGGACAATTAACAGCCAGTGAAAAAAAAAAATTTCACTGGCTGTTAATTGTCCTCGTTTTCTTCCTTTCTTCGCGATTTTCTGTTTTATCATGATTAGCCAATGTGGTCTGAAAAATTATTTATAAATTTGGGATACCAGGCAATCCATCACCTTGTACTGAACATTTCAAACGTTTTGTCAAAGATAGGAATGGGGCCGCAATTAGCGATAAGGAAAAAACTAAAGAGAGATGGGCCGAACATTTTGAGAATCTGCTTAACCGAGATAGAGTTGCAGGAAAAGATATAGAGGAAATTGAAAAAGTTTGTGATACCTTGGATGTGAAGACAGATTTGTTTTGTGAGGAGGAATTAGCGACAGTACTAAAAGGATTAAAAAATAATAAGGATCCAGGTGCTGATAGGGTGGTAAATGAGTTTCTTAAATATGGTGGCTCTGAGGTTAGAAATAAGTTACTGAAGATTATGAACATGATTTTTGAAAAAGGAGAAGCACCTAACGATTTTAGGAAAACCTTAATTAAGCCACTTTATAAGAAAGATGATAAAAGTGAGTGTGGTAATTATCGAGGCATTAGTCTGGTCTCTGTAGGTAGTAAATTACTTAGTAGTATGATACTTTTTAGACTGAGAGATGCCGTAGACAAAGTTTTAAGTGAAGAACAGTGCGGTTTTAGAAAAGGTAGAGGATGTGTCGACCAACTTTTCGCTCTTAGGCTAATAGTTGAGAAGTGCCTGAGTTTTCAAACACCTTTGGCCCTCAGTTTTCTAGATTATGAGCAAGCGTTCAATTCTGTTGACAGAAGAGCTTTAGTAAAGGTTTTATCCTTGTATAGTATACCAGACGAATACATTAAAGTGATTAGTGCTATGTACGAGAATAACACTGCTGCGGTTAAGGTAGGAAATGAGGTTAGCAGCTGGTTTTATATTAAATCAGGAATTAAGCTGGGTTGTGTTCTATCCCCCTTTATATATATTATTTTGATGGACTTTGGTTTAAGGAGCACAGGAAAGGCAATGGGAGACCACGGAATCAAATGGGGAGATAAAAGTCTCCTGGACTTGGATTGTACTGTGATTTAAGCATCCTAGATGAGAGTGTGAGCAAAATGAATGAAGTTATAGAAGTTTTGCGAGTTCAGGGTGCTAGAATTAGTTTGAAAATTAATGTTAGGAAGACTAAGTCACTAAGGCTAGGAATAAGTGAAGATGAAAAGGTGACGTGGGTAATGAAAAGATTGATCAGATGGGCAGCTTCACTTACCTTGGTAGTATTATTAGTAAAGATAGTGGGAGCAGGGAAGATGTTAAAAGTAGAATAGCCAAGGCTCAGGGTGTTTTTTCACAGTTAAAAAAAGTTTGGAAGAATAGGAAGATAATTCTGCAAACCAAGATTAGAATATTAGAAGCTACAGTGATGACAGTGGTCAAATATGGCTCTGAAGCATGGACGCTCCGAAAAGCGGATGAAGATTTGCTAGATGTTTTCCAGAAAAATTGCTTAAGGATTGTTCTGGGTACCCGGCTGACTGAGCACCTAATGGACAATGACAATGAGCACCTAATGTTCTACAGCACCTAATGGATAGAGGCCGGTTTGTTGTATATATCCATTTTTATAATGAGACAGCCTCGCTTGTTTAGCATGATGATTTGCTAAAAAGCAAGGGGGATTAGTCGTCTAGGATATGATGGTCAAAAAAAAAAAAAAAAATTAAATCTATATGGCAGTTTTAGTGTCTTCTGATGTAGTAGGGTCACACTGCTAATCACATAGACATTAACAGGATATGAAAAATATATTGTATTTAATTTCAAACATTGTATTTCTTATGCCTGATATTTTAAAGATTAGTATGGGAGATAGCAATACATAGTAAAGAATCCAACTCTAGTGTTTAACCTCCCCAGATTATACAACTCCTCTAAAGAAAAAAAAACAGGTGAAATATGAACCTGTACAAAGTTCTACCACTCAAATTCAATACTTCCAAAAGTTTGTTGATTCATGGATGAGTCACTCAAAATTGAAGGGGTGGTTAAAAAAACCAAGTCATATCTTGGATATAATGGAGTACGCAATACTGATTTCAAGCTAGGAAAAAGCGAAAAATCAGAGCTTATAAAGGCCTCCAAGAAAAAGGAGTATATGTCAAACATTGAAATCGAAGGGTACACATTGAATACTCTTGAACCTTTTTTGCAAGGGCGATTCACTAACCAGACAAAGCTTCTTGAGGGGAGAATCTGCAGTTTTCTGATTGAAAATGAATTGGCTATTTCTAAAGTTGAGCCTTTCGTAGCTTTTTTTTAAATAGTCTTCAAAGGAAGGAGTCGAGAAGCTCAAGAAACAGAAAGCTATCAATGTTATACGAACAGGACTAAGTGGTTTTTATGAATATCTTTTGATGAAAATCTAACAGAATTGCTTCTTCTCTGTTATTATTGATGAGTCCATTGATGTATCTTTAAAAAGCTTTTAGCAGTAGGAGTAATATTTTGTAATGACGACCACTCAGTTGAAGTTGATGTACTTGACGTTTTCGAGTGTCCTGACTCTTTAGTAAGGGCAATATTTGAGGAGCTGGAGAAGTGCATAATAGAAACACACAAGTTTCCACCAGCAAATTTGATTGGGTTTTGCTCAGATATTGCAAATTCTATGATGGGAGCTAACCAAAGCATTTTGTCCTTGATAAAACAAGGGTTCCCGTGGGTAGTCATTGTGAAATATTCTTGCCACATGGCTCATCTTGTTGCTTCGTAGGCATGCAAGAAATTGCCCAAGTCCATGAAAGACATCTGTCACTTCATATAGTCACTTCACACATAGTCGCAAGAGGCAACACATCAAGTTGACATGCATAAAATGCTGCTGACTGGGCGGGCTTGATGGCTTTCAGTCAAAGCTGCTGTGGACAAAATTCTAGAACAATGGGATGCTCTTAGTCTCTACTACAGACTTCTACTAGTTGATGGTCCTACAAACCTCAATGAGCATGCATACACGAATCTGAAACCGGTAATGAAGTGCATGTTTGAATTTGATGCCTTTGCATTGGGATGCTTACTGAATTCAATTTATCTTTTCAAGCTGACAAGCAATTGTTTAATCGTCTGAGACTAGAGACTGAATCTCTTATCAAGGAACTGCCTTTGAGCTTCATGAAGAAGGGCTAAGGGAAGTCAACAAATGCGTTCCAATTTAATGTGAATGACCCAAGTGTTTACCTTCCCCTAAAAATTATTTATTTGGATCCAAACACGCAGGACTCTCTCTTGACGCTAAAATCACATCCTGGTGTGCCACTGTGCCCCATGATGCAGTAGAAAAGGGCCTCAGAGTTGTACATTGAAGCTGTGCAGCAGATCCAAACTCAATTTCGTTTTGATGATGACATTTACAAATATGTAGAAATGGCTGACCCTGTGTCAGATCAGTCACTACGGCCTGATTCTCTCCAACCCTTTGTTCAAAAATATGGAAAAGTATCTTGGGACGAAACAAAATCGGATAGGAGTGCAGGAAGCAAAGTCTCATCAATATAAAAAATATTGAATATATGGATGCGATTACCTATTGGCGTTTCCTTTTTCCGAAGAAAAACTCTTCCGGAACCGAGCTATACGAAAATCTAAAATTGGCAGTAATATTTGTGCTTTCTCTTCCTTTCTCCAACATTGTCGTCGAAAGGTTTTTTAGTGCAGTGAAGATCATGAGGACGGACTAGCGGAACAAGCTTAAAACTTTGGATTCCGAAAACAAAATATGGTATAAAGCTGGCCCAAGAAAGGGCACCATACATTCGTGGAGACGAGCAGCTACTGTTTTGCATGAAAAGAGTCATGGCTTCAGCTACCATCGGATAAAAGGATGAAGGTGTTGAAACTAATTCTAACTAAAAATTGATGTTTCTTGTTTTTATTATCAATATTCTGAGGCAACTAATGGGTTTTTCACATTGGTGTGATAAGCAGTGAGGCCTTATAACACAAATTACCAAAAATAACCATATAAAATAAATATTTGTTTATTTTGACCACCATACCCACTGACTTGCTGACGCTACTAATTAAGCACCCAGATTGGTCATCCGTAATAGAACCTAAAATTAAAATCCAATTCTCTTACTTATTGTATTTCGCCTTACTGCACCTTACCTCACGAATGTGAACAATGCCTAAGTATTGTTTTATATTTTACCCAGGAGCGTAATTTGCTATGGGGCAGGAGGGGCAAACGCCCCCTCCAGACCCAAATTCCCCCCTAGACCTCAGTGTCCCCCCCAACAGCTGAAATTTAGTTTTTGCAAAAAATCTTGTCAAAATTAAGATAAGCCTGCATAATTCAAGTATCCAGTGGAACAGGTCAATTTTCTTTAGTATTTCTTTGCCTTTATGGTAATATATGACAAATTTTTCAGTTTTTACTGTCACTTTCACTTGATTTGGGAAAATTGGCTCCATATTTACCCCCCCCCCCAGGATTTTGACGAAATTACGCCACTGATTTTACATTGTCTGCATTGCTCCAGGTACGTTTTAAGCAACTTTCTATCCTTGAGTTTCATATTTTCAGTCACCTTTTGACAGGTCCGTCAACAGATAACTTTTTCTTTTTTTTTTATCATTGTTATTAATATCAACACAACTCAACTAAAACAAGTCAAAACAAAAATAATGCTTGAAAAAGCGACCGGCTGGATATCATTCATGCCAATCCATTATACCATTTCAAATGAAAACAAGGGTGTTGCAAAAATATTAATAGAGAACAAAAAAATAATGACAAAGTAAAACAAATAATTTTCTTGTAGCTTTGATTTTGTTTTATCCCCCACTCTTTCTGTTTCTGTTTTTGCCATTAATCGCATAAAGTTCATTTTAGTTCTTAGACTTGGAATTTTTTTTCTTTTTCTTTTGCGTTAAATTTTTATTGATCATTTTTATGCTTGATTAGTGTTTCTTTTACTTTTGTCTTGCTGTATTATTTGTTTCTTTGTTTTCTTGTTCTTTTTAGACATATGAAGCGAATTCGGCTCTATTAGAGCTTGTGATAGCCTTTTGAAAATAAATATTATCTTATCTTAAATAAATAAATATATTCATGTAGTCCTGAACTTGAAATATGGCACCGGAATCTGTAAATCAAAACCGAACTTAACTAGTCGATAAATACAAAGCATTGCTTTAAATGTCAAAAGAAGATATTTTGGTACAAGTAAAAGGTCTTGAGTTGCAAAATAAGCCATCTTGAAAAATGCTATTAGAAGTCAGCATAACGAGGCTTTACTAGTGACTTGGAAAGAAGTCAGAAAATGGGGGAGCCTTTAGGGGTTTTGGTATTGAAAATGGGGATTTTTAGGGATTTTCCACCAGCCTTTTAGGGATTTCAAAAAATTTGAAGTGGAAACACTGAAGAGATGGTTAAGATGAAAACGGAAGCAAAAACATAATTTCCTTGAGCACCTACAGTGCAAAAACACAGTTCACGGGGATTGATGACTTCCATCCAGCTCTCATCTTCGTGAAAATGGGCGCTAAGAATAATTAATTTAAAAAACGATTTGATTATTTTATTTTAATTATTTTAACGATTAATTTAAAAAAAATTAAAAGTTTTTCCGAGGGTATAGTAAAGAGCAAAGTTGAAACTTAAACGAACAAAAATTATTACTTCACAGCCTATCTAACATATATCAATAAAACTAGTGCATATAAATCAACTGGTGATATTTTCCTATGTTTGTAGGATTACAGAAAACTAGCGCTTTACTGAAAACACAAAAGCCAAGTATAAAAAACAAGAATATTTATCTAGGAGTCAAAAGTAAAAACGTAGCCAAACGTAGCCTCAGTCTTTAGTCTTAATATTAATAAGATTCCTTCACTTCGAACTTGTCTACAAAATAATCATGAAATGTCTTTTTCAGACCCAAATGACAGTCAATCATTGAACTGAGCTCATTGTGCAGAAGTGATGCCAAATTAAACGAAAAAATAAATAAATAAAGCAACAATCTAAAAATATTTTACTTTTGTACTGTTGAAAGTGCCCTTAAATGTTTATTTTTACCGTATCAAAACTCTTATATTGTTTTGTTTTCAGTAATGTGCTAGTTTTCTGTAATCCTACATATCACCAGTTGATTTATTTACATTAATTTTATTGGTTTATGTTAGATAGGCTGTGAAGTAATAATTTTTGTTCGTTTAAGTTTCAACTTCGCTCTTTACTTCCCTCAGAAAAACTTTGTTTTTATTAATTAATCTCTGCTCGTTTTTGATTAAAATTTAGTTTAGAAACAACACTGCCATGATCTTTTTTGTTTTACGGAATAACTTCTGTTCATTTTACGTTTTAATGTTGCTCCTTAGTTTCAGTTCAAAACTTATCTTTTTATATAGTTTCTAATCACCTGCAATCTAGGGAAAAATAGTGTTGTTTCTTTTTCTTTTTTTTTTCTTTTCTTTCTCAGTTGTTCGCTAGTATCCGTCGATGGCAGTTCATAATTTTTTGGATTTTGTGCAAATCGCGGATATTGGCGAATAACTCGCTTTTATGGTTGTTAGGTAATTGGTTTTAATTCTTTTAATTTTTGGCTTTTATTGAATTTTATTCATCTTTTAAGTTTTTGGTTTTTTCTTTGGTTTTTTGGTTCTTTTCACATTGACTTTCCGCGTTTTTTTTGGCACTTTCCTTGGATACATTATTTCGTTTCGCGCTTAAGAAGAGAGGCGTTTGTCCTCTCGAAATATTCCCTTTGTTTTTTCAGTATTTTCATTTGGCGTATAAAAACCCCATTTTTTGCTCGTTTTTCTTTCTTTATGTTTTTTGTTTTTTTAGAGAGACAAAATAAACATTTAATTCTTTGTTTTAAAAATTAAATTCAGTAGCACTTAAGAAAGTAGCTCAAGGCAAGTAGCTTCGACACAAAAGGTTAACTAATCGGACAGGTACAATCGGACATATCGACAACAATCGGTCATATCGACAGGCTTGTGGGAAATTTTGCCAGCTGAACAGAAATGTGCCTTTAGGCTTAGGGAGTTATTTCACCTGTCTCTAAATAGAAAAGCCATTCATTACTTACAAATGAATCGAAATTTCAAAAAAGATCATTTCTTGCGTATGTACGATAAATCGTATTCTAAGTGTATTTTCATTGAGAAGATTTACCTGAATTCTCCTACAGAACTGTTTTCATTGGTTTTTATTCCTCTTTGGATGCAGAATCTTGCGTATGGAGAGAATATTACAGCGGAATTGTCAAGTAAACAATTTGAATAAGCAAGTACAACAATAAGTAATCCTTCTTTTAATATACAACTTTGAGTGGTTCCAGAACCACATGCCTACGCTTCTCCAACCACTAAGTGGCAAGGGGTTGTGGTCAGGAGCGTAATTTCCTATGGGACAGAGGGAGCAACTGCCTCTCCCAGACCACAGTTTTCCCCCAGACCCAAGACTCCACCCAGGTGAAATTGAGTTTCTCCAAAAATGTTGTCAAAATTAAGATAAGCCTGCATAATTCAAGCATCCACTGAAACAGGTCAGCTTTCTTTAGTACATCTTTACCTTTTTTTATTACAATATGCTCGTTTTTTAAGTTTTCTCTGTCATTTTCACTTGATTTGGGAAAATTAGCTCCAGATTTTACCCCCCCCCCCCGCATATGATTTTGAAGAAATTATGCCATACGTTGGGGTATGGATTTAGTGATCTACTAAGAATGTTGTTGCAAACCATGAACTGGATGACCTCTATTCCCTTTTCAATTACAATGGCTGACAGAATACCTTCCCGGGACATGCTTTAAAAAATGAGTGCATCACATTTATAAAAAAACAGTGAAATTATCTGAAAATGATGATATAGAAGGGGAAAAACCGTGATAAAAAAAAAAAAAACACAAATAGGAATGGAACCCAAGACACTCTAATTTAAAGTCCACCGCTATTCTAACAGAATCACGCCTCTACCAATCTGATTTGATATACTGTTTTTTGTACCTTAATTGCTTAGCTTATTAAGGGGGCTTGGAGGAGGAACACACAGGAGATGTTCTTGCAAACCTCCAGTTAAGGGCTTTGGACCATAATTATTACAATGATGATGTCGTTTAATACTTTCAAGCAGTTCGTGGTAACGAACTGTAAGTAAGAGGCGACTCGGCTCAACATTAACCGAAACTCTAAGAAACGGAATTTTGATATCAATAGATACATCAAAAGAATCGGATTTTTATGCCGATCTTAAATATATAAGTTGCATCAAGTTTCGTCCCATCCATCAGAAGCTACGGGCCTGAGATAATTAGCTTTATTTTCGAAAAAAAAAGGGCGAAACACCCCCTAAAAGTCATAGAATCATAATGGAAATCACACCATCAGATTCAGTGCATCAGAGAACCTCACTGTAGAGGTTTCAAGCTCCTATCTGCTAAAATGTGGGATTTTGTATTTTTTGCCAGAAGAAAGATCACGGATGCGTGTTTGTTTGTTTTTTCTTTTTCCCAGGGGTGATCATATCGACCCAATGGTCCTGGAATGTCGCAAGAGGGCTCATTCGAACGGAAATTAAAAGTTATAGTGCCCTTTTTAAGTGACCAAAAAATTGGAGGGCAACTAGTATCACTTTTTACAAAAAAAAAACTGCATTTTCATGTACAAGCTATGCTCACCATTCTACAATCGGAGACTCTTGGCCATTCTACAGTAGCCACAGTAAAAAGCGTTATTTCATTTCTCGAGGGTGTATCGAATAATGAACAAGTACTACTTCATTATTATATTTTGGTTTCTCTTTTTTCCTCAGCTAGTTAAAGTAAAGAACGAATAGTAAAAGCTTATAATAACTAAATATTACTAGGAGACTAAAAGTTTGTTATAAAACCTTACTTTCTTAGAAACAAGCACCATCCATTTATAATTAAATGAATAAGTTGGCCCGGATGAGGTTCGAACTCGACGCCTAAGGATTGCAAGACCTACACTCTACTGACTGAGCCACTAACGCTTGTATATTTTGAAATAATATACAGTTTGAGACAATATCGAAAAAGAGTTACATAAATGACCGATACAGTTATTTATAAATGGGGCCTATGCCAGTTTACTCGGATATAGCTGAAAACCTAGTAAAGAGCAAAACACGGCACATAGTAACTAAGATCGATGTAAAATCATTCCGATGAATTCGTTTGTAGATTTTATTTGTATGTTTGCAATATTTGCATTATCTACTTAAGAAGAGACAGCAAAAGTGCTGTTTTTTGTCAGGACGTAATTTGTTATGGGGCAGGGAGCAAATGTCCCTTCCGGACCCAGTTTGACCCCTCAGCTGAAATTTAGTTTCCTCAAAAATCTTGTCAAAACTAAAATAAGCCTGCATAATTCAGAGAAACGGGCAAGTTTTCTTTAGTAATTCTTTGCATTTATGGTACTAGAAGAATTATTTTTTTATTTCTCACTGACATTTTGACTTGATCTGGGAAAGTTTGGTCCACCTTTGCCCCCCTCCCAGGGTTTTGACAAAATTACACCCCTGTTTTTAGTGCTATATCACACTTTCGGATGGTAGAATTGATAAAAATCACGTAGATATGAGCAAGGGCTTTCAAATGAGCCCTTAAACGTCACTCTAAAAGTTCTGGTAGCCCAGTAACCCCAGCTTTTCCACTTGAGACAAGGCACCTAAAATGCCGTTTTTTAGTGCCATTTGAAGCTTGCTGAAGGTGGAATTTATAGGAAGGAAGGACGTATATATGAGCAATATCTTATATATGAGCTACAAAAAATTTGTCTAAGATACAGGCGATACCAAAACGCCCAATAACAATACGCCCATGCCGATACGCATGATATCGATATATCATATACCAATGCGGCGTACAGCCCTTTCCCGGGGGACTATGGAGGGTCATATAATCACTGAAACGATATATATTGGACCTTTGAACTATGTTGAACAAAATGGCTAACTCAAAATTTCGCTAAGATGACTTTAGGGGGAGGGAGCCTGCAGAGAGTAGGGGGGGGGGGGGGGCTAGTTGCCCTCCTATCTTTTTGGTCACTTAAAAAGGGCACTTACAAATTTAATTTCCTTTCGAATGAGCTTTTACACATCTCTCTATGATAGTCTGGGCACCCCCTAGCCCTGCTAGTAAAAAAAAAGAAAGAAAAAAGCAGGAGATAGATCAGTGCTAACGAGGCAAAAAGCGATTTTCTTTGTTGGTCAAGGAGGGGACTGTAATTTTCCTTTATAAGGCTTTCGACCATGCTGATTTTAATTGTGCACTTTCGATTTTGATCTCAAGGGGTTTCAGGCTTTTTTTTTCGAAATTACAATAAATATCTTTTCCCAATAAACTTTTACTTTTAAGACGAACCGAGATAATTGTCACCATTCCTGAATCAGTGCCAGATGGCAATTTTTTTTCACAAGGTAGTTTTTTACTAAACGCGATTTTTAACTTTTGGTTACTATGGGCTGTGGTTTGCTCTTTACTAGATTGTAGCTACCACTGCAACCATGATAACAAAATCATCGGTTGAGTCTCGTTTTCAGACAACGCGTTCTGACACGGGTTGATGCCCAGCTCTGCATCATGCGTTTTCAGAACTCTGGGTTTAACCTGCTAATCTGCTACAAACTGTTTTCAGCCACCATGTTCTCTCCCCTGTCCAACATGGAGTTGTTGAATCGGGAACCGGCTGAAACGCCGAGTTAAAACTTGGGGTTCCATTAATTCTTGAAGCTATTTCCGAAATTCACCCCGTATTTATTGTTCATACTATGAAAATTTGTTTAACATAACATAAATCTTTTCTAAATTGAGTTTTTTTTTTGTTTTTTTTTAAGCAAACAAGAATCATATTCTAACATAAAAAAAGAGATTTGAGAAGGACGATAGTCCCCACCTGATGCATGATAGCTATTTTCTTGTTTTAATAGTTTTTAATTGCATACACAAAATGCGGTTCAACATCTAATCTTGTCATGTCTCGAATGCAACAAAAAATTGATAAGCTCCAAAATTGAAATATTTTGCAGCTTAGTCAATATGAGACTAAATAGTGGAAACCAGTTCTTTCACCCTGGTGCTAAATATAGGGCAATAACTTCCAAATATCTGTTAAAAAGACATGAGGATCAACCCCGAAGCCATTTCCTAAATTGACCTCATAATTTATGTTCCAATTTCATTTCTACAACGCCTTTCAAATTCCGCTTCCACTAAATCCATTCGATACATAACACAATCTAGGAAATAAAAAAATGATTATTCTGAAATACGAGCTTTTTTCTAAGACATTAGCTAGAAGAGCTATATGTTTGCAAAAAAGGGCTTTCCTTTAAACCTTAAAGGCATTTCCATAATTTAAAGTTGTTTTGTTCAAATCTAAGAAGCGAAACATTATTTTGCTGCTCTTTTTAGAATAAATGGAGCGCGATATCTCAAGCAAGATAATTTAAATAAATAAAAATGCACGAAGTCACAAAAAATCCCTTTACAAAAAATATTGTATGAAAATAGATGGCACCATTTTTCCTAATTATCTTGTCATGCCACCACGTTATTGAAGAAGATGAAAAGCACTATCAGTTCAATGGCTTTCCATTTCCAGAAGTTTAAAATGAGTCTTTCCATTGGAAAATCAGTACTAATTCACCATAAATTTGTATTAGTCGATTCAAATAATTCTTTATAATTGATAAATTTGGTGGAATTTAAATCTTCTAGAACCAGAAATTCGTTCTAACAGATTCCAGATTTTTGGTCGTAATGGTAGGTATCAGATGCAACTTAAATTTTGAAAAAAAAAAGAAAAAAATTCAGGTTGCAAATTGCAACCATCTTGATAAGAAAACCTAAAAATAGAATTTTTCACATTCGGGAAGTTAATACTTCCCAATATTGCCGGCTCCGGCTCCGATCATTCCTATTCTGTCATCGCTTATGAACCTAACAGTCGTCTTGGTTTCTTTTTTTTTTTTTTTTTTACTGACGAATGATTTAATTTGAACTTCTCTGGGATGAGGAAATACTGGACGTTGCAAATCCAGTATCTTCGGCGGTTTTTCATATACCTTGGTTCCACTATCCCTGAATTGTTAGGGGTTTCCCCAAACGAATATGGATTGCCCAAAATATCCCTGAAAATTGAAGTTAGTAAATTATGTATTTACGAACGTTAATTTTAGGGAGATTTCAGAGCAATCAACTTTCTTTTGGGGAAACCCCACAAAGTTTGAGGATAGTGGGGACACTCCTCGTTTACCTTGTTTGAAATGTTACGTCATTCAAATCTGCTCCGTAGATCGAAAGCTGACTTACAAGATAACCTGAGTCGACTCCACAGTGACTTTCTGTCTATCGGGCTCTCTATCAATATAGAGAAGTGCCAGTTTTTAACCTTCAACGCACCTAAAAGTGAATCTGTGACCCTCGGCAATCATGCAGTCCCTGCAGTGTCTGAGCAACGATATCTGGGTATCATGATTGCAGAAACGATTGGTAAAACCAGGCAATCCATCGTCAAGCAAACAACTACCGCCATTAAACGTGCTTACGGGTCTGTAGTGCCGAATCGCGGACGCTACTCCAGGAAATCTCTAGCCTCAATTTATCGTTCAGTTTGCCAGCCACATGTAATCTACCTTGCCGGTGCATCCCATGTGCTGACAGTGAGAGACTGCGAAAAATCCGAAAGTGCTACTATAAGTATGCAAAATTTTTACTGTATATATCCAAGCGATACCGGAATTCTCGACTGGAAAAATATGGACTTCCGGAGCCATCCAAGCAATGGTCGACCATTCGGGACAATTCAGTGTTCAAAGTCAGATTGATGAGACGTCGTTTTTCACCTGCATTTGTTTGAGTTTCGTATCTTTTTTCTTTTTTGTTGTGCTCCACTATAATCTTTTTGTAGATGGTGGGTAATTAAATTATTATTATTATTATTTTGATATACATCTTTAGTTTAACTTTTTTTTTTATTCTATCAATTTTTTTAATTTGAATCTTATGTTCAATAAATTAAAAAAATAATATATAACCGGATGATAAGGGAATGGATGTAGAGCTAAACAGAAACGTCCCTGGAAAGACAGAAAAGGTGATACAGTTTCCCTGGAATTTAAATTTCATAACACCTTTAAGACGATATTTTCTTTGCTACAAAACTTTAAGCAAATTCCATTCCACTGAAAGTGATTGCTATTTTTTTCAAAAATAGGGAAAAATAAGGAAAATAGAAATTTCTCTGACGGAAACTGGATACACCGGAATCTTCCTGATAATTAAAGTTATCGGAAAGTAACTACTTATATTTCTTGTTAGCGTATGTGTATTTATGAACGTTAATTTTGGGAATATTTCGGGGCACTCAACTTTCTTTTGAGGAAACTTTCTTTTTGAGGGATAGTGGAGGCACTGCTCTTTTACCCTTTTTAATGGTTTCCCCTGAAGTTGATATCTCTGGATTGGGTTTGGATGTTTGAATGATGATTATGAGTTATTTGAATTTGACAGAGAGACTGTTCTAATTATACACTTACTCCTTTGCCTATCTCGTGATTTGGGGATTTTTGAGGTGAGATTTTGGACTTTTTTTTCTTCCTTTTGTATATTTTTTGTCTCCCCTGTTCTTTTATGACCAGAGCCTTACAGGGAACACTATGTTGAAGTTATTTTGTTGCAAATTTATAGCTAAATAAACAAATTCTGAGCACTGTTTAAATTGCGCTTTTTCTATAATCCTCATTCGTGTTTTCTATTATCCTTATTATCCTTATCCTTATAATCCTTATAAGCCTCCCTCATCAGCCAAGTTTCAGAGACAATGCTCTACCAATGCCTCAGTATAGAGCCATTTGCCTCCCATGTATTTCTCCACCCATTTTGTATAGAAGGAACGGTTTGAATAGATATTGAAAGTTCTTGTGCCTTTCTTAAGAATCAGAAGTCAATGGGTGGCATCCAGCCCCCTCCCATGGCCTTTCAAGTAACCAGTCTCCCGTAAATCCCCATGATATTGGATAAAATTTTAAAGTAACCATTTTATTTAAAATTGTCAAAAAGTTCAACAAATATGGCTCCAGGGATGACACCCCTCCGGTGCCTCGGGCAGGGGCCTAAAACACATAAATTGCCAATTGTTTACATATAGATCTTACAATGGAAAAGAGGGGTGTGTTTGATCTTGCTTTTCTTATTGGCTTGGAAATTGCAAGGATCGGGCCAGGAGGAGCACGCATTTGTTTGGTTTTAGATGGAGCCCGAATAAGTCAAAATCTATTGGTCCCTGATCAATTTGAAACTTGTAGTCGTAAGTCCTTGAGCAAAGAGGATTACAAAGCAGAAAACGAAAGTGTTTGGGAGCTCCCCGAAAATAGGACCCAAAATGACAATAAAAACTTTTTCATTTCTTTAATCTTAGGGCAAAGCAGACAAAAATAAAACATTATTTTCCTGAAAACGTTGCCCAACGGCAAAACAACTTTTTTGAACGGATCGAAACTTAAAGCTATAAGTCCTTAGGTCCAGAAGATTCAAAATGTATTTTGAAAGCACCCCCCCCCCACTCGGAAAATGTGGGCCCAAAGAGGGTGTAATATCTGTTCCAATCGGCTGGAAGCGCAAAGCCCTGTGTCTCTAGGTCATGGGGACCTCAATCCCCAAGAAAGATTCACAAACAAAAATTTGCGTCTCCCAAAATTGGGACCAGAAAAAGGTCCAGAAACACTCTTTCAATTACTACAAAAAAAAAAAAAACAAATATGAGGCCTGTTAACGTTCCCAAACAGCTTTTTCCGATTGGCTTGAAGCTTTTGAGAATCGTACTTCACTGATTTTTTTTCTGATTTCGATGCTGTAATCATTATCAAGATTAATTAAAAAAAAACTTTTTCCACAAGATAAGTTTTTCAAAGAAAAGTAAAGAACTCCATTAAACAAAAAAATGAGCAAAAATAAAATCAAATAATCTACCAAGCTCGAAACTACCACAAATCAGCTTCGATAAATAAATGAAACCCAAAAAGAGCAGAAATTACAATAAATAACCGAGTCAAACTCAAAACGAGCAGAAATTAACATAAGTTAGGCACAAAACCCCTATGCCTTCCCAAGGCCAGAACATAATTTGCACTTTACTGAAAAAATACAAATGTTTTTACTTTTATAACTTTAATAAATCAAATAATTTTAACATTTTGATTACTAAATATCAGTATATGTATATTAAACTGAAAATGCACATTCATTTGTATTTTTTCAGTAAAGTGCAAATTTTGTTCTGGCCTTGAGAAGGCATAGGGGTTTTGCGCCAGCTTATGTTAATTTCTGCTCGTTTTGAGTTTGACTCGGTTATTTATTGTAATTTCTGCTCTTTTTGGGTTTCATTTATTTATCGAAGCTGATTTGTGGTAGTTTCGAGCTTGGTACATTATTAGATTTTATTTTTGCTCATTTTTTGTTTAATGGAGTTCTTTACTTTTCTCTGAAAAATTTATTTTGTGGAAAAAGTTTTTTTAATTAATTTCTGTTCGTTTTATATTGACATAGTCTTTTCAGGGAAAAAGAAAATAACACTTTAAGTCTTTTCGTTTTTTAAGACTTTATAGTTTGGCCTGCTATTTGTATGCTGGAGAAAAATTTTCAGCAATTTTTAACAACATACACCCTTTTAAAAATCTGGACACAAATAGTACTGTTTAACTTAGTTTCATACCTCCTCTAGTTGACCTGAAATAGAAAACTTGATACCATTCGCAAAAAAAATCTGTTTACTTTCTTTGATAGCTTGGATCCACATACACTATTTTGATTTGGTTAAATTTTAAGAGCAGAAGTAGCCTCGAAAGTTTGAACATAATACCCTCAGTCGTTCTTGGGATACTGCTGAGATGCCTTATTCTGAATTAGCATTATCACAGTGCCTTTTGATTTAATCTTAAGGCTACATTTAGTTTTTAAACATAATGGGCAAATGGGAGGGTGGGAGTTGCAGGGGGATTAGTTGCCCTCCAATCACCTTCGACTATTAAAAAGGGCATCAGCCCTTTCTACTTTCAATCGAATGAGCCCCTTTCGAAGTTCCCACGAAAACTCCTTCGATACGAAGTGCCTTGGTCTAAACAACAACAACAACAAAGAATATTACTAATAACCTTTGGCTATTAAAAAGGGCACTAGCCCTTTGAATTTTAAATTGAATGAGCTCTTTTCTGAAGTTTCTACGACAACGCCTTCTATAAAACCTTATATGCCTCCAGGGCATAACTTAAAACCCTTGCCCTGAGGGCTGTGGCGGAGTATCCTCCTCAAAAACATATTTTCTATGTGTAAATCAACTACGCTGAACAAAATGGCTAACTCAAAATTTTTATTGGATGTGTTTTGGGGAATGATGAGCGTGGAGGGGGGCTAGTTGCCCTTCAATCACTTTTGACTATTAAAAAGGGCATTAGCCCTTTGAATTTCCAATCGAATGAGCTTTTTTTGAAGTTTCTACGACAACACTTTCTATAAAAACATTATATAACCCCTGGGCATAGCTTAAAATCCTTGCCCTGAGGGTTGTGGGGGAGTCTCCTCCTCAAAAACACATTTTCTATCTTGAAATCAACTACGCTGAACAAAATGGCTATCTCAAAATTTTGATTGGATGTGTTTGGGGGAATGATGGGCGTGGGTGGGGGGGGGCAGTTGCACTCCAATCACTTTCGACTATTAAAAAGGGCACTAGCCCTTTGTATTTCCAATCGAATAAGCCTGTTTTGAAGTTTCTACGACAACACCTTCTATAAAAACCTTATATGCCCCCAGGGTATAACTTAAAACCCTTGCCCCGAGGGTTGTGGGGGAGTGTCCTCCTCAAAAAGATATTTTCTATCTGGAAATCAGCTACGCTGACAAAATGCCTATCTCAAAATTTTGATTAGATGTGTTTGGAGGAATGATGGGCGTGGGGAGTCTAGTTGCCCTCCAATCACTTTCGACTATTAAAAAGGGCACTAGCCCTTTGAATTTCCAATCGAATGAGCCTTTTTTGAAGTTTTTACGAAACGCCTTCTATTCAAACCTTATATGCCCCCAGGACATAACTTAAAACCCTTGCCCTGAGGTTTGTGGGGGAGTCTCCTCCTCAAAAACACATTTTCTATCTTGAAATCAACTGCGCTGAACAAAATGGCTATCTCAAAATTTTGATTGGATGTCTTGGAATGATGGGCATGGGGGGGGACTAGTTGCCCTCCAATCACTTTCGACTATTAAAAAGGGCACTAGCCCTTTGAATTTCCAATCGAATGAGCCTGTTTTGAAGTTTCTACGACAACGCCTTCAATAAAAACCTTATATGCCCCCAGGGCATAACTTAAAACCCTTGCCATGAGGGTGGTGGGGGAGTGTCCTCCTCAAAAATATATTTTCTATCTGGAAATCAACTACGCTGAACAAAATGGCTATCTCAAAATTCTGATTGGATGTGTTTGGGGGAATGATGGGCGTGGGGGAAATTCAGCCCTTTGAATTTCCAATCGAAGGACCCTTTTTTGAAGTTTCTACGACAACGCCTTCTATACATACCTTATATGCCCCCAGGGCATAACGTAAAACCCTTGCCCTGAGGGTGGTTGGGGAGTCTCCTCCTCAAAAACACATTTTCTATCTTAAAATCAACTACGCTGAACAAAAGGGCTATCTCAAAATTTGATTGGATGTGTTTGGGGGAATGATGGGCGTGGGGAGTGGTTAGTTGCCTTCCAATCACTTTCGACTATTAAAAAGGGCACTAGCCACTCCAATTTCCAATCGAATGAGCCCTTTTCGAAGTTTCTACGACAATTCCTTCGATATGAAGTGCCCGGGTATGGAGAGAAAAAAAAAAAACACACACACACACATTGTGCCCTCATCGTTCTTTACTTAGACAGCTCTAGCGTACTGCCTATGATAATTTTCACAGTTTTTTTCTGAAATTTCCTCTTTTTTCTACAATTATGCAAATTTTCTTAAATCTATAACGTTTGACGCGTAACTTTAAACTTGATTAACTTTACATATTAAAAATCCCCACAAATAGCAGGCTTTTTTGATGTACTTTAAGTGGCTCCAATTGGGGTGGACAGTTGCTAGTATTTTCATTGAAAAATGCCTTCTCTTGGAATTCTCACTGGATAAAAATTGCAAAAAGGCATTCAAAAATTATTTCTAAAGCTTAAACCATAGAACGTTTAGGGGCGGGAATGGGGGAGTTGCCCTAATCCTGTTTGCAGTAATTTCTTTTTGTTTTAAATTTGACTCGATTATTCATTTTAGTTTCTTCGCATTTTAGGATCAATTTATTCATCTATATTGCTACCTGTTACCTTTGTCTTTGATATGATTGTTTATTTTAATTTCTCTTCGTTTTGGGTTTCACTTATTCATTAAAGTAACTTCTGGTAATATTAATTTCGAATTATTATAGGACTTTATTTCTGTTAGTCTTAGGTTTTAATAAGGCATTTTAAATTTCTTTGAAAAACTTCTTTTTCGAATGTCTTTTTTTTAATTATTACACTAAATATGGGCTTTTTCTCGAAGCCTTGTTCTGCACTGATTTGAAAATTCGTGTTTGAGGGGGTGGTAGCTCTTGTCATACTCAGGGTAACCCTTACCTTAGACTTTAGATCCTCAAAAGTCATTGATAGCACATAGGGCGTAGACGAAGCCTCATTACTCGTCACGAGGCTGTGCCGCAGCGGGTAACCCTGTAACCCTGGGTATGGTATCAAAACGAGCAAAAATCAAATAGAAAACGGGTTTATTCGGCCAAAAATAATGAGTGACATAATGCTTAAAACTGACATAAATTTACATAAATAAGGGGAGCTACTCCATCCACCACCCCCCTCCTCTTTATGCTAAAGTTTGACTTTGTACCCCCAACCCCTTAAGAAGAACTGCTCAAGCACAAATCCACCAATAAATACTTTCAGAGCAGCACTATAAAACTTTAGTGT
This sequence comes from Artemia sinica, assembly GCA_027921565.1. Lineage (NCBI taxonomy): Eukaryota > Metazoa > Arthropoda > Branchiopoda > Anostraca > Artemiidae > Artemia > Artemia sinica. The sequence goes on from CM051264.1 coordinate 67,257,298, forward strand.
CTAGAGCGAAGGGGGGGGGGGTAGCACATTCGTACACAGAGTAATTTCTGATTGCCTCATACATGTCGCTCTCTACTTTCACTTGAAACACGTGTTTTTCTTATTTAATACAAAAAGGAAAGAAACTTCTCTGTTGGTATTGTTCAGAGAAAATGGGGCGCAATATCCTCTAACCAAACATCAAAAATATTTAAAGAGGATAGGCATTATGGAAAAAGCTCTCAGAAAAAGATATTTAGTAAAAATGGTTACGCGATTTTCTGCATTTACCTATAAATTCAGTTATATAAAGTATGGGATAAAGAAAATGAAAACAGGGGTATTTTGACGCTTTTAAATGGATGTAGCCTAATAACGACAAGATTACTCAACGAAACTTTCAGAGGGGAGAGTGGAAGTCCTTGATCTTTTTCTAGTATGGGGGCTTAAAGTTTGAAAAAATTCAAAAATTTTCACTTTTGTATATTCTGGTCACAGTTTATAGAATTAGTAGTATGATCATTCTCTATCTCTCCCATTATAAAAACCCGGACAGGGGTGCGGGTGCTCCGGAGAACGTTTTTGCAGATAGAAACATAGGCGTTATCAGATCTTTTCGCGGGTAGACAAGTCAGATTTCTCTTGGACACGAAACAAGTGGAAACCCGCTATTACGAATAATGCACTTGGTAACCATTTCTCAGTGGTTGACGATAACAGACTAATCCGCTAAGGCAGAAAAAAGTGGGAGGAGCTTTTTGTTCGCACCAAGACCGAAGACCAGAAATTATCTGCGATAAGCTTACTGTCTATAAACTGTGATTCTGGTCCTCTAGGGGAGGGAGGCTGAACACTTCTTCTCTGCACTTCCCTTCTACGATTTCTTTCTACGCTTCCCTGTTGGTACCCTTGAGTTGGATTAAAAAAATACTACGGTCCCTTACACTTTAGCGTTGTCTAAGTGAGTTAGAAAAGTAAACTTACCCCCAAATAAAGTAAAAGTACAAAACAAAAGAGACACAAACAGCAACAGTACTGCCGACTGCTCTTGCGAGTATAGAGTAAAATTGAAAAATAATTGAAATTCATTAGAATCAGATTTTTGCTCAAATTTTTTTCAAATTTCAAATTTTTATTCATACTAGTAGGTGGTACGTCTTAAATAAATGCGTTTGATTAAAAAATACATTTATGAATCCATAAAGAAATAACGAATTGTGAAAATTGGGATTAATTAGCGTTGAAGTACACTGCGAAAAAGTAGATTTGACATTTTTGCTAGTCAAATAATAATCCAATAATCCTTGTCTCAAACCATGAAGAACATTCGTGGAAGATAATAGTTTATTTTGCTCAATTATAAAGAATTACCCTTTTCAAGCTGAAGATGTTCCTTTTCTGCAAAGTCCTATTTGTGGTTTTGAATAAAATTGGGACAGATTTAAACAGCCTATAAGCATTTCAAAATAGGATTTCACGGAACGAGAACCAGGGGGAAAATAGATGCTTTAGGAACCGGAATATATATATATTTTTTAAACTCAGTTATCTTTTGCATAAAATTCTTTGAAAGAAAAAGAGTTTACAAATCTTCACATATTTTTACAGTATACTCATAGCTGGACATGGGGATGGAGATATTCCCCGTAACAATATCGTTCAAAGCATGAGCCTGACACAAAGGCAGTATCCAGGAGGGTACCAGGTTTAACCCCCCTCCCCTTCAAAATATTTGCCCGACTCGTATAAAAGTAAAACAAATGAATATGAACAAATTTATGAGTTTTGTAAAACTTTAGTCTTGAACCCCCCCTCCCCAAACAAAATACTCCCCCCCCCCCGACAAGAATCCTGGATAAAGCCTTGCTCATACCCAACTAAAATCTAATGACCACTCCCATATACTAAAGACCAAGACAGTTTATGCCTGATTTTCAGCGCGTGCGCACGGATTTTTATTTATACGGAGAGGGGAGGGGCAGATACTTCAAAACAGTAAATAATTGGCAATATATATTAGTCCGGGCGCCAAGTGAAGCTATCTTGCTTCTTTCCAAAAGTACATGTTGTGTCAGGTACAAATTTTCTGAGTGCATAGGTTTATAGAATGAATATCAGTGATTCTGATTTGCTCGGGTCCAGCTTTCCAGAGGGGCGGCATCATAGGAAAAACGTGCTTAGAAATATCCGTTTTTTTCCAAGTTTTCCAAGGATAAAAATCGAAAGATGACCAATAACTTTGAGGCCACGTAACACTCATGCCTTATTTATTGGCAGAAGAAGGAAAAAAGATCTAAATTTTGACTTTTGGATATTTTCCAAGGTAAAGGTTTGTTAAATACTTCTGACGAAAATGAATGTTTGGCCTATATTTGGACTCCTAATTGAATTTTGATCCTAAAGATAAGTTCATCTCTTAGTTTTCTCATTGTAGGCCTACGTGAATGGGAAAATTTTAGGCTGGAACTTGAATAACCTAGGCTAGTTTCAGTTTAGTTTTAAGCTCACTTGGGGTTTGGGGTCTAGGCCAGTCAGGAACATGTCATTCCGTTCACCTTTGAAAAGACAGAGGAGCATAGCCTAGGCTAGTTAAACATGCGTGTAGGCTAACTCAAATTGAATTGTTGCTAATTCAACCAAGACTAAAATTTTTATTTTGGTAAAATTCTACTTTAGCTACTTTTGGCTATCTTGGAAAGGAGTTAGGTTAGGAAAATGAAACTTTCAGGGATGGGTCTACAGGCTAAAGTATGTCCCGGGAAGGTATTTTGAAGTAGGCTACCTACCTACCTCCACTCCTTCTCCCTCTAGTGAGTCCTGAAATTTGCCTACTTGACAGGTCTATTACCTACTGAAATTTTGACCAAACAAGATTTACTTTAATTTTCAGTTACCTGTTTCTTTTTCTTTGGCTTTAGTTCTGAGAGTGCAATTCTTGTTATTTGAGCAGAATTTAAGCCATATTAAGGTTTTTTTTTTTCAAAATTTAGGAAATGTATTTGCATATAAAATCTTATAAATTTGGACTGAGCAAAGCTGTGAAGCTGAAAACAATTTTGTTGCACTTAATTTAAGCAGAAGATCTATTTTGCAAGGTTTCACTTTTATAAAACACAGATTTTTAAAGGTCAGGACCCTCTAGAGGGAGAAGGAGTGGAGGTAAGTACTTAGAAATACCTTCCCGGGACATACGTTAGCCTGTAGACCCACCCATGAAAGTTTTATTTTCCTAACCCAGCCCCTTTCCAGGATAGTCAAAAGTAGCTAAAGTAGAATTCTGCTGTCCTTTTGAAGATAGAAAAAATGCCATGTTCCTTACTGGTCTAGGCCACAGCACCCACAACCCCAAGGCCTGTCCCTGAATTGGTTCTTTGGTTAAGCTGCAGATTAGCTAGCCCTGATAAAAATATCTTATTTTTGTGTACAGTATTCAGTCAATTGGGCTGTAAAATTGCACAGATTCATAGAAGCAGTAGATAAAAGCAAATCATTTCTTACTGCATATCCTGGTTCTATTGGCAGGTTCTTTGTACCCTACACTACAGGGTAACCACTGCCTCTTTACACCTTCTTCTGAAAATATAGAATCTGAAATTTATAGAATCTAGAGAATGTACAGAATCCTGCCAATGACAATTTTTTTTAATTTCTAGAAAGAATTTCTGCAAGTAATGATTGTAACTTGGATACAGTAGGCTACTGAATTCTGAATCAAATGGTGTTTTTGTTTCTTAGTTGTCTTGTTATGGTAGTATATTCCAAATTAATAAATGGGTAAACTTTTTCAAAAGGTATGGCAGTCCTGTGCTGGTCCTGTATGGAAGTCATTCAGTTACTGATTCAGGAGGGAAAGGAGTTTCAAGAATTGGATGCCTTAAGGTTTCCTTTTTAATAAAACATTTAAAATTTAAAAACAAAAACCAAAAGCAATCATCAGCAAAGTTAACATAGAAATCAGACCAACCAGAGCAATTTTTGGCATTGTTTTTATTGCTTTACAGAGTACTGTGTATTGTAAATTGATTACAGGCAGTACAACTTCATTTTTCATAACTCTAAACGACCAGTGGCATTATTTCTGCCTTTTTGCAAGTATTTTACTGAGTGACTAAAAGGCCCTGAGGATAAAAAAAACTCAACTTTACTATCTTTTGAAAGTAAAACTTTTAGCTATGTTCAAGCCTCTTTGCTGGGATGCTTCCCAATTCAGAGGAATGGTAGCTTTAACAATGTCATATACCAACACAAATTCATGCACTCTAAGTTCTCTAAGCATACAATGATAAGAACATCACATTTTCAATTTCGAAAGATTCCATGTATCATTTGCTGAAATTTTCCAATTAGATTATGGCAAGGTTTTCCTTATATTCTTTTAAAGTTTGAATGACTAGCAAAAACTGGGTCCTTTTGGTCAATTTTGGAACCTTTTGCAACATACTGCCACCATCAACTTCCCCTTTGGATTTGCCCTTGATGTGTAATGATAGATATAAAAGATAGCAAAACAAGTGTATTAAGTACTAAAGGTATAAAAGAAAATGAAGCTTTAAAGTAAAATAAAATTTATTTCACATTAAATTGTTATTTCCCTTGCTTAGCATTCACTGGTCTGAAGTTTTAACATCCTATTCAAATTTGAAGAGATACTAATATATGTTTTCCTTTCAAGCTATGAGATGAAATCTATTTTGGAAAATAAGCTGAAGTATCTGGACTTTAGTTGTGATGCAAAGTCCAGGCTAGACTATGAGCATTGCATTATCTGCCAGACACAAACCAAAGGACTATTGCATAATGTTAAAGATAAAAATCGAATAAAGTCAATTGTTACTGAAAAATGCAGATACAACCTGAAGTATAAGACTTTGAAAAATAATGTGAATCAACCTGAATTTTCAGAAGCTGCAACAATCTGGCATAGATCTTGGGGTAAAACTTTTCTGGCCTGTAAGTTTAATACTGATGGAAGTGGCCCCCTTCATCTAAATCTTAGTCCTGATTTTCCTTCTAAACAAAAACCACCCGTTCCCAATTATCTCAAGGCAGCTTTGACTACAAGTCATGCTCTCTGTTTTGTGGTAGAAAAGGGAATAAGAAGAGCAAGGAATGGAAGCTGTTGAGAATTCAGACAGAAACTAGACAACAGGATATAAAGGCACATGCTGAAACTCTGTGGCGAATAGATCCAGAGCTGCTACTCAGATGTTGCAGCCAAAACCTGGTCAGCATTGAAGCCATGTACCATCAAAAGTGTATGCTACAGTATCTCAAAAGAAAGCCTAAGACAGAAGAGTTTCATGTTAAAGAAACCATAGCAGGTGAGCTCATTGAAGAACTCCACCCTGGCTTCCTGAAGGGCAAAGTATATACAACAAGTCAGATCAAGAGCAGACTTGCAGAACTTTTAAAATCATCAGGTATTGACTTGATAAGAAATGACTTTGTACTTCTGAAGAAAAAAAATGAATGAAAAATATGGAAAAATTTTGGAAATTAGCAACAAAAAAGGTCAACAGACCTATTTTTATTTGAGCAACAAAGTGTCAGTTGGAGATCTTGCAAGGCAAATTGAAGGGCTGCTGAAACATGCTGAAGGGAGGGTTTTGGTGGTGAATTCATCCCCTGATGTGTCAGATGACGGCTCCAATGTTTCAGCTTAACTCTAAGTGTCTAATAAAGAAAATGTTAACCTAAACTTAGATCATACTGACAGTGAAGACAGCAATGATCAGAACCAGGTAGATTTGGCAGAAAATACCTCGGACTTCGTATGTGATCCCCCATTCAGCTCAACTCCCACTGAACTATCAAGCCCTTTTACATGTGCCCTTTTACAGTGGTCTGTCTTTGTACAAGCCAATATTCCTAAGCCATTTATGCATAATCCACTGGATTTTGGCTGGGCTTTCAGTGAGTCTGAAGGAGTGGTGGTTCCTGTAACCACCACTTTGCTACAGTGGCCTCCCTCAGTGATGTCTGTGAAAACTTACTGTTCTTGTAAAATGGCTGCAAGGCCAACTGTCCTTGCTTGGCAGTGAAAGACTGTGATCTGCTTTGTGCCTGCACGGGAAGCTGCCTCATTAATTCTGACAAAGAATGATTGTTCTTTTTTATTTCACATATTAAATAGCTGAGCTTAAATGATTTACATTCCCTAAGCAGAAAGAGATCAATGTAGTCACAGGCGTAGTTTCAGAAAAATATTGGGAGGCAAACTCAAGAATTTTGGCCTATTTACAGTGGAAAGTTTTGAAACTAGTCACTGAAAAGAATATTTTCTTACATTTGCCTCTTAGCAACCTATTCTAGCCGGTAAATAATCTTAAAAAGCAATTTTATGCCATGAAGCAGCTAAGTTTATTAGTTTAGCCTCAGTCATTTTCCTTATATATATATATATATATATATATATATATATATATATATATATATATATATATATATATATATATATATATATATATATATATAATATATATATATATATATAATATATATATATATATATATTAATCTGTCACGAATATATTATCATTATCTCATCTATCATTATACTTTGTTGGGTGTGATTTTTTTTCTTTTTCTTTTTGCTAAACTCAGTGTTTAGATGAGTCTATTTGCATCCGGTTATTTCTATTCCGGCATGCTTTGGTGCTCTGATTGCCAAATTAGCTTAGAGAAAAATAATTAAACATTGGCTTCGTTAATTTTTCATCTGTTAAAGAAAAAAATTAAGAATTTACTCCTGTTACGTCATCAAAAATGAAACATTTGAAATTTGAGGGTCTTTCCGGTGTCGGCGGTCACGGGTTCCGACAGATTCGTGATCAGCAGTGTCAAATTGACCATAACCTGTTCTCCAACAATTTGTACCTTTTACAACAGGGGGGGGGGGTTGAGTTTTTGGCACTTGGAGCCCGGACTATATGAGATGAGGCAATAATTTTCACAGCCACAGATTTTCTTTTTTCGGGGGGAGGGATGCATTCTAAACATTCAAGTACGACAAACTGACCCTCAAAAGAAACAAAATAGCAATAAAACAGTTCCATCGATAATCGCAAATACTCAAATTTTTGCAGTAGCAGAACTCTCCGCGAAAAAATCCCCTGATACAATATTCCTCAAGAAACGTTTAGCTTAATTCGTCTATGGATCTATACCCTACTTTATAAGCAAGATCCTGGGTGTCGCTTTTCACAAACCTAAAAAATTATTCTTTCTGAATTCCAAGCGCCAATTTCTACAGTAACCAACACGTAGTTCAATAATATACAAAGTATTAAAAATACGCCTGCTGTTTTTTTTTGTAATTATATTACCAACCAATAAAACAGTCGTAACAGCTGACAAAGGGGACCCTTCTTAGCAGTCTGTCATTTTGGGACAATGAACAATAAAGATCAGAAAAAAATCTCTCAATGCATAACGGAAATGGGAAACAAATTGAAGTGACTTCCTAATAGACACAATCTCGATACAGTAGTTTTCTTTTGGTTACTTAATTTTACTTAGCCATTCCGTTGATTCTGATGTTGATGGAAAAGGATTTTTCATAAGCACAGCCGTACATACAGGTAGGAGAAGGGCGAAGTGGCGCATTGCCTTAGGATTGCTCCACGAACCACCAACCAATTACGAAACATCTTTGGGGTGGAATATAAAGTGCACCAAAATCTAAACACCTTGGTTTAAATCTGGGCTAAAAGTATGGCGTCAATTGGAGTGGGGCGGAAGGGACATGTTCACCCCTAGATTTTTTCCCTCACCCTAAATTTAGATAAATACATATTTTTTGTATTTTTACTAAAAATGTTTTTTTTGTTGTTTTCATTGAAAAAATTTGATATTTTCGCGAATTGACGCCACTGTTAGAAAAGGTGCATTTTCACGCTTAAACATATATATTATATCAAAGTTGTGTCACCTTTAAAATCCAATCGGTTTTAGAGACCTGTCAATTCATCAACCTACAGCCCTGTCAATAATCGATACTTTATTATTGCTTTCATATAGTAATTCTGCCTATTCAAAAGTCACTTACTTGGGTAGTATTTTAGTAAAGATGGTGGATGCAGCAAAGATGTTAAAAGTAGAATAGCCAAGACCCAGGGTATTTTTCGCAGTGGAAAAAAAGTTTGTAAGTATGCAAACAAAGATTAGAATAATGGAAGCTTCAGTGATGATAGTGGTCAAATATGCTTCTGAAATATGGGCACTCTGAAAGGCAGAGGAGGGGCTGTTGATGTTTTCCAGAGGCACTGTCTACGGATGGTTTGGGGTACCTGTTTGACCGACCGTATTTCAAACAGTAAATTGTACGAAAAATGTGATTCTATCCCACTTTCAAGGACTGTAATGAGATAAAGGTGAAGAGGGCTAGGATAAGTTATGTGGATGAAGGATGACAGATTCCTTGAGTAAATGAAATAAAACAATCAAAAAACTTGCTTAATTTGAAGTTTAATAAATTTTAAGTTTATATCTGGGTTTTACAAAAAAAGTCACTTATCACCTTCTAAATTTTCACAGCCAAAATCTATGCAAAATGAGACCAATTAATGCCTCAGTTTTGGTAAGCCTTTGGCTTCTAAACCATGTGAAAGCCAAAGAACTGGTAAGCCTTTACAAACCAAAGAACTAGGAATACACCGTAGAATATGACAGTTTAGGTGTCTTACGTTCGTGTCGTAAATATCTCTTACAAAAAGAAAGAAGACGATGGTTCTACAATTTCTAGTCTTTCATTAACTGAATTGGCTACACTAGGAAGAAAATTTCTTCTTTTGAAGTAGACACTTTCGAATGATGGTGTCAGTTGGATAGCCATGATTACTTGATTTGATTTTCTCGTACAGTGTTTCCTCATTGGATGGCCAGTAATTCAATCTCGCTAAGAAAAAGCTCAGAACGTGACTCAGGTGAATTCTAGTTATAATATATTCGTCTCTCTCCAAAGGGATTTCTACAAAAAGGTGTTAACCTTTCTTATTTTAAGGTTACTCGTTAGCGAAAAACTGAAAAACATAGTACAGAATTGACCATATAACGTTTGGAGAATAAATACACAGTATTTTATTTTGGAAGGTTAATGACATTCATGAGTTGACAAAAATTTTGTTTTTTGTTTGACATTTATGAATGACACGAGGATAAGATGACATTTACGATGATAATTTTCAGTAAAAAGGGTGTAGTACAATGAACCTCATTTCCGTCTTAGAGGCTACGTCAATAAGCAAAATTGTCGCATCTAAGGATCAGAGAATCCACATATGACTATTGAGCAGTTCATGCATCCTACGATGCAGCCTATGATGTGGTATTTGGTCCAGTGGCATCATTAGGCCATTTTTCCTCAAAAATAAACATGTAGTTACTGTTACCGTCATCAGCGAACGTTACCATGTTATCGAAAATAAATTTCGTTTCTAAGAATTTATAAGTACGACATGATTGACATTGGGTTTTAATAGCACTTTACGCACACTCACCTCAACATCGACCTTAAGCGAATTGATTTTTCAAAATCGAACCACACCAGGAAGAGTTTGGAGGGGTATATTTAATCGTACGATAATAACCGTAGACTATATAATCGTAATAGTAATTATCGAATAATCGTAGACTAAACCCTTATTACGCCGCCTCAGGAGCAATGACCCAAAACTACGCAAATCTCCCGTTGAAAACAGACATTTAATGGATAGTATTTTTCACAGAGATGAACACTTTTATTTGCATGATTGAAGCCCCCTCCCCCATTTTTATAAATATAGATATGTTGCACTTCCCTCAACTCGTGATTGTTCAGAGACCCTTGGTAAAACCTCTGCAACAATTAAAACCAATACTGATAAGGTTCATTGCCTACAATGAACATCTACAAACAAATTTTTAATTCGAAAGATTTACCCCCCCCCCCCCAAAAAAAAAGAATAAAAACCAAGAGAGAATGAAGGTTTGCGCATTTAATTATTGTAAAAATTACAGAGAATTTTACAGACCACAAATCCAAAACACTTCCTTTATTTAACTACTAGAAATCTATCCAATAGAAGAAAAATATTCTGGAATGATATTGTTATTCCAATTTTTTGGCTGACTCTAAGTTTGAAACGTGTTGAATAGAGGAAGTACAAAAGATAAATCGAGAGATTTAACAGTTTTAAGAGACTCCAATTATTGAGCAAATTTTTTTTCATCTCCAAAAGATTGAATTTTCGCAAGAACGTAAAAACATATAAGGTAATATCCGTTTAATGTTTTAGGTGTGTTATAAGATACGTAACAGAAAACACGACGTTCACTCATGGCCTTATCCAGGATTTTTTTCGGGGGGAGGAGGGTCTTACAAAAATATTTTTTCGGGGGGGGGGGGGTAAAAAAAGCTTTATAAAACGCATCAAAATTTGTTTTTATCCGTTTTTGATGCGTTTTTACGAGCCAGACAAACATTTCGGGGAGGTGCAAACCCCGACCCCCTGGATACGGCCTTGAATTCAATCATACAAACATGCGGGCAAGGAAGGGGAGTCATTTCCCTCTAAGATTGGACCCCTCACCCTTAGAAAGCTAAAATATGTAAATTCATGGTCAAAATAGAATAATAAAGCACAGTCTATAACAGACTTTGCAATTGGTGTATCAGTAACGAATGCTTCCACATTTTCCCATGAAAAACAAGCAAGAAAAGCAGTGTTATCACCATTTGTAGGACTGACTAACGACTGTTACTTCAACTGAACATTTGCGAGTCAAATCTAAGTTTAAGATTAATCAGTATAATACATAAACGGAGGAATTTTAATTAATATGTCAATAAATAGTTCAATTAAAACCTAATCAGATCAAAGTTTATATCTTTTGTACCTATAGCGTCAAAGCACTTGACTGATTCATAACCGTGTATATTAGCAATTATATTCACTAAAAATAAGGATTAATCACTAACAGGAAAAAGAGACATCACCAACAGGATCTTTCATCATTAAGCACTAAATAATTTTCAGATACGGATTTGGCTAGGTCCTACTAAAATGTACTAAAGAGCGGTCTTCAGGATCAGCCCCATAGGTAAACCTCAAAACATCCGGTAAATCTTTTGTACCTATAGCGTCAAAGCACTTGACTGATTCCTAACCGTGTATATTAGCAATTATATTCCCTAAAAATAAGGATTAATCACTAACAGGAAAAAGAGACATCACCAACAGGATCTTTCATCATTAAGCACTAAATAATTTTCAGATACAGATTTGGCTAGGTCCTACTAAAATGCACTAAAGAGCGGTCTTCAGGATCAGCCCCATAGGTAAACCTCAAAACATCCGGTAAATTTTTATCGCCAGACATTGAAGCAAAAGTGGTAATGAGTTTTCTTTCTTTTTTTTTTCTCTCTCTCTTGCTTTTGGACTGTCCGTTTCAACGGTGCTTATCCCCTTAAGGCCGGATACATGTATTTTTTTTCGACACTGATTTCAGAAGCTCAGTGGGCTAACGATAGCGGTACAAAAACAATGCCTTTAGCACGAGATTTTCAAAATTAAACATCATAGACACCAATAGTCACCTGGATTTTTTCAATAGTTCCATGATTAATCTCAACTAATTATTTAGTTCTTTTACTATAAGTTCTTTTATTATTGTTTTTTTTTACTTTTTTTTGATTAATTAAAAAAAAAAATTATTTAAATTTTAAATTCTTTCATTATTAACTTATGAAGTTCTTTTATTATTAAATACTTAGTTATTACTACTATTATTTAGTTCTTTTGATTCTCCTGCTGAAGAAAAGGAAACGATTGAGGATTTCTTTTTTTATGATGTTAATGATGAAATTCGGTGAAGTTTTAGCAAATCGGCACAAAAAAACAAGAACATTTTTCAAGATCAAATGGATGCTCATTTCGGCATCAGTCGGCGGCGATTTGGTAAAGGGGGGGGGTTGAAAACTACGTGTGTCCCGCCCTTTAGCTCGGTACGAGCAGAAAAGGTTTCGAAGACGCATAAAAATAATTTCCAAAATGAGGTATTTATTTGCCATCTATATATTAACCAAATAGATGGCAGAAAATACAGTACATAAATGCCCAAATTAGTTGATAAAAGTTTTTTAAGTGAATTTTCGGAAAACAAGTTGGAAATGAAAAACTGACAAGAAAAACACGAGGTTTAAAATCTGTAGCTCAGAATTCTAAATGAACCAGTAATGGCTTGTCACGACGAAACTTGTGCTAGTCTAACAGTGACCGGAAAATTTCTCAGCACACTTACTAAAGTTCAATTAAGCAATATTAAATTATAATAATTAAGCAACTGAGCAGTTCAATTAAAATTGAATCAGAATATTGAATTTAAAACTTACGATAAATTTGATTTCAATAAATATCACAAACTGTTTCCCCTTCAAAGAAAGAATACTATACTCTATACAAAAAATGGGACAAACATGATTAAACCTGAAGGGGTTTCTCTATAAACATTTTTACTCAACAAGTATGTATGCTTCAATGGCGCTTTCTTTCTTTCGGGAAGCGTCTTCCGGAAATTATGAGAAGGGGGGGGGGGGTCAGAGAATAGTTTTTCTTTCCTTTGATAGCTATTTTGATTCTGAATAAACGTCGTTCTTTTAAAAAGCTCAAAAACATTATTGTCACTCCCCTGCGAAATCTCAATACCTCAAACCAACACGAATGGGAAGATGTCTGGGCGGCTGCAACGATGAGAGATGAGATGACTAGAGACTCATTCTGGATGTCCTAAGCGCCTCTGTAGGTACATGAGGATCTAAGGTCTAGGGTAAGGCAAAATCCAGTTTTATCAAAATTCAGTCTCTTGTTGAGTATTGTATCCACAGAGGGCAGAGAAGAAAAGGTCCTAGAAACCCAAGTCGATCGGGGCTGTCTTCAGACAAGCATAGATGGCTACAAAAATTTTAGGGTCGAGACCAGTATGAATCCCTCGAGGTAGTGGGTGGTTAACTATGTATGACATTTTTGGGTAGCTATTTATTTAGCTTAACGCAAATTTTTTATGATAAAAAGAACAAAGCGTAAATAAAGTTCAAAACAACTCTCTCTCTCTCTCTCAATTTCAATGAAAAAATGCCTCTCCTTCCCACTCTTTCTTTCTCAATTTCAATGAAAAATTCCCTCTTTCCTTCCTCTCTATCTATTTCAATGAAAAATCACGACGAACAAGCAGGATAGGCTTAGATGTCGAATTTCTCTTTGTAATTCTTCCCAAAAGGGCAAGTTTACAAAAACTTTCCAAAATTTTAGGAAAATACAGAGGAAAGAGGAAAAAAGCAGCTTACCAGCTATACACCACTGAAGCCATTCTCTTTTGTGCACAACTATTTCAAAGCCTGAAATTAAAATAGTGTTTTATTGCATTTGACAAATCTCTCATCAAAAATCAAATGATTATTCAGTAGGCACTTCATCCTCCTCTCTCATATGTCAATGATAAAGCAGTGCTCAGAATTCATCACGGAATAGGATGACCACATTAGGGTATATGTACATGAAATGCCTCTACCCTTCTTAAGAAAACAATTTTTACGAATTTTCTATAGCTGTATATTTTCAAAAATTTGACTGAATTGGCTACTAAACTGATCCCCAAATTGATGCACGTTTTGTGTAGCGCAATCAAATTAAAAAAAAAATATTCAGGGTAAGTTCAGACATACATAAAACAGTCTTTCAGTCTGTAAAAACAACCATGGGAAAACGGTGCCGTGTTCATGGTAAGTTCAGACACAGTTATAGAATCCCCACAGTACAGTCTTTAAAAAAAACCGTGGAAAAATGATGTCGTGTTCACTCTATTTCGGCGAGAAATTTGTAAATACCATAAAAGCAGGTATATTTAGCGCTGTTAAAAGAAGCTTATAATACCCTTTAATGACTTATAATGGACCCCATCACTTTTTCTTTTAAAAATTCTATACACTTTCTTAAAAACAGTTTATACGGCTCAACAAAAAAAAAAAAAAAAAAAAATAAATAAATAAAAAACGACCAGCTAGTACTGTGCTCTTTTTCTATTTTTAACAGCAAGACAGAAAAAACTGGGAGACAGTAACTTCTTTCAAGGTTAACAAACCATTTTTACAGGTTGAGAGATCGTTTTAACTGTACAGCTAAACTTACCCGAGTATGTTTTAGACTCCAATGGTAAGTTAAAACATATTGCCAAACTGATCTCTCAACCTACAGCTAAACTTAACCGAGTATGTTTTAGACTCCAATGGTAAGCTAAAACATATTGCCAAACTGATCTCTGGCATAGAAATATACCTAGACATCTATCTTTTTCTATTTTTAACAGCAAGACAGGGAAAACTAGGAGACAGTAACTTCTTTCAAGGTTAACAAACCATTTTTACAGGTTGAGAGATCGTTTTAACTGTACAGCTAAACTTACCCGAGTATGTTTTAGACTCCAATGGTAAGTTAAAACATATTGCCAAACTGATCTCTCAACCTACAGCTAAACTTAACCGAGTATGTTTTAGACTCCAATGGTAAGTTAAAACATATTGCCAAACTGATCTCTGGCATAGAAATATACCTAGACATCTATCTTTTTCTATTTTTAACAGCAAGACAGAAAAAACTGGGAGACAGTAACTTCTTTCAAGGTTAACAAACCATTTTTACAGGTTGAGAGATCGTTTTAACTGTACAGCTAAACTTACCCGAGTATGTTTTAGACTCCAATGGTAAGTTAAAACATATTGACAAACTGATCTCTCAACCTACAGCTAAACTTACCCGAGTATGTTTTAGACTTCAATGGTAAGTTAAAACATATTGCCAAACTGATCTCTCAACCTACAGCTAAACTTACCCGAGTATGTTTTAGACTCCAATGGTAAGTTAAAACATATTGCCAAACTGATCTCTGGCATAGAAATATACCTAGACATCTATCTTTTTCTATTTTTAACAGCAAGACAGAAAAAACTGGGAGACAGTAACTTCTTTCAAGGTTAACAAACCATTTTTACAGGTTGAGAGATCGTTTTAACTGTACAGCTAAACTTACCCGAGTATGTTTTAGACTCCAATGGTAAGTTAAAACATATTGCCAAACTGATCTCTCAACCTACAGCTAAACTTACCCGAGTATGTTTTAGACTCCAATGGTAAGTTAAAACATATTGCCAAACTGATCTCTGGCATAGAAACATACCTAGACATCTATCTTTTTCTATTTTTAACAGCAAGACAGAAAAAACTGAGAGACAGTAACTTCTTTCAAAGTTAACAAACCATTTTTATAGGTTGAGAGATCGTTTTAACTGTACAGCTAAACTTACCCGAGTATGTTTTAGACTCCAATAGTAAGTTAAAACATATTGCCAAACTGATCTCTCGACATAGAAATATACCTAGACATCTATCTCAATACCCCTTTTCAGTACAAATGATAAATATAGTGACGAAGAAGATTCTTGATTGGCAGAATGTGCAATTCCAGAAAGTGACTTCTACACCTTAAATTTGGATACTTTGCTGAGTCGTGAATCGCCATAACACAGATTTCTGGCCAGAGATATGTCAAGGCGTGGAAGTATAACAAAACATGCATAACTTAAACTTTATGCCACTTAATTTTGTTAGCTAACAAAAATTGTTCGTTATCAATTCTCAGAAAAGTAATAATTGGAATGGAAATATAAAAAGAAGAAACACAGGGTTGAAAAAAAAAAATGTGTATAGACAACTAGGCAACCCTCTTTCAGAATACATTTGTAGGAAATCAACAAAAGAATTAATTTTTTTAATTGATGTCACAATCGAACGTTAATGAATTACGGTGCCATCTCATGGCGGTTCTGGCCTCTCTTGCGCACGGGGTAAAATCTTGGATTGCCTCCCTCCCCCTGTTTCCCACAAAATTTTCAGACCGAATTTTAACAAACTTTTTATTTATTAACAAAATTATTTTCAATTTATAATTAATTAATAATCTATTTTTTAATTTAGATTACTTAATTATTAATAATAATTATTATAACTTTTTTATTTTGTTTAATTTATTTTTATTTTATCAATTAATGAGTAATTCCTTTATAATTTTCATTTATTAACTGCACCTCTACTTCATTATTAAAATTTCAAAAATCACAAAATGATTATAACCGTTATATTGTTTGTCTGAAAACTCCTTAAAAAAACAACAATACGAGAATAGGCGTATTATATGGAAAATATATAAAAGAAAACAATAAAACCCGAAAAATTACAAGATCTCGGAGGGATGAGGGAACACAGGCCCCAAAACCCCCTTATAATACCAAACCGAATACAATTAACAAAAAAAACCTTCCAAGACATTTTGGGCCTACAGTGTGCCGTGGTCCTCAATGGACCAAAAATAAACTTGGGACGAACAGTCCAGGTTTGCCGTTCAAAATCAAAACTCATTTCTAGTAGAACCGGATTTTAAGTTAGACGTACTATTTAAGGTAGTTGCTCTAGCTGTATCGATTGGTGACACCTGTATAATTATTTTACATCTTCATTTTAGTCACCCCATTGAAAACGGACTATTTGTAACCAATTGCCGTGAATCCTCGAAACTATTAATTGTGATCGTTCAAAACTCGATTGTTTCATGGATGCGTGTTGACCTTGTGCGGCCGAGTTGCATAAAGCTGCATACGCGCCGTCAGCAATGTAAAGTCTCTTCCTGATTTAAATTGTGTTAAAAGATTAACCTAGCTGTCAATATTTTTGTTACAACTTCCGCTTGTCACGGAATCTAAGGGATTTCCTTGAATATGTGTTTAACCAGAGTAATGTGAAAAGTGATTAGATTGGATAGAGAGAGTCGAACTTATGCATTGTACGTGATAAGTATGTGGTTCAAGCTATGGCTTTGATATAAATAAAGACTGTTTATATGAAACATCTATGGACTTGAATATCTAGCTCTGCAAAATGGTATACTAGTTTGTAAGCACCATTGAATGGACTCGCCCAACTCTTTAACATTAAAGATAAAGCTTACAACATGGTGTCAGAAGTGCTGTAATTTTTCGAGCCCAGTCCATCCACAGCAGAGCCAGTCCGATGCCATTTCATCCAAACAGACGCCAGAAATAAACAAAATACTGGCCAGACATATTGTTACACAGGGTCGTCTCAACTTCTCAATCACCGCAGTTTTATCAACCGAAGGTGACCGAAGCCTACCAATCTACGCACATCTCCTGTCGTGAAATCTCCAGCCATCAAAGAAGAAACCTTGGAGGGATCTGCATCCAGGGAAAAACATAAAGAGTAAGTGTGAGCCCTAAAGTTTTGTGCGCATAGGAAAAAGTTAGGAGTGCTTAGGCTAGCTATTTTCTTGTATCAATTTTTAGTTTTTTTTTTAACCATGAATATCCCAGAATTAAATCCTGAAAATGATAATTTTGATGAAGTAAAAGCGAAAGCCTTCCTTGCACAGCAAGAATTACGAAACATAGAAATACCCCCTACCTTTGATCCAAGTAGCGATGATTATGACGAAGAAATAGTCAGTAAGTTTTATTCTGACATAAGTCTCTGGGAAGCAGCGGCAATGGCCCATTATCTACAAATTTCATCTAACCCCCAAAGTGAAAATTCACAGCAACCGCGTCCAACAAATAATCCACCGTCAAGTGATAACCTTTCAATCAGAGCAACAACAGATTTAGCTTCCTTAATAACACCATTAACAGAAGTCTCACAGATAAATGAATTTATTAGCCAACTGAAAAGAATTCAAGATACCTTAACTTGGTCGGAAAAGCAAGTTGTTGCCACAGCAGAGATGTTAATGAAAAGGGAATTTTCTATTTTTTTTATGATTTAAATAAGGGGAATTTAACACTTGATACATTACGAAAAAATCTGTTGGAGGCTTTTGCTCCTCAACGTAGCCCCGGGCAAATCTTACAAGATCTTGTGGGATGTAAACAATTTCCGGATGAAACAGTATATCAATTCTTAAAACGAGTTTGAAAGAGCCGCTAAGTCTTATGCGAATTCAATGGGCTATTGGGATGGACTAAGAAACCCGGCAGTTCAACCATTGGCACTACACACTTTTAGGGAAGGTGCACGCATAACCTTTAAAAGAGTACTAATGGAACCAGAGGATCAAATAAATAACCTAGAAGATGCTTTTAAAATTGCGACCAAGTATGAAAAAATTGAAATTGCGACAAAACCAACGAATGAGTTTTTTTCGGCTGCCGTATCAATTGAAAATAAGTTCCGTCCCCCCCAGGGCAAGAAGATGGGAGATGAACATTCATATAGGGGCCGGACATTTCAAAGGGGCTGGGGAAGAGGGAACCGCTCTCCCTTCCGAAAGAATAGGGAAAATAATTATGAAGGGAATGAAAATAGACATTCACAACCAGATAGGGGGCCTGGACAGCAAAATCCATCCAGACTTTGTTATAATTGCCAAGAACCTGGGCATTTTCGAAGAAATTGCCCTAATCCAGGGAAGAATAAAGTCTCCTTTTCCCCAAACCTTTCGATACAAAGGGTCGAAAGTAAAACATGCTACGTTTGTGGTAACCGAAACCACGATAGTTCCGAAAGCTGGTACAGAAAAGACCCAGATTCGGACAGGGTATCGGAAAACTAAATAGCCAGTCTAGACAGAGGGCTAAGACTGGTACGGAAAAGAAAACCCTCAGTCTGAAACTAAGCATAATAGCCTTAATAATGAGTCACTAGTAAATAAGGATTCTGAGTATCAAAATTCCAGTAAAGAATTTTTATGCTTCTTAGGAATTTCGGATAGTTCTAAAAGTTTCCCTATTTTTCATGAAGTGCTGTTGGGGGATAAGACATGTAAAGCATTTATTGATCCTGGATGCCACAAATCATTAGTAAATTCTATTACTTTCCAACTTATACCAAAACATTTCATTAAACGATTTGAGCCTACTTTAGCCAAGATAAAACCTCTAAATTCCCAAAGTGTTGGTACGCAAGCAAAAGCGACCATATCGATACAAATTTCGGATGGAATTGAAAAACAAGCTAAAGAATGGGAATTTCTCGTAGTTCAAGATTTAGACTTTGAGCTTATAATTGGATGGGATCTCTTGCATAATTTAGGTACTCAATTAGACATGACTAATTATCAAATGCGATTCAAAAGCTCAAATTCAGACAAATCTATAGGTCAATCCTATGGTAGTGTCATTTTACCGAAGGCAGTTTCATTACCCCCAAGATGTTTGAAAGTTGCTGAAATTGCTCTTAGATCAATTGATGGAAACATGGTGCCACACGGTTGTACAGTCCTTATTGAGCCAGGGGAAGGAATGGAAGGATACATAAATGCTTCAGCAAACATCGTAAGAAACGATAAATCTATAATAGTGATTTTTAATAACTCTGAGGAACCGATGTTTCTTCCTAGGCGGACTATAATAGGTACTTTTCAAGAAATTGAAGATAATTTGATAACTGCCTTTAAAGCAGAGGAAATTAATGAATATTCTGATAATAAAATTTTCCTACCAACTTTGGGCGATATGGAATTCATATCACAGTTTAAGCTGTCACATTTAAATAACCGTCAGGAAATCAAATCAGAATTAATAGCATTACTCAAAGAGTTTCGTGAAGTATTTTCTACTCATTGTTACGACGTGGGCAAAAACAGCCTAATGGAATATAGAGTCGATATAGACAAAACCAAGCCAGTTCCACAGCCACATTCGTTCAACCTGCCTCTCAAAATGCAGGAACTACTGCAAGAACACATCCTTGCCATGGCCAGAGCCGGCATAATCCGTCCAGAAAGGTCAGAATTTTGTTCTCCAATTTTTCTGGTTGGAACCAAAAGACGGAAAGATATTGCCTCGAAATGAATGGACTATGGAAACCTCACGAATAGTCTTTGACTGCAAGGCAATAAACGCAGTGGTAAAAGATTCGGCTTGGCCTATCAGAAAAATTCAAGATGTTTTACAGGAACTAAGCAATAAGAAACATTTTACTGTCCTAGATCTTAAGCATGCATTTTTAACGTCCCCCTACATCCCGATAGCAGACATTATTACGCGTTTCATTCACCAAGGGGTGTTTCATATACATGGAATTGTTGTGCCTCAGGGTGCCAATATCTCGCCACGTGCATTTTGCCAGTGGGCAAATCTGCTGTTGGATAACTCCATTTTTGGGGACATAATATCCATGTATCTAGATGATATCTGTATTTCGTCAGCTGGAGATGAATGGCAACACCTGAAGGATATTAAACGGGTCTTCCAAAGGTTAAAGCAACACAATGTAAAATTAGGAGCAGGAAAGGTACAATTTTTTGCCCCTCAACTAAATCTGTTGGGATATTCTGTAACAAATCAAGGAATCGCACCTTTAAAAAACAAATTGGAGGCCATTAAAAATATTAGTAAACCTAAAAATCCCAAAGAACTACGATCCTTTTTAGGGCTAACTGGGTGGTACAGAAATTTTTACATCAATTACGGTGAACTTACCGCACCGCTTACAAAATTACTTCGGAAAGGAGAAAAATGTGTTTGGGAAGATATACAAGAAACAAATTTTCAAAATTTAAAAAGTGAACTTTCAAATGAAAAATCCATATTTCTTGCCTTTCCAGATACAACAGGTCAAACCCCCTGTTATATAGCAGTTGACACTAGCGCCATAGCTACTGGCGCTATTCTAATGGGAAAATTTGGCGACGAATTTCGCCTTGTCTCGACTTTCAGCAAGGTCCTGTCTAAACAGTTTGCAAGACAAGATAATCTCTCCAGGGAACTATTTGGGATTACTCAGGCAGCAAAAGCTTTTGATTATTATATTTGGGGGAGGGAAACATATTGGCTAATAGATTGCAAACCCATCTGCCAGCTTTACAAAATGCGCGAACTCTCGTCCAAGTTATATAGAATATCTCTACTTCTTTTAGAAAATCCTCAATTTCATTTTCGGTATTTGCCTGGTAAATACCAGTTATCTGATGTTTTGAGTAGACCTGCTACCGAAACTATTGAAAGATCTAGACCTATCGAAATGACAGAAGATGAACTTGAATTTGTCGCTGCGGGCGTACATTCAAGCGAAGGAGTGGATTTCGTAGGAATTGAACAGGAAATAATGTCCAAATTACAAAGAGAAGATGAAGAATTAAATTTAGTAATAAAACTGATTGAAAAAAATGAGACTGAACTAGATGCCAGAGAAGCGTCGGGAAATGGTTCAGAGGGTCATAAAAATGGGACTGAACTAGACGCCAGGGAAGCGTCGGGAAATGGTTCAGGGGGTCACAAAAATGGGACTGAACTAGACGCCAGGGAAGCGTCGGGAAATGGTTCAGGGTATAAACAAACTAGGACTGAACTAGACGCCAGGGAAGCGTCAGGAAATGATTCAGGGTATAAAAAAAATGGGACGGAACTAGACGCCAGGGAAGCGTCGGGAAATAGTTCAGGGTACCCAAAACCATGGTTACTCAAAATCATGGACGGATTACGGGTGACAAATTCAATTCTCTATTATTACCCACAGGAACAACCAGGAAAACTTCGGATCAATATAAAGCCAAAAATTGTTTTGCCTGGGATTCCTGTGGATTCTTATACAGAGTTGGTACACTCAAATAAAATGTTAGGAGCTCATGGATCGGTTGAAAAAACACTCGAAAGGTTAAAAGAAATTTGTATTTTTCAATATATGAAAAAAAAGGTAAAAACAATATGTCAAAACTGTCATATTTGTTTAAGAAGAAATAAGGTCCCGAAGTCCATACATCCAATATTAGGGCAAACAGATACTGCAATGTATCCGTTTAGAATAGTTAGCATAGACACCGCAGGTCCCCTCCCACCATCACCAAATGACACTGGTGCTCCGGCCCGACATATAGTAATACTTATAGAGCATTATACTAAATTTGTCGTGTTAGCTCCGTTAAAGGACATAACGGCAAGATCAATTTGTGATTTCCTTAGGGAAAAGGTGATAGAATACTTCGGTTTGTTCGAGCTCTTGATTAGTGATTCTCACCCTACTTATCGTTCCGAGCAAATGCAAAAATTCCTAGCAAGCATGAATATTAAACACCGCTGCACCACGCCATATAACGCCCGAGCTAATGGACAATGTGAAAATTCAGTAAAGACCGTCAAGGCTATTGCCAGAGCATTTTGCTCCCAAGATCAAAGTAATTGGAGCAAATACCTCCCTGAAATTCAGCTTGCCATCAACACCGGCATTTCCGCAAGCACAAAATTTTCGCCATATCAAATGATTTTTGGAAGACAGCCAACTACCTTTCTTGACTTACAGTTGAATCGTCCTAACAGGACAGAATATACTCGACACGAGGATTACATAGTCGCTCTAGTCGAATCTCTATTTCTTATTCGCCAAATCGGCACACGAGAAATGGGAAAACCACGTGAAGAACAAGCCAGACAATATAATAAACACGTTCATGAATTGCCTGAACTAAAAACGGGTGACTTAACATATGTACAGGACTTCACAGCAAGAAGCCTGGACATGAAGTTTCGTGGGCCGTATGTGATTATTAAGATACTTTACCAGTCTGTTTTTCTTCTACAAGAACTTCAAGAAAAACAAATGCGTCGCACTGTACATGCACGCTTCTTAAAACCTGTGAAAAATACCACAGTATTCCTCCAGCGAAACCCCGCGTTCCAAAAAGCTGTAGAAATCCTCCAGCTGCCAAATAGGTTAGGGAACACCAACGGAAACGCTTTTCGTGAATCAGTTCGGAGGGACATTCCCAATGTGGATAGAATGCCAGTAGTTTTCTATTTTTCTACACCTAGTAGGGGAATAAATAAAACTAATTCACTTGTAACTTACCCTATAGACCCTTTAAACATTCAGGACAGAAGTAAAGGGCAAAATTGCTCAATAAATTCAGAATTAGTTTCAAACAGAGAAATGGTCGAAGAAAGAACCATTTTTTGTCCATTGGATAACCAAGGTAGTAATAATAGTGAACAATATCATCAGGAAATAAATAATACCAGTTTCTCTACACCTCAGTCAATCTCAGACAGACAACAAGGAGAAATTGTAAGTTCTACGCCAACTAACTCAAAGGTGCCTCAAAGAGGATCAATCCCTCCGTTTTGTAATTTTTCACCAGGGATTGAAATGACTAGCATAAATACATCCTTGGGAAGTAACCGAAATTCGGATCAAGATTTAGGACGGGGAAAACGATCAAGGCACCCGCAAGGGTTTTATGAGGATGTAGATTCAGATTATTCTGGGTAGGATACTCAGATCTTAAAACACGTGTGCATAAATATTTTACTAATTATTCAATGTTTTTTGTTTTTTTTTTAACATCCCCTAAAATAGTGCATTAATTTAGTTAATGGAAATTATATATATATGGATAACATTGCTGCTGTTACCAAGATTTTTCTCTCAATAAAGAGAGTAATCATAATAAAAATTATGTTTAATTTTATAGCAGATTTTATAAAGAAAATTGGAATTATGTCCAATCCTCATTTCTAATTTTTTTTTCTCGCAAAGATAGGCTTTCGCTA
The DNA here is from genome assembly GCA_027921565.1 of Artemia sinica. NCBI lineage: Eukaryota > Metazoa > Arthropoda > Branchiopoda > Anostraca > Artemiidae > Artemia > Artemia sinica. Next base: position 67,280,858 of record CM051264.1, read on the forward strand.
CATTAAAACGCGATAAGATTTATTGATAAGTATATGTTATATGTTTACGTGTAGGGACAATTGTAAGTGACTGCGCACCTAGTGAACGAAAAGGCTTTCACTTATAAACAGTGTCAACACTGCCAGTTTTGTGGCCGAGAAGGGAAGCACAGTTTAAAGACTTATCCTGCCAAAGTGATTCCCCGTCAAAACAGAACACTTTTATTTTCAGTGTATGTTTTTAAGTGCACACCCTAATTTAGTATTTGCTGTTTGTTCTTTTAATTTTTTGTGTCCTAATTTTATGTTTGTTTCATGGATATTCTGCGCCGTAATACCAGAACTTTTAAGCATAGTTTAAAAATCTTAATTTTTTTTGCTAGAGTCGGGATTTAAGTGATGTAAAAGATAATCTAAAAACCTTTTTTTTAATAACTCAAAAATCTGAAGGGAAATAATAAGAACTTTGGTTCTCTTTAAGAGGGGGGTGGATTGTAAAGTCTCTTCCTGATTTAAATTGTGTTAATAGATTAACCTAGCTGTCAATATTTTTGTTACAACTTCCGCTTGTCACGGAATCCAAGGGATTTCCTTGAATATGTGTTTAACCAGAGTAATGTGAAAAGTGATTAGATTCCTAGAAAATATTCATAAACCCATAGAAAGATACGTATATATTGGTGCGTTTAGCCTTTGGATAGAGAGAGTCGAACTTATGCATTGTACGTGATAAGTATGTAGTTCAAGCTATGGCTTTGATATAAATAAAGACTGTTTATATGAAACATCTATGGACTTGAATATCTAGCTCTGCAAAATGGTATACTAGTTTGTAAGCACCATTGAATGGACTCGCCCAACTCTTTAACATTAAAGATAAAGCTTACAGCAAATTCATTCATTAATATTTTCGCTTGCATTGATTCCAATTATTTTCAAAGAACAAGGTTAGTAACAGGGTTGTTATGGTACTTAATTATTAAAAGTACTCTTTTATATACTGTATATGGAATGTCAAACTGGAGATGCTACAGAAACCGGGACAGATACCCGCCAGACTGGTTATTTCGAGACCGCTATTAAGAATTGGAATGCAAAAAGTAGTTTTCATTGCGTTTACGACATTTAAACTGTTGTTTTTTGGGGTTTAGGGGGGGGGGGGGGGGGTGAGAGGTACCTAGGTTAGGTTACGTATTTAATATATGGTATGCTTTACCCCCCACCCCCAAATGTGCAAATATATAGCCCAAATTTGTTTCTAAACTATTATATATTCATCCTATTTTATTTTATTTCATTAGCATTAACCAAACTTGACTTCCTTAGCAGTATATAAAAGAGTACGTTTAATACTTAAGTACTGTTGTTATTTAGGGTCGTGGGCTTTGGAAATGTTTGCCAATCTTTAGTAAGAAGTTGTTTGAAAAGGAAAGTGATTAGTCCTATGGGAGAATTTGCAAGGGCCTTCAAAGGAGGATGGGTTCAGAAGACTTCAGCCCTCCCCCATCCTGAGAGATCGCCCAGAGATAAATATTCAAAAAAAATATAAAGAAAATCATGCGGAAAAAATTAGCCCCCCAGAAAATTTTTTTTTTGATGGGTAAACTCCTCCCTAATCCGAGAAAAATTTCAGCAGGTGCCATTAGTAACATACTTACGTTTGCTTTTCTTATTCTGATTAATGGTAGTCAATTAGTTTCTCAGTGCCATAAGTTCAATTCTACAAGGGGTCGATGAGGGTGGTAGCGAGCAGGGTTGCCACCGTCGGTAGGATTTTACTAGATCTATTTTTCCTCTTAGATTTAGTAAATTCTTTCAGGCCAGGGTGGCAACCCTGGTAACGAGCTGCTAAAACTAGTAATATGGCCTAGCTCAAAAGAGTAGACTCTCGCTCTGAACACCATAAATTCTCAACAGTTCACAACTAAATTAACCTTGAATATTATAATACAGATGGCGGTAAAATTCTACTTTAGCTACTTTTGGCTATCTTGTAAAGGGGTTAAGTTAGGAAAATGAAACTTTCAGGGATGGGTCTACAGGCTAAAGTATATCCTGGGAAGGCATTTTAAAGTTCCTACCTCCACCCCTTCTCCCTCTAGAGGTTCCTGACCTTTGATGACCTTTAAAAATATGTGTTATAAAAGTGAAACCTTGCAGAATAGATCTTCTGCTTAAATGAAGTACAAAAAATTGTTTTCAGCTTCACAACTTTGCTCAATCCATGTTTATAAGGTTTAAAAGATATGCAAATACATTTCCTAAATTGTGAAAAAAAAACATTGATATGACTTAAAATTCTACTCAAATAACAGGAATTGCATCTTAGGAACTGAAGCCAGAGAAAAAGAAACTGCTAATTGAAAATTAAAGTAAAATGTTGCTTTGTCAAAATTTCAATACATATAGACTCGTTATGTAGCCAAATTTCAGGACCCTCTAGAGAGAGAAGGAGTGGAGGTAGGTACTTCAAAATACCTTCCTGGGCCATACTTTAGCCTGTAGACCCATCCCTGAAAGTTTCATTTTCCTAACTTAACCCCTTTCCAAGATAGCCAAAAGTAGCTAAAGTAGAATTTTACCCAGATGGCTAAAGTTTACCTGTTTATTTAAAACAATTTATTACTTTGTTTATGTCGAAGTTCATACTAGTGTTTAGTAATTTGTCAGGTGGCAAAAATGCTCTTAAAAGTTTGTATTAGTAGTTTTGTTTGCCCAATTTCACCATGTTTCCCTCGGTTCACGTATTTCAAGGCGTAGCACATTAAGCGACAGAAAAAGCACATGGGATTGGTGACAATTAGAAAAGGAGCGTTAATCCCTATAGATGCAAAGGTGCAAATTCTAGGGTTACATAAGAAGAATTTAACAAGTGGCCGAGGACACAAAACGAGTAATTTTTTTATATAAATTTTGAATTTTTTCAGAAAGTTTACTTTGCACCAGCTGTGGGGGATACCCTGATCTTGTGCGGTCAGATTCATTGGAAGCAAAAAACTGTAAGACAAGCTTTTTGTTGGCAAAGGGCCAGTAAGACTCGTTTTCCCGATAGTGTCATCACAGCTTGACAGTGAACTGAGTTTCGAAAGTACCAGCTTAAGCTTTAACTTAAAGCAGGAATTTCCAACCAAGGGACTGGATCCAGAGAACTATAAGAAAGGTTTCTTTTGGGTGAATTTAAAAATAATTTCTATACGATTGCTTATGGTACATGTACATAGGAGTATTTAAAAAAAAAATAGCAAGCTATTCTAAAGCGGGTAAGCTAATTTTTCAAGTGGTCGAGAACACGAAATGAGTGAATTTTATACATAATTTTAAATTTTTCAGTAAAAGGATCCTTTCAACCAATAGGGGAGGGGAAAATTCCCTATATTCTCTTGTACGGCTAAATTAAAGAGAAACAGAAAACTGCAATGCAAGATTTTTTATTGACAAAGTCATCTTGACAACCTATTCTAAGGGCAGTAAGGGATGGCTTCACAGGGTTGAAAAGGATGCGGACTAGGCAGGAAAGCTTTGGTCCAAGATCTCCCTTCTATATTAAAACAAATCTATCCAGAGGTGCACTACCATTGAGTGAAAAGGATTCCACAAATAGCCAAATTCTCAGATTTGGGAGCATGTATAGTTATTTCTCATAATGGGCAGCCAGCCAATTATTTTCTAAAGATTAATAAGAAAAAGGGCAGCCCAAAGCAAGTAAGGAGCCATATTTTCCAGAAGCAGTTTCTAAATTACCAAAAGATATAAGAGCAAAAACTCCCCTTTGTTCCTAAATTCGTTTGTAAGTCACGTTTGAAGCCTGGAATTCATCAACTTGAAAGTGGTAATGGAATTTCGGCTAACAAAAGGGGCTTTTCTGACGACAAAAGGGGGAAATAATTCAGGAATAAAAAAAAAATAACACCAGCCAATAGCGGAACTTCCCCAGTAATAAGTGTGACAATTAAGCCACTAGCAAAAATGTGTTTCTGTTCACTTGATTGTCAACTTCCACCAAAAGTAGAATCTCCCTTCCAGACTTTTTGTCTAATATGTAAATCGAAAGCAAAATATATTACTTAAGTATAATGCAATACATTAATAAAATATATTATAAAATATTTAACCACTTAATATATTAATTAAGTTGCTATTTCTTTGTCCTTCTTCCAACTTTTCAAAATTTCACGAATTAGGGAAGTCAAAATATGTGGCTCTCTATTACAGAGGGATTATAATAATCCTCGAGGACAAAATTAGCTACCAGGAGCATCAATTGGAGGAGGTAGGGAAAACAATTACCCCCCCCCCCCCTCCACGATCCGAAGATTTTGAACAATGTCTTCTTGGGGCATTTTCATGACAAAAACCCCTTTTTAGGGTATTTTCATTGAAAAATAAAAAACGACGAAAGGTACTTACCTGTTAGACAGTACACATTCGAGAATTTGGATCTATAAAATCAGACAATAACCGGTTTATTGTTGTTTGTATACGAAGACAATTAGCTTCGGCTCAGTGGAAAACTACATTGTAGCTATATTTTAATAAATATTTGGTAGGTATTTTCGTAGGTTAGGTTACATTTTGCATAACGCCCCGCTATACTCAACGCCCCTCCTAATGTTCAAATATACAGCCCCGCTAAACTTAATCCCCCCCCCCCTAATGTGCAAATATACAGCCCAAATTATATATATCCTATCTGTCTTCCAAGCGTCTCAGTTGTTTCAAACCCATACCCGTAGATCCAAATTCTCGAGTGTGTACTGGCTAACAGAGAAGTACCCAGCGAAACTGTACCCTATATTTTGATGAATAAATTGCGCCCCCCCCCCCCCTTCAGGTGAACTTTCTTGAATTGACACCCCTGTTAGCTACATAATATCGTGATATTTAGTATTCTGTTTTTTTTTTTTTTTTTTTTTTTTTTTTTTTTTTTTTTTTTTTTTTTTTGCTGTTCCCGGCCAAGGAATAGCCTCACTTAGGTTTTTCAATCTATTTAAATCCTCACTCTTTACACTCTCCCAAGAACTTCCAATTCCCTTAAATCCTTCCTTACAACCTCCTTCCACTCAATTCGGGAACGACCTGCTTTTCATTTGTCCTTAGATTGTTGGCCGAAAAGGACGATATTTGGCAATATGTCACCTTTCATTCGCAGAACGTGTCCTAGCCATCTCAACCTTTCTCTCATAATTAAATTAAAAAGAAAAGTTTTTTCAACCGAAAGTAAGGAGCAACATAAAAACTTGAAACGAACAGAAATTATTACGTATACGAGGAGGGTTGCTCTTGCTCAACACCTCGCATTTACGCTAAAGTTTTTTAGTACCTTAAAAAAAGAAGCTTCTTATTGTTCTAATTAAACGAACATAGTGTTTCAAGAGTCGTTCTTAAAGAATTGGGACATAATTCAAACTCTAGCGTAAAAGCGAGGTGTTGAGCAAGAGCAACCATCCTCCTATACGTAATAAGTTCTGGTCGTTTTAAGTTTTAATGTTGCTTCTTACTTTCAGTTGAAAAAACTTATTTTTTTATTTAATTTCTTTTCATTTTTTTTTAAATAATGCCAAGAAATCTGACACCACCTCCACGGAAAAATTCCTCATCCCTGCACATTTATTCTCTAGACAATTCAATCCTGGTGAAAATTTACCTCGGACAATTACGCTACCCTTAACATCTCCACGCGTAAAACTGAGTGGGCAAAGAGAAAGCAAGACATAGGAGGAGTTTCATATAGGAATTCTGGCAAATTCATCCCCCCCCAACCCGAAAAATGTATGCATGCAGACCAATAGCATATACTATTCCTAAACAATGGGCAAATTTTGTAACTTAAAGACCTTTCCCCAGGAGCTGTGGGGGGGGGGAGTCATGATATCTCCAAAGGCATAGTTATTCTGCCTTTCAACTATGCTGAACAAAATGGCTATCTCAAAATTTTGACCACTCGATTTTGAGAAAAGGGGCGTGATAGGGGGCGTAGTTGCCCTCTAATTTTTTGGTGACTTAAGAAGGGCATTAAAACTTTTAATTTCGTTCGAATGAGCCCTCTTTTGATATTCTAGGACCACTGGGTCAATACGATCATCCCTGAAAAAAAAAAACAAATAAATACGCATCCGTGATCTTTCTTCTGGCAAAAATACAAAATTCAACATTTTCGCAAATAAGGCCTTGAAACCTCTATAGTAGGGTTCTCTGATACGCTGAATCTGATGGTGTGATTTTCATTAGGATTGTGTGATTTTTAGGGTGTGTTTCCCCCTTTTTTCGAAAATAAGGCAAATTTTCTCAGGCTCTCAACCTTTGATTGGCAAGACTAAATGATACTTGTACATTTGATACATTTGAAATTATAAATTTGAATTCGATTCTTTTGATATACCTAATAGAGTTGCAGGAAAAGATATAGAGGAATATAAATAAGTGTGTGATACCTTGGATGTGAACGAAGATGTGTGTTGTGAAGAAGAATTATCGACATTACTAAAAGGATTAAAAAATAATAAGGCTCCAGGTGCTGATAGTGTGGTAAATGAGTTTCTTAAATATGGTGGCTCTGAGGTTAGAAATAAGTAACTGAAGATTATGAATATGATTTTTGAAAAAGGGGAAGTACCTAACGGTTTTAGGAAACCCTTAATTAAACCACTGTATAAGAAAGATGAAAAGAGTGAGTGTGATAATTAGACCCCGGCGCCGGGCCGACGGATCGACCGAACGCCGCCGACGAGAGGCCCGGTCGAACGCCGCCGAAGTGTCGTACCACCGCAGGCGCGCCGCCGCCGGCAGAGGCGGCGGCGTTCGGTCGACATCAAATTAATTTTGCGGCAATTCTTTATTGCGTCAACCGCAAAGTCGGAGCTTTTTCTTCTCGTGTGGTTTAGTATTTCGATTTGCCTGATTAGAAATCAAGCAGGGCTTGCATTATCCCCGAATTTTCGGGTATTTTCCCAAAAATCTATGCGTCGCCCCGAAGCAAAATTTGGTTCCCCGAATCCCCGAAATTCACGCAATCACGGTGCCACCCCTAGCGATTTATCACCAGTGACTTTCCCTGCCAAATATTACTTTGCATTCCATAATTCTTCACTACTCTCTTGTTCATTAATTTTCGTCTCTTTTGTTACTTTGCATAAAAACCAGACAGATGCAATATGCAATTGCAAATATTGTAATATACACAGTTCTTCATGTGTTGACAAAAAAAAAAAAAGAATCGTCTTTATGAAATGAGTTTAAGTCATTTCAAATGCAGTTTCCTAATCGCTATTTCTTACATCATTCGTAGTCAAGAATTTTATTTTCAAGTTGAATAGAATTATAGAACGCATTCACTACTACACAGCTTCAGCCTTCAATTGGATTTTGAAGTTGACAGCCGACAGATTGTTTCTACAGCTGAATTGTAAATTTGCAGATTTTTTTTGCTGTTTTTAGATAAGATTTTCTTAATGTTTAATAATCAATTGTTGAACCCTGATAGAAAATACAATCTTCTTTCTGAAACCTTTTTACCCCCCCCTCCCCCCCCCCAAAAAAAAAAACCTATTGAGACAAAATTTAGCTATAAACTAAGCTATGTACAAGGTTGGGGAATTAAAGATTGAACCGGAAGTTACCCCTAAAATATGCTTCATAAATAAATTGTAAATTATTTCCTATAGGGGGGGGATAGGAGGCTATCATTTTTAAATGATAATGCCTCATTTTTTTTTATTGAAAGCAGGGATGCCAAAAAGATAATTATTTTTTTCATTTAAAGTGAAGACAGAAGAAAATGATATCATATTCCCTGGGAAACCATTGAAATATTTTGATAGACCCAGGGCCCCCCATTAGGACTTGTTCACTATCTTGGGTATTTTGCGATTTCTCATAGGCTACTGGCCTAATTTGGCTTTTGTGTGTGCTCCCTTTGGCAACTCTGCCACGGCAACTCTATGACTCAGTTTTTCAGTAATTTGAGGTATATCTGAATAATTTCGACATTTCTGTTAGTAGAGATGCCTCAGAAGGTCGTGTCACCCACCCCTGCTGCCATCTACAATTTAGTTTAATGCTGACGGGACATAATTTATTCAAGGATTATCGATCGAGTCTAATGGGTGTGTCAAGGTCAATCGATCTGTTGTTGTTTGGCCACGTGCGAATGACATGAGGGGTGATTTACATAATGCTGACGGCACATAATTTATTCAAGGATTATCGATCGAGTCTAATGGGTGTGTCAAGGTCAATCGATCTGTTGTTGTTTGGCCACGTGCGAATGACATGCGGGGTGATTTACATAATCGATGGGGGAATTATTGATTCACGAGCGTGGGGAATTATGAAACAATATGGTCATAGAGTCCCTAGGGAGAAAGATTACGTAATGGGCTCAATGACCTCTTCCTTCAAGGTCGATTTATTTGATGTTTTTCTCGGCTAGCCTGCCCCGAGAACTTGATTTACATAATCGCTAGGGGAAATTATTGATTCACGAAGGGGAATTAAGAAACATTAAGGCTTCTTTAATCTTAGGTCTGTGGGATAAACGTTCATGAGGTCAGAGAGAAAAATTAATATTCTATTTTTAAATAGGGCTTCACGAAGGGGGAATTAAGAAACATTAAGGCTTCTTTAATCTTAGGTCTGAGGGATAAACGTTCTTTAGGTCAGAGAGAAAAATTAATATTCTATTTTTAAATAGGGCTTCATTAATCTTTAGTGTCAGGAATTAGAAATGACATCACTTGTTATCTTGGAATTATGCGGGAGTCTAAAGAGAGAGAAATTCTATTTTTAAATACGGCTTCACGGAGCTTTAAGTCGGAGAGGTAAATTGATATTCTAACGAAACCATAATAGTTTAGCTAGGAAAATTTATGAGATGAAGAGATTAACGTAGGAAAGGGTTTCCTAGAAATTTGAAATGTGAAAGCACAGAGATGCCAAACAAAAGGAACACGATGAAATTACTTTTAGGGGATTATTTGGGCGAAACGGTTTTAGACAGCTTATGGAATTATTTCGGCGAAACCGTTAGAGACGTTGATTTAAAAGATGATTTAAAAGAGGATTTTTGAGTGTGGTCGTTATAATACACAAGTTCCATTTGAACAGTGTCGTGAGGTCCCCTACCCAACCCCAAAGGGCCCCGATCGCCCTACCCCGATCCAAAGGGTTCCAATCCCCATACCCCAATCCAGAAGGAACCCCCCGGTACTCAAAGGTCCCCCCCCAAGCTCCCAAAGAGCCCCAGTCCCCCAAACGCCCTCCTCAGACCCCCAAAGGCCCTCCCCTGGTCCTCAAAGGGTCCCCCGGACTCCCAAAGGGCCCCCCAGACCCTCAAAGGCCCACCCCGGGCCCCCCAAAGGCACATCGAGCTCCCAAAAGACCACCGGGGTCCCAAAAGCCTTCACCCGGTCTCCAAATGTCCCCCAGGCTCTCAACCGGCCTCCAGGACACCCAAAGGCCCTCCACCGGCCCCCAAAGGTCCCCCAGGCTCCCAAAGGGCCCCCCACCCTCCCCTCCCTCTCCCTCTCCTCCCCACTCCTCACCGTCACCTCCCCCTCCCAAACCCCCCTCCCCTCCCCTCCTCCCCTTCCCTCCCCTCCTCCCCTCTCCATTTTTTTAATATTTTTTGTGCATTGAGACACAGAAGGGACACCCTCCCCCAAGGGTCCCCCAAAGAGTCCCCTCTCCATTTTTTTTAATACTTTTTTATGGCTTTATTATATCTTTTCTGAACAAGTTCCATTCATAATGTCATTCCTAAACCCATTTTCCAACCTCAAAGAGTCCCCTCCCCAATTTGTAAATACTTTCTTGAATTTTTTAACATGGTATTTTTTAACTTTTTACGTTCCGACCTTTCTCAAAGAGTCAAATTTAAAGTTCTATTCCAAATATTTTCCCGGAACAAGAAAAGTCCCAAGACATAAAAAATTTAAAGTTCACTTCTAAATTTTTCCGTAGAAGATAGGAAAAGTTATACTATGATTGTGATTATTTTCTATGAAGATAGAAAGTTACACTTTAATTCTAAATTTTCTTAAATTCAGTTCTGACCATTCTCAAAGAGATGAAGAAAATTAAAGTTCTGTTCCAAATATTTTCCCGGAAGAAGAAAAGTTTAACTTCGATTCTGAATTTTCTCAATGAAAAAGAAATTAGACATTGATCAATTCTATTTTCCCAAAATAATATAAAATTTTCCACTTCAATTCAGATTTTTCTCAAAGAGATGAAAAATTTAAAATATTATTCCAAATTTTTCTTAGAAGATAGAAAAGATCAAGTTCTCTTCTGAATTTTACCAAAGAACACAATTCAATTCTAATTTCTCCAGAGAAAATAAAAAGCTTCCACTTCAGTTTTAAGTTTACCAAGACATAAAAAATTTAAAGTTCAGTTCTAAATTTTTCCTTAGAAGATAGGAATAGTTATACTTTGATTGTGATTATTTTCTATGAAGATAAAAAGTTTCACTTTAATTCTAAATTTTCTTAAATTCAGTTCCGACCTTTCTCAAAGAGATGAAAAAATTTAAAGTTCTGTTCAATATATTTTCTCGGAAGAAGAAAAGTTCAACTTCGATTCTGAATTTTCTCATTGAAAATGAAATATGTTATTGATCAATTCTATTTCTCCAAAATAATATAAAAATTTTCCACTTCAGTTCAGATTTTTCTCAAAGAGATGAAAAATTTAAAATACTATTCCAAATTTTTCTTAGAAGATAGAAAAGTTCAAGTTCTCTTCTGAATTTTACCAACAAACACAATTCAATTCTAATTTCTCCAGAGAAAATAAAAAGCTGCCACTTCAGTTTTAAGTTCACCAAGACATAAAAAATTTAAAGTTCAGTTCTAAATTTTTCCATAGAAGATAGGAAAAGTTATACTATGATTGTGATTATTTTCTATGAAGATAAAAAGTTTCACTTTAATTCTAAATTTTCTTAAATTTAGTTCCGACTTTTCACATAGAGATGAAAAAAATTTAAAGTTCTGTTCCAAATTTTTCATAGAATATTGGAAAAGTTATACTTTGATCGTGAATATTCAAGTTCTCTTCTGAATTTTACCAAAGAACACAATTCAATTCTAATTTCTCCAGAGAAAATAAAAAGCTGCCACTTCAGTTTTAAGTTCACCAAGACATAAAAAATTTAAAGTTCAGTTCTAAATTTCTACATAGAAGATAGGAAAAGTTATACTATGATTGTGATTATTTTCTATGAAGATTAAAAGTTTCACTTCAATTTTAAATTTTCTCAAAGAAGTGAAGAAAAGTTCAACTTCGATTCTGAATTTTCTCAATGAAAATGAAATAAGTTATTGATCATTTCTATTTTCCCAAAATAATATAAAAATTTTCCACTTCAGTTCAGATTTTTCTCAAACAGATGAAAAAATTTAAAATACTGTTCCAAATTTTTCATAGAAGATAGAAAAGTTCTTGTTCTCTTCTGAATTTTATCAAAGAACATAATTCATTTCTAATTTCTCCAGAGAAAATAAAAAGTTTCCATATCACTTTTAAGTTTACCAAGACATAAAAATTTAAAGTTCAATTCTAAATTTTTCCATAGAAGATAGGAAAATTTATACTATGATTGTGATTATTTTCCATGAAGATAAAAAGTTTCACTTTAATTCTAAATTTTATTAAATTCAATTCCGACCTTTCTCAAAGAGATGAAAAAAATTAAAGTTCTGTTCCAAATATTTTCCCGGAAGAAGAAAAGTTCAACTTCGATTCTGAATTTTCTCAGTGAAAATGAAAAAGTTATTGATCAAATCTTTTTTCCCAAAATAATATAAAAATTTCCACTTCAGTTCAAATTTTTTTCTCAAAGAGATGAAGAAATTTAAAGTTCTGTTCCAAATTTTTCTTAGAAGATAGGAAAAGTTATACTTTGATCGTGAATATTCGAGTTCTATTCTGAATTTTACCAAAGAACACAATTCAATTCTAATTTCCCCAATAAAAAATTTAAAGTTCAATTCTAAATTTTTCGGTGGAAGATAGAAAAAGTAATACCATACGTGTGAATATTTTCCCGGAAGATAAAAAGTTCTAGTTCAATTTAAAATTTTCTCAACGAAGTGAAGAAGAATTCAAGTTCTCTTCTGAATTTTACCAAAGAACACAATTCAATTCTAATTTCACCAGAGAAAATAAAAATCTTCCACTTCAGTTCTTTATTTCACAAAGACAAAGAAATTTAAAGTTCAATTCTAAATTTTTCGGTGGAAGATAGAAAAAGTAATACCATACTTGTGAATATTTTCCTGGAAGATAAAAAGTTCTAGTTCAATTTAAAATTTTCTCAACGAAGTGAAGAAAAGTTCAAGTTCTCTTCTGAACTTTACCAAAGAACACACTTCAATTCTAATTTCTCCAGAGAAAACAAAAATCTTCCACTTCAGTTCTTTATTTCACAAAGACATAAAGAAATTTAAAGTTCAATTCTAAATTTTTCGGTGGAAGATAGAAAAAGTAATACCATACTTGTGATTATTTTCACAGAAGATAAAAAGTTCTAGTTCAATTTAAAATTTTCTCAACGAAGTGAAGAAAAGTTCAAGTTCTCTTCTGAACTTTACCAAAGAACACACTTCAATTCTAATTTCTCCAGAGAAAACAAAAATCTTCCACTTCAGTTCTCTATTTCACAAAGACATAAAGAAATTTAAAGTTCAATTCTAATTTTTCGGTGGAAGATAGAAAAAGTAATACCATACATGTGAATATTTTCACGGAAGATAAAAAGTTCTAGTTCAATTTAAAATTTTCTCAACGAAGTCAAGAAAAGTTCAAGTTCTCTTCTGAACTTTACCAATGAACACACTTCAATTCTAATTTCTCCAGAGAAAACAAAAATCTTCCACTTCAGTTCTTTATTTCACAAAGACATAAAGAAACTTAAAGTTCAATTCTAAATTTTTCGGTGGGAGATAGAAAAATTAATACCATACTTGTGAGACTAAAAATGGAGATATTTATGCAGAGTTTCAACTAGCTATGGCTAAGTTTGCTAAAGACAAGCTATTTTCTTGCAAAAACACAAACTCAGAAAAAATGTTCAATGTTCCTTTAGTACCTATGCAATTAGACTAAAAATGAAGATATTTATGCAGAGTTTCAACTAGCTATGGCTAAGTTTGCTAAAGACAAGCTATTTTCGTGCGAAAACACACAAAATCAGAAAAAATGTTCAATGTTCCTTTAGTACCTATGCAATTAGGCTTAAATGAAGATAATTATGCAGAGTTTTAACTAGCTATGGCTAAGTTTGCTAAAGAAAAGCTATTTTCTTGCAAAAACACACAAAATCAGAAGTAAAATGTTCAGTGTTCCTTTAGTACCTACACAAATAGGATAAAAATGAGAAATTTATGCACAGTTTCAACTAGCTATGGCTAAGTTTGCTAAAGACAAGCTATTTTCTTGCGAAAACACACAAAATCAGAAAAAATGTTCAATGTTCCTTTAGTACCTATGCAATCAGGCTAAAAATGAAGATATTTATGCAGAGTTTCAACTAGCTATGGCTAAGTTTGCTAAAGACAAGCTATTTTCGTGCGAAAACACACAAAATCAGAAAAAATGTTCAATGTTCCTTTAGTACCTATGCAATTAGGCTTAAATGAAGATATTTATGCAGAGTTTCAACTAGCTATGGCTAAGTTTGCTAAAGACAAGCTATTTTCTTGCGAAAATACACAAAATCAGAAAAAATGTTCAATGTTCCTTTAGTACCTATGCAATTAGGCTAAAAATGAAGATATTTATGCAGAGTTTCAACTAGCTATGGCTAAGTTTGCTAAAGACAAGCTATTTTCGTGCGAAAACAGACAAAATCAGAAAAAATGTTCAATGTTCCTTTAGTACCATACTTGTGAGACTAAAAATGAAGATATTTATGCAGAGTTTCAACTAGCTATGGCTAAGTTTGCTAAAGACAAGCTATTTTCTTGCGAAAACACACAAACTCAGAAAAAATGATCAATGTTCCTTTAGTACCTACGCAATTAGACTAAAAATGAAGATATTTATGCAGAGTTTCAACTAGCTATGGCTAAGTTTGCTAAAGACAAGCTATTTTCGTGCGAAAACACACAAAATCAGAAAAAATGTTCAATGTTCCTTTAGTACCTATGCAATTAGGCTTAAATGAAGATATTTATGCAGAGTTTTAACTAGCTATGGCTAAGTTTGCTAAAGACAAGCTATTTTCTTGCAAAAACACACAAAATCAGAAGTAAAATGTTCAATGTTCCTTTAGTACATACACAATTAGGCTAAAAATGAAGATATTTATGCACAGTTTCAACTAGCTATGGTTAAGTTTGCTAAAGACAAGCTATTTTCTTGCGAAAACACACAAAATCAGAAAAAATGTTCAATGTTCCTTTAGTACCTACGCAATTAGGCTGAAGTGAAGATATTTATGCAGAGTTTCAACTATCTATGGCTAAGTTTGCTAAGGACAAGCTATTTTCTTGCGAAAACACAAACAAAATCAGAAAAAATGTTCAATGTTCCTTTAGTACCTATGCAATTAGGCTTAAATGAAGATATTTATGCAGAGTTTCAACTAACTAGGGCTAAGTTTGCTAAAGACAAGCTATTTTCTTGCGAAAACACACAAAATCAGAAAAAATGTTCAGTGTTCCTTTAGTACCTACACAATTAGGCTAAAAATGAAGATATTTATGCACAGTTTTAACTAGCTATGGCTAAGTTTGCTAAAGACAAGCTATTTTCTTGCAAAAACACACAAAATCAGAAAAAATGTTCAATATTCCCTTAGTACCTACGCAATTAGGCTGAAATGAAGATATTTATGCAGAGTTTCAACTATCTATGGCTAAGTTTGCTAAAGACAAGCTATTTTCTTGCGAAAACACACAAAATCAGAAAAAATGTTCAATGTTCCTTTAGTACCTACGCAATTAGGCTTAAATGAAGATATTTATGCAGAGTTTCAACTAACTATGGCTAAGTTTGCTAAAGACAAGCTATTTTCTTGCGAAAACACAAACAAAATCAGAAAAAATGTTCAATGTACCTTTAGTACCTACACAATTAGGCTAAAAATGAAGATATTTATGCAGAGTTTCAACTAACTATGGCTAAGTTTGCTAAAGACAAGCTATTTTCTTGCGAAAACACAAACAAAATCAGAAAAAATGTTCAATGTTCCTTTAGTACCTACGCAATTAGGATAAAAATGAAGATATTTATGCACTGTTTCAATTAGCTATGGCTAAGTCAAGTTAGCTCAGTTCTAAATTTTTCATAGAAGACATGTAAAGTTATACTTTGATCATGAATATTCGAGTTCTATTCTGAATTTTACCAAAGAACACATTTCTATTCTAATTTCCCCAATAAAAAATTTAAAGTTCAATTCTAATTTTTTCGGTGGAAGATAGAAAGAGTATGGTTAGGTTAGGTTAGACTAGATTAAGTTAGGTTAGGTTAGGTTAGCCTACGTACGCTTCACTTAGGTTAGCTTAGGTTAGGTGAGAGACATGCAAAAAGTTAGGTGTATGATTAGGTTAGGTTAGATTCAGTTAGGTTAAGTTAGGTTAGGCTAGGTTAGCCTACGTACGCGCGCGTACGTAGGCTAACCTAGCCTAACCTAACTTAACCTAACCTAATTTAATCTAACCTAACCTAATCATACACCTAACTTTTTGCATGTCTCTCACCTAACCTAAGCTAACCTAAGTGAAGCGTACGTAGGCTAACCTAACCTAACCTAACTTAATCTAGTCTAACCTAACCTAACCATACTCTTTCTATCTTCCACCGAAAAAATTAGAATTGAACTTTAAATTTTTTATTGGGGAAATTAGAATAGAAATGTGTTCTTTGGTAAAATTCAGAATAGAACTCGAATATTCATGATCAAAGTATAACTTTACATGTCTTCTATGAAAAATTTAGAACTGAGCTAACTTGACTTAGCCATAGCTAATTGAAACAGTGCATAAATATCTTCATTTTTATCCTAATTGCGTAGGTACTAAAGGAACATTGAACATTTTTTCTGATTTTGTGTGTTTTCGCTAGAAAATAGCTTGTCTTTAGCAAACTTAGTCATAGCTAGTTGAAACTCTGCATAAATATCTTCATTTTTAGCCTAATTGTGTAGGTACTAAAGGTACATTGAACATTTTTTCTGATTTTGTTTGTGTTTTCGCAAGAAAATAGCTTGTCTTTAGCAAACTTAGCCATAGCTAGTTAAAACTCTGCATAATTATCTTCATTTAAGCCTAATTGCATAGGTACTAAAGGAACATTGAACATTTTTTCTGATTTTGTGTGTTTTCGCACGAAAATAGCTTGTCTTTAGCAAACTTAGCCATAGCTAGTTGAAACTCTGCATAAATATCTTCATTTTTAGTCTAATTGCATAGGTACTAAAGGAACATTGAACATTTTTTCTGAGTTTGTGTTTTCGCAAGAAAATAGCTTGTCTTTAGCAAACTTAGCCATAGCTAGTTGAAACTCTGCATAAATATCTCCATTTTTAGTCTCACAAGTATGGTATTAATTTTTCTATCTCCCACCGAAAAATTTAGAATTGAACTTTAAATTTCTTTATGTCTTTGTGAAATAAAGAACTGAAGTGGAAGATTTTTGTTTTCTCTGGAGAAATTAGAATTGAAGTGTGTTCTTTGGTAAAGTTCAGAAGAGAACTTGAACTTTTCTTGACTTCGTTGAGAAAATTTTAAATTGAACTAGAACTTTTTATCTTCCGTGAAAATATTCACATGTATGGTATTACTTTTTCTATCTTCCACCGAAAAATTAGAATTGAACTTTAAATTTCTTTATGTCTTTGTGAAATAGAGAACTGAAGTGGAAGATTTTTGTTTTCTCTGGAGAAATTAGAATTGAAGTGTGTTCTTTGGTAAAGTTCAGAAGAGAACTTGAACTTTTCTTCACTTCGTTGAGAAAATTTTAAATTGAACTAGAACTTTTTATCTTCTGTGAAAATAATCACAAGTATGGTATTACTTTTTCTATCTTCCACCGAAAAATTTAGAATTGAACTTTAAATTTCTTTATGTCTTTGTGAAATAAAGAACTGAAGTGGAAGATTTTTGTTTTCTCTGGAGAAATTAGAATTGAAGTGTGTTCTTTGGTAAAGTTCAGAAGAGAACTTGAACTTTTCTTCACTTCGTAGAGAAAATTTTAAATTGAACTAGAACTTTTTATCTTCCAGGAAAATATTCACAAGTATGGTATTACTTTTTCTATCTTCCACCGAAAAATTTAGAATTGAACTTTAAATTTCTTTGTCTTTGTGAAATAAAGAACTGAAGTGGAAGATTTTTATTTTCTCTGGTGAAATTAGAATTGAATTGTGTTCTTTGGTAAAATTCAGAAGAGAACTTGAATTCTTCTTCACTTCGTTGAGAAAATTTTAAATTGAACTAGAACTTTTTATCTTCCGGGAAAATATTCACACGTATGGTATTACTTTTTCTATCTTCCTTCGAAAAATTTAGAATTGAACTTTAAATTTTTTATTGGGGAAATTAGAATTGAATTGTGTTCTTTGGTAAAATTCAGAATAGAACTCGAATATTCACGATCAAAGTATAACTTTTCCTATCTTCTAAGAAAAATTTGGAACAGAACTTTAAATTTCTTCATCTCTTTGAGAAAAAAATTTGAACTGAAGTGGAAATTTTTATATTATTTTGGGAAAAAAGATTTGATCAATAACTTTTTCATTTTCACTGAGAAAATTCAGAATCGAAGTTGAACTTTTCTTCTTCCGGGAAAATATTTGGAACAGAACTTTAATTTTTTTCATCTCTTTGAGAAAGGTCGGAATTGAATTTAATAAAATTTAGAATTAAAGTGAAACTTTCTATCTTCATGGAAAATAATCACAATCATAGTATAAATTTTCCTATCTTCTATGGAAAAATTTAGAATTGAACTTTAAATTTTTATGTCTTGGTAAACTTAAAAGTGATATGGAAACTTTTTATTTTCTCTGGAGAAATTAGAAATGAATTATGTTCTTTGATAAAATTCAGAAGAGAACAAGAACTTTTCTATCTTCTATGAAAAATTTGGAACAGTATTTTAAATTTTTTCATCTGTTTGAGAAAAATCTGAACTGAAGTGGAAAATTTTTATATTATTTTGGGAAAATAGAAATGATCAATAACTTATTTCATTTTCATTGAGAAAATTCAGAATCGAAGTTGAACTTTTCTTCACTTCTTTGAGAAAATTTAAAATTGAAGTGAAACTTTTAATCTTCATAGAAAATAATCACAATCATAGTATAACTTTTCCTATCTTCTATGTAGAAATTTAGAACTGAACTTTAAATTTTTTATGTCTTGGTGAACTTAAAACTGAAGTGGCAGCTTTTTATTTTCTCTGGAGAAATTAGAATTGAATTGTGTTCTTTGGTAAAATTCAGAAGAGAACTTGAATATTCACGATCAAAGTATAACTTTTCCAATATTCTATGAAAAATTTGGAACAGAACTTTAAATTTTTTTCATCTCTATGTGAAAAGTCGGAACTAAATTTAAGAAAATTTAGAATTAAAGTGAAACTTTTTATCTTCATAGAAAATAATCACAATCATAGTATAACTTTTCCTATCTTCTATGGAAAAATTTAGAACTGAACTTTAAATTTTTTATGTCTTGGTGAACTTAAAACTGAAGTGGCAGCTTTTTATTTTCTCTGGAGAAATTAGAATTGAATTGTGTTTGTTGGTAAAATTCAGAAGAGAACTTGAACTTTTCTATCTTCTAAGAAAAATTTGGAATAGTATTTTAAATTTTTCATCTCTTTGAGAAAAATCTGAACTGAAGTGGAAAATTTTTATATTATTTTGGAGAAATAGAATTGATCAATAACATATTTCATTTTCAATGAGAAAATTCAGAATCGAAGTTGAACTTTTCTTCTTCCGAGAAAATATATTGAACAGAACTTTAAATTTTTTCATCTCTTTGAGAAAGGTCGGAACTGAATTTAAGAAAATTTAGAATTAAAGTGAAACTTTTTATCTTCATAGAAAATAATCACAATCAAAGTATAACTATTCCTATCTTCTAAGGAAAAATTTAGAACTGAACTTTAAATTTTTTATGTCTTGGTAAACTTAAAACTGAAGTGGAAGCTTTTTATTTTCTCTGGAGAAATTAGAATTGAATTGTGTTCTTTGGTAATATTCAGAAGAGAACT
Source organism: Artemia sinica (assembly GCA_027921565.1). NCBI lineage: Eukaryota > Metazoa > Arthropoda > Branchiopoda > Anostraca > Artemiidae > Artemia > Artemia sinica. The sequence goes on from CM051264.1 coordinate 67,300,067, forward strand.
TGATCTTTTCTATCTTCTAAGAAAAATTTGGAATAATATTTTAAATTTTTCATCTCTTTGAGAAAAATCTGAATTGAAGTGGAAAATTTTACATTATTTTGGGAAAATAGAATTGATCAATGTCTAATTTCTTTTTCATTGAGAAAATTCAGAATCGAAGTTGAACTTTTCTTCTTCCGGGAAAATATTTGGAACAGAACTTTAATTTTCTTCATCTCTTTGAGAATGGTCAGAACTGAATTTAAGAAAATTTAGAATTAAAGTGTAACTTTCTATCTTCATAGAAAATAATCACAATCATAGTATAACTTTTCCTATCTTCTACGGAAAAATTTAGAAGTGAACTTTAAATTTTTTATGTCTTGGGACTTTTCTTGTTCCGGGAAAATATTTGGAATAGAACTTTAAATTTGACTCTTTGAGAAAGGTCGGAACGTAAAAAGTTAAAAAATACCATGTTAAAAAATTCAAGAAAGTATTTACAAATTGGGGAGGGGACTCTTTGAGGTTGGAAAATGGGTTTAGGAATGACATTATGAATGGAACTTGTTCAGAAAAGATATAATAAAGCCATAAAAAAGTATTAAAAAAATGGAGAGGGGACTCTTTGGGGGACCCTTGGGGGAGGGTGTCCCTTCTGTGTCTCAATGCACAAAAAATATTAAAAAATGGAGAGGGGAGGAGGGGATGGGGAGGGGAGGGGGAGGGAAGGGGAGGAGGGGAGGGGGAGGGGAGGGGAGGAGGAGGGGAGGGGAGGGGGGTTGGGGAGGGGGAGGTGACGGTGAGGAGTGGGGAGGAGAGGGAGAGGGAGGGGAGGGTGGGGGCCCTTTGGGAGCCTGGGGACCTTTGGGGGCCGGTGGAGGGCCTTTGGGTGTCCTGGAGGCCGGTTGAGAGCCTGGGGGACATTTGGAGACCGGGTGAAGGCCTTTGGGACCCCGGTGGTCTTTTGGGAGCTCGATGTGCCTTTGGGGGGCCCGGGGTGGGCCTTTGAGGGTCTGGGGGCCCTTTGGGAGTCCGGGGGACCCTTTGAGGACCAGGGGAGGGCCTTTGGGGGTCTGAGGAGGGCGTTTGGGGGACTGGGGCTCTTTGGGAGCTTGGGGGGGGACCTTTGAGTACCGGGGGGTTCCTTCTGGATTGGGGTATGGGGATTGGAACCCTTTGGATCGGGGTAGGGCGATCGGGGCCCTTTGGGGTTGGGTAGGGGACCTCACGACACTGTTCAAATGGAACTTGTGTATTATAACGACCACACTCAAAAATCCTCTTTTAAATCATCTTTTAAATCAACGTCTCTAACGGTTTCGCCGAAATAATTCCATAAGCTGTCTAAAACCGTTTCGCCCAAATAATCCCCTAAAAGTAATTTCATCGTGTTCCTTTTGTTTGGCATCTCTGTGCTTTCACATTTCAAATTTCTAGGAAACCCTTTCCTACGTTAATCTCTTCATCTCATAAATTTTCCTAGCTAAACTATTATGGTTTCGTTAGAATATCAATTTACCTCTCCGACTTAAAGCTCCGTGAAGCCGTATTTAAAAATAGAATTTCTATCTCTTTAGACTCCCGCATAATTCCAAGATAACAAGTGATGTCATTTCTAATTCCTGACACTAAAGATTAATGAAGCCCTATTTAAAAATAGAATATTAATTTTTCTCTCTGACCTAAAGAACGTTTATCCCTCAGACCTAAGATTAAAGAAGCCTTAATGTTTCTTAATTCCCCCTTCGTGAAGCCCTATTTAAAAATAGAATATTAATTTTTCTCTCTGACCTCATGAACGTTTATCCCACAGACCTAAGATTAAAGAAGCCTTAATGTTTCTTAATTCCCCTTCGTGAATCAATAATTTCCCCTAGCGATTATGTAAATCAAGTTCTCGGGGCAGGCTAGCCGAGAAAAACATCAAATAAATCGACCTTGAAGGAAGAGGTCATTGAGCCCATTACGTAATCTTTCTCCCTAGGGACTCTATGACCATATTGTTTCATAATTCCCCACGCTCGTGAATCAATAATTCCCCCATCGATTATGTAAATCACCCCGCATGTCATTCGCACGTGGCCAAACAACAACAGATCGATTGACCTTGACACACCCATTAGACTCGATCGATAATCCTTGAATAAATTATGTGCCGTCACCATTATGTAAATCACCCCTCATGTCATTCGCACGTGGCCAAACAACAACAGATCGATTGACCTTGACACACCCATTAGACTCGATCGATAATCCTTGAATAAATTATGTCCCGTCAGCATTAAACTAAATTGTAGATGGCAGCAGGGGTGGGTGACACGACCTTCTGAGGCATCTCTACTTCTGTTGTTGTCTTTGTACCCCTTTACTCATACCCTCAATTTTTTTTCAAGGAACACTATGCTGTTTAACGTTATTTTGCGTGTTTTTTTTAATCATACAGTGACCTAGTTAATTATTAAGTAAATTATTTTTCAAACGAAAGCTGAGACGGTATCCTATCAAGGTGGTATCCAGAGGGGGGGGGTAGGGAGGTATTACATTTAAATGATAATATCTCGAATTTTTTTTATTGAAAGCAGGGATCCCAAAAAGTTAATTTTTTTAATTTAAAGCAGAAACGGCATCCTATCAAGGTGGTATCCCGGGGGGGGGGAGGGTAGTGAGCTATCATATTTAAATTATAATACCTCGATTTTTTTCTGAAAGCAGGGGTGCCAATAAGTTATTTTTTTATTTATTTAAAGCAGAGACGGTATCCTATCAAGATGGTATCCAGAGGGGAGGGGGGCAGAGGGAGTTATTATATTTAAGTGATAGTACCTTGATTTTTTTTTTTTTTATTGAAAGAAGGGATGCCAAAAAGTTGAAAATTTGACAAAAATTAACAAGATTTTCGTGAGTTATACTTGATATAGAACTTGCATGGTTTTGTCGTCCAAAGGGAAAGGGACATATGCGTCCAATCCGTTTTTCTTATTGATAAAACGAGTTTACTCTGAAAACATTCATTCATAAGTACCAGGCAGATTCACACGAAAACGAATTGGAGTGACGAAAGCGATATCGACATCCCCACCTAACGTTGCGCTCGAGTGACAATGGCGCCCTTTGTCCAGTGCCCAAGTTACATTAAAAGGCCAGGTCATAATAAAAGCTTTCAATTTGGGAGGTTCAAGGAGGAGTATTTGACAGTCTTATGACCTCAGGGTACTAGATGTTGCAATGTTCTTAAGCATCTACAGTGGTTTAAAAAATTTGATCACCCCACAAATGATTACCAAAAATATGCACAAATATAACATATGTAAGATTTGGAATATTATAACACTTTTTTCAAATCTTTGAAGAAAAGCAAAAAAGGCTAAATACCCCTAACTACGCTTAAAAGCTATTTTAAAAAGAAACTCTTTGGAGATTTCCATGGAAATGACCATAGCAGAAGCTTTGAGCCAGGGTGGGGATCAAAGAGGAGGCTTTGAGTATTTTGACCACATGTGACTTATTGTTGCAACTATCTTAAATTTGGTAATTTTCGTGAGCATTTGGAAATCAAAGCTTAAACTCAATAACTGATACTAAGTGTCCTAACATTTTGCTTGGATTAAAAGTGGCGAACTAGGATGAAAATCCCAACATCTTCCTGGAGCTTCTTCAGTCTGCATATTGTTTCATTTAATTACATTTAAAACGGATGAGCTTTTCATTTTTTACCTAAGAAAATAGCTGGCACTTCATTTTTCTTCATACCGAATAAACCATTGTTTTTTGTGTCATTGTAATTGAAATTATCTCATGTGAAGTGTTCATTATATATTTTTCAATTTGATAAATTTACTCCTTTTAGATGCAGTTTATAATTTGACTGATATTAGGCATTTATGTGTTTATAATTTGGAATGAATCCCCAAAAGAAAAAATGAATAATATCCAAAAGAGCAGCCAAAACCAATAAAAAAGCAGCAGTTCAGCCTTAGCCTACATGACATTTATTCTATAGAGAAACCAAAAAAACTTTAAAATACATTTTTTTTAAATTGTTATTAAAAACCAGTTTTTAATACAAGAAGGCTTTTTAGGAATCCAAAAGAGCAAAAAAACAATCAATATCAAAGTCGCCCATATCAACTGTTTTATAGGTGACAAAACAGATATAGGCAAAGGCATTATGAAAAAAAATAAGCTTCTAAGTTCAAAGTTATATTCGAAGTTTTTACCCAGATAACTGACGAATTTTGTGATACGGTATTTGAAGTTTTTTATGCAGTAATGCTCGATGAAAAAAACTACTAGTTTTGATAATTATTTATGTTAAGAATACATAGCTAATAGATACTTCAACTACTCGTATTGTGCAAGGGTTCTGAAACGCCACAGCCATTTCGTTTCTACCAGATTTCTACTTCTCTTGATGAATAACGAAGAAGACCAGTTTCCAGCCAGCGACTTGTGAATTTTTGAACTCATGAATAGGCTCGAATCTGTTGTAAATTTAAGCTGTGATTTGAGAAAGACTGATGAAAACATTAATATTTGTGGTCAACATTGATCGCGCCGGCGGCGCGCCGCCGACATATTACCGGCGGCGCGGCGTGGCGCGCTATTTTTGGCCCCGCCGCCGCCGGTCATCCCTCATCGGCGTGGCGCCGGGGTCTAGACTGATAATTATCGAGGCATTAGTCTGGTCTCTGAAGGTAGCAAATTACTTAGTAATATGATACCTTTTAGTCTGAGAGATGCTGTAGACAAAGTTTTAAGAGAAGAACAGTGCGGTTTTAGAAAAGGTAGAGGATGTGTCGACCAAATTTTCACTCTTAGGTTAATAATTGAGAAGTACCTGAGTTGTCAAACATTTTTGGTCCTCAGTTTTATAGATTATGAGCAAGCGTTCGATTATGTTGATAGACGAGCTTTAGCAAAGGTCTTATCCTTGTATGGTATACCAGACAAATACATTAAATTTAGTAGTGCTACGTACGAGAATAACACAGCTGCGGTTAAGGTAGGAAATGAGGTAAGCAGCTGGTTTTGTATGAAATCAGGAATTAAGCAGGGTTGTGTTCTATCCCCCTTTATATGGATCATTTTGATGGACTTAGTCTTAAGGAGCACAGGAAAGGCTATGGGGCAATGGGAGACCACGGGATCAAGTGGAGAGGAAAAACTCTCCTGGACATAGATTATGCTGATGATTTAAGCATCCTAGATTAAAGTGTGAGCAAGATCAATGAAGTTTTAGAGGTTTTGCGAGTTCAGGGTGCTAGAACAGGTTTGAAAATTAATGATACGAAGACTAAGTCACTAAGGCTTGGAATAAGGAAGATGAAAAGGTGACGTTGGGTAGCGAAAAGATTGATCGGGTGGGCGGCTTCACTTACTTTGGCAGTATTATTAATAAAAACGGTGGGAGCAGTGAAGATGTTAAAAGTAGAATAACCTAGGCTCAGGGTGTTTTTTCTATAGCTGAATAAAGTTTAAAAGAATAGGAAGATAAGTCTGCAAACCAAGATTAGAATATTAAAAGGTACAGTGATAACAGTGGTCAAATATGGCTCTGAAGCAAGGACGCTCCGAAAAGCGGATGAAGATTTGCTAGTTGTTTTCCAGAGAAATTACCTACGGATTGTTCTGGGTACCCGGCCGACTGACCGTATTTTAAGCTGTAGGAAAATTAAGCAAGAAAAACGGGTTTTAATTTTAATAAAGCAGTGAAAAATACAAATAAATAAACACTTAATTAAACAACCACACTCCGAATATTTCGGCCCCACATCCGGGAACCTTTCTCGACGGAAAAAAAAGGGAGAAAAAAATCTTCTTAAATTACAACGAAATACAACATACTAAGCACACGAAGAGAAAGAAAAAACAAAAAAAAAAGAATTATAAATAGATAAGTAGGAATCAAAACTCACATATTAAATAACACTTCCATGCACTGGCGTATAAACAAAATCGAATGTATATAATGATACATTCGTCTCCTCACAATGTATAGGGTAAGTGAAAATCTATTAGAAAATGAAGAATATATTTATACTTGAAAAAAAAAGTAAAGGTCAGCTAACCCCCGGCTCATAACCCCTAATTAAATCTCACAAGTTCATCAACCAATTTATGAATTACAAATTAAACGGATTCTTTTGGTTGCAAGCCTAGCTGCAGTTCGTTTACTTTTCCCAGCATTTAACCCATTCTGACCTTTGTTCGCATACGAACTGCAGCTAGGCTTGCAATCAAAAGAATCCGTTCAATTTATAATTCATAAATTGGTTGATGAACTTGTGAGATTTAATTAGGGGTTATTTTTTTATAATTTTTTTTTCTTTTGTTTTTTCTTCGTGTGCTTAGTATGTTGTATTTCGTTGTAAATTAAGAAGATTTTTTTCTCCTTTTTTTTTCCGTCGACAAAGGTTCCCGGATGTGGGGCCGAAATATTCGGAGTGTGGTTGTTTAATCAAGAGTTTAATTGTTTGTATTTTTTCACTGCTTTATCAAAATTAAAACCCGTTTTTCTTGCTTAATTTTTCGTATCTGGAAAAGCAGTCTGGTCTAAGAAATTATTTATTTCAAGCTGTAGGCTGTACAAAAACGTGGTTCAATCCCAGTTTCTAGGGCTATAATGAACGAAAGTTTGAGATGGCTAGGGCACGTTGTGCGGGTGAAGGATGACGGATTGCCGAAGATTGTCCTTTTTAGCCAACCGTCTAGGGCTAAACGGAAAGCAGATCGTCCTCATCTGGGATGGGAGGACGTTATAAAGAAAGATTTAAAGGAAATGGAACTTTCTGGGAGGGAGTAAAAAGGGAGACTTTGAATAGATTGGGATGGAGAATGAGCTTGCGTAGCTGTGTCGGCCTCAGGCGGCTTGGCGCTGCGGTGAGTTGCTAGTAGTAGCACCAATTGGTGTCAAAACTCCGTTTTTTAGAGTTTCGGTTACCATTGAGCCGGGTCGCTCCTTACTTACAGTTTGTTACCACGAACTGTTTGATAGCCTTAGAAAGCAGGATATAACCACATTTTTCGCGCAGCTTACTGTTTGAAATACGGTTAGTCAGACGGGTACCCAAAAAAGCCGTTGACAATTCCTCTGGAAAATATCCAATAAATCCTCCTCCATCTTTCGGAGCCCCCACGTCTCAGAACCATGCTTGACCACTGTCATCACCGTTCCTTCCAATAATTTAATCTTGGTTCGCAGACTTAAAGTATATAAACTATACATAATTAGCAATTATTTCAATATTATTAATAAACTTCCAATTTCATCTTCTTCCATTATTCAGGATTGCGTTTCCTATTTATTATCCTATCAGGCAGTCATTAAGATCGTAATACGACTGGGATATGATGCAGTACATAAACAGAAGCAATTAAAACTTTCTGCTTTTCCCTTCAATACAAATCAAACATGTAACAGCTCAATAAAACAGGAAACTTTGGAGACGAATTGTCATTCAAGATTTGAGACTAAACAAGATTCTATTGTCCCGATCCCGGGGATAGACAGCATAAATGAATATCCCCTCATCCCCATTACGGAATGTCAATTTACACGAGAATCAATACCTCCTCAGAAAATAAAATTATGTAGCATTCCCGAGTCTTGTGAACTCAGTCTTAAATATTCATAGAACAGAAGGGAATTGCGATCTATTCCATTAAGGGAGTAATTAAGCATAAATTAAACATTTCATTTTATCCACAATGGTTTTGTTTCCAAACCAATGTATTTGTTCACCCTTTGGGATCAGCAGGTATTATCATGTCTTCTGTGGAAAGCAATTTAATTTTATTCTTTAAAAATTACTTATTTATTTATGCTTATTTATTTATTATTCCTTTATTTATTATTATAATATATATAGTATCATTACTTATTAATTTACGTCGTTGAAAAGCAGGATACAACATTGGAAAGTAAGACTCGATACTCCATTGGAACTAGACAACATATTTATGCAGTATTCCCGAGTCTTGTGAACCCAGTTGTGAAGTCTGTGAAGTAATTAAGCATTAAAGATTCAATTTTTTTGATAATAATTTTGTACCTAAACCTATGTATTTGTTCACCCTTTGGGAACTTCAGATATTTTCACATCTTCCGTGGAGAACAATTTAATTTTGTTATTTAGAGATTACTTATTTATTATAAATCACGTTTTTGAGAAGCAAGAAATAAGATTAGAATATAAAACCAGATATTCCATGGGGACTAAACAATAAGTAAATATCTTTATCTTGATTTTCCGGCTTTTCATATTCAATTTCAGAACAGTTTCACCATTTTCTGCTTCTTCTTGAGGAGAATTTTCAACTGCACTTAAAATTGTTTTTTTTTATGCATTAAATGCGCACTAGGCTATTTTTTGACCCTTTTGCCCGTAGCCTTTCGCACCCCAGTCCACACGCACTGACAACAAGAATCTTGCACTTTTTCTGCTAACACTTTGCTAATTTGGTTACGAACTGTTCAGACGACTCGAAAGATCTGGCAGCATATGGCCCGGTTCTATAAATCTTTTTTAAATGATCCCATCGTCCATTCCAAGAATGGACGGTTTTTTCAGTTTTTTCCGAGATTGACGGCAAGAACTGGCGAATTGAACCGTATTTGATTTTAATATAAGTGTTATAGGATAGGCCCCGTATATTTGCCAAGAATATATTACTATTTTTTTCAAATTAGGGACCAAGGGTCGACTTTTTGCCTCTAACTTGTTCCTGAAACAAATTATGTCTTGATAGAATTATGTCGTTTTTAGCAGAATGATTATCTTCCCAGGGTGTACCACAACAAAGCAGTACTCGAAAGTCCAAAGAACACTCTAGTAGATCTCTTTAGTTTCAGTTCAGAGTCGGGTGGTGAAGTGTCTACCGTGTGTGAAATGCAGTCTAATACTGATTTGGCTTTTCTTTTTTTTTTTAAGTAAGTAACAATGGGTTTATTTTAAAAAAAAAAAATATATACATCATCGATTCCCTGAAGCAATGCTTGTGCGGGAGAAAACCCACCTAATAAATCAAAAAACCAAGAAACCAAAAAAAAAAAAAAAAAAAAAAAAAAAAAAAAAAAAAAAAAAAAAAAAAAAAAAAAAAAAAAAAAACATAATTAGAGCTCAACTTACCGGACCCGAAAACCAACGAACCTCCAAACAACACCCAAAAAAATTATAATAATTATAATCATATTCAGCTGCAACTAAACCCTCCTCAAAAACAAAACTTAACTTAAGTGGCGTGGAATAATCCATTCAAAATATACACATCAAAACAATGGTTCTTTAGCGACTTACGAAAAACCTGCAAACCCCCAACATTCCTCAAATCCTCTGGCAAACTCTCCCAAACTAACGGAACAACATGGCGAATTGAAAACCTAGACCTAGACGTGACCATAGCTGGTCTTCGCACCAACTGAGAAGATCGTGTCAAATGATCGTGAGTAGTAGACGCAAGACTAAACATTCCTGAAAAACATGATGGTAACTCCGAAGCTAAATATTTAAACATAAACAGAGCATTATAGAATACACATATTCCTGCCAACGGTAGAATTTTATACTCGCGGTAAAGATGCCTCACCGATACAGATAGGTCAATTTGATTACCATAAAGAACTCTAATTGCCATATTCTGTGTTACGCAGAGCGGATGGAGGTGAGTTACGAATGTTTTCGACCAAACCATACAACAGTAAATGAGATATGGGTGAACCATAGAAAAATACAACATTCTCAGAATTTCACACGGAAAAAGATACCTAAGTTTACGCATAATACCAATATTACGAGACAATTTGCTGTTAACAGATGCAATATGGTCTTTAAAACTAAGGCTTTCATCAATTATAACACCAAGGTATCTAGTACTAGTAGATCTTACAATAGTATGGTGCCCTACTTCTATACTATTAATCCATGGATAATGTCCAGTAATTCTACCATAAATCAAAAAATTCGACTTATTATGATTCAGTTTCAATTTATTTACTCGCATCCACTTTTCAATCGAAGAAATACCTTGTTTCAATATAGTCATCAACTCATTTTCAGTTCTAGCCGCCACGGTGAAATGGGCATCATCAGCAAAACATGGTAGAATTCCTTTAGTACCGTAAGTATCAAGGTCTAAAGAACAAGACACATTACTTGAAGCTCTGCAAAGGTCATTAATATAAACCAAAAACAACAAAGGGCCCAAAACGGAACCCTGGGGTACTCCAATCGAAATATATTCAATTTTAGATGTAACTCCATCCATCACGACACACTGAGTCCTTCCACTAAGAAAACTAACTATCACATTTAAAAAATCACCACGTATACCACTACTATATAGCTTTTGAACTAGTATATCATGATCAACAGAGTCAAATGCTTTAGTAATATCCAAAAATATCGAAGCTATCTTCAGACCCTTGTCTAAAGCATCATTAATAAAAGTTGTTAAAAACAAAACTCCATGCTCTGTAGAATGATGACTCCTAAACCCAAACTGACTAGAACTAAAAAATTGTCTTTTCTCGAAAAAACTTACCATCTTACCATGAATCAACTTTTCAAACACTCTAGAAATAAATGGCAGTAAAGAAATCGGTCTATAATCACTAAAACAATTCTTATCCCCTCCTTTAAATATCGGGATAACATTCGCGCACTTTAGACAATCAGGAAATATTCCAGCTTTTAAACAATTATTTATCAGTCCTAAAAAATGACTAGATATAACAGGTAATATCGACTTCAAAACCTTCAACGAAATAAAATCGCCTCCTGATGCACCATTTTTCATATTATTTATAACATCAAATAATTCATCAATAGTTACAGATTTAAGGTACGCAGACACATCACAATCTTCAGGTAGGAACTGACGAAAATCTCCATCTTGATCAAATACTGGCACCGATGATGACACACGCTGCCCAATAGTAGCGAAGTGATTACACATCTCATCTGCAACATTATTATTCATTTCCATATTATCTGGACGGATCAAGACGCTACCAGGGCAAGTCACCGACTTAATCAATTTCCAAGTCTTACTCGGGTTACCCTCAACTTTTTTAAATTTAACCTTATAATATTCAACCTTAGCCAGTCGGAGTGCAGCATTTAACCTACTATTATAAACTCTATATATTACTTTATCATGAGGATCATTGCTCCTTGTTGACAACTTATATAAAAAACGTCTTCTATTAACTGACTGTAACAAACTCTTTGTAATCCAAGGTTTATTCGGAGACACCCTTCTCTTCTGAATTCCTGACACTTCACAACATTCCAAAAACGTATCCTTAATCTTACCATACCAAATCTCAAACTTCAAATTTGAATCTAATTCTTCTTGTAAAAATTTAAAGTCTAACTGTTCTATCCTAAGCTTAAATCTTGAAATAGTATTTGAATCAATTATTAATTTCTTAGGCTTAGGGCGAGCATCACAATTCATATTAATATTCTTAAATATACCCGGAACTAATATAGCCAAACCAAAGTGATCCGAAACATCATTTAACACAACACTCGACGAATCATGGGGAACATTCAAAAATACATTATCAATTAGAGATGAAGATGAATCCGTCACTCTAGTACAAATATTTACAGCAGGATGCATCCCATAACCTAACATTAAATTCAAAAAATTCCGGGCTTTTAAATTAGATGCTAACAATTTCAAATCAATGTTAAAATCACCACACACAAAACACGGCATGTTCTTACGAGTTAGAAGGTCCATTTGTTGCTCTAATAATTCTAAAAAACAATCTACACTAGCTGAAGGGGGGTGGTAACAAACAGCAATTAAAAATGGGTCACCATTCTTATCAACCTCCGTAACAAAACACTCAAAAACCATCTCTTTATTAACAGACAAATCATCCCTAACCTTCACATTCAAATCAGTTCTAATATACAGGGCAAGTCCTCCATGCTGATGGTGAGTACGGTTCTTAACATACATATTATAATTTAAAATATCCAATAGTCCAGAATTATTATTCATTAACCATGTTTCAGTAAGTGCAAGAATATGAAAATCAGATAGCATACACAGCTCCGACAAATAATCCAATGTACTATTTAACCCCTGACAATTCAAATGAAAAATGCCAAGTTTATCCGGTGCAAGTCTAGTATGTAAATCAACTGGGCACTTATAATTAACCTTCGGAAAAACATCATCTACCCCCATATCAAAATCCCTGTGAAGTACCCCTAATCCTAAATCCGAAACACTCAATGGATTATTCTCAAGCCAATCCAAACGCTCATTACGAACAATTACCATTTTTTATAAATATATATATATATATATATAAAAGAAAAGGAGGGTAGTTGCAACCAAACCTAACCGACTGAATAACTTACTATAACTCGGAGGGTCGGTGGTCCCGTTTCCAACGTAATCGAAGCTCCAGAAAAAACACAATATAACCTAAAAATAATAAGAAACATATTAACAAAATAATATAAATAAACAAACGAATACAAAAAAAGTGAAAAAATTGACACTAACACTAGCCTGTCACAATACAGGCTTACTGTTTCCATTACTGAATTCCAGAAAATTATAATTGAAGAAAACACAATGCTCTACCTGTGTCTACCACTTACCCATTCTAAATTCTAACAAAAACTAAATAATAAATAAATGAGGAAAAAAGAACAACTTTTCATTTTTTTTTTCCATAAACACAAATACAAAAAAAAAAACAAAATAAATATATCTTAACAAACTCTTAATTCACCATTCATGATATAACCATCTATTGGTCACATAACTCAGGGATAGGCTCATCGTAACCAATTTTTGCCGCCACACCACCACGGTCGATCTGTATATATGGTGGAACTGTATTGGAAACCCATGATGAAACTCCTATAGCATTTAATCTAGATTTCTTTACATACAACTTCCTTCGAGCTTCGCGAACTGATATTGGTGCATCATCGCTAACAGATACATTTCTATGGTGTCCAATAACTTTACCTTTTAATTTCTTTCCGTTCTTAAGCACACTGACCTTCGCATCTCGAGAACCAACATCAACTTTAAAATACGGTTGCTCCTTACGGACATTACCAACAACTCGAAACCTCGGGACCATGGACAGACCTAGACCCTCCAAACACAACTGGTCAAAAAACGTTTCGGCTTGGGTGGTATTTTCGCAGGGAGCATTCCAAACGATAATATTCGTCTCTGTATGTCGATACTCAGATGCCATAAGCCGACGAGACAGATCTGCACTCCCAGTTTCATACTTTTTCGTTGCACTAGCGATAATTGACATTTGATTTCTTAAGCTTAGAACATCAGATTCAAGCTGTGTAACACGCGAACTCGTAGTATTAACTTCTGATTTTAGCTCAGACTGTGTATTTTCCACTGATACCATCCGATTTTCTAACATTTTTATACTATCGTTTATAGAGTCTAGTTTTTTACCATTTTCAGTAAGTATTGTTAGCATCTTAGCAAAATCATCCGCCAGGGTCTTCAGTGAAGCGACATCGTTATTCCCTTCAGATGAAACGGTCGAATTCAACAAACTGTTCTCAACAGACTGGGATCCTACTTGGACAGTTTTAGCAATCTTCCTTTTTTCGCCCCATGGCAAGTGCAAATAAAATAAAATATGTAATCTCTCTTACCTATTCTGGCACCTATAATTTATCCACGTCGATGCGGACGTGCAGTTCGCTAAGCCACCGTTAATTTGGGCACGGCTAACACCCCTATCTCCTGCACCGACGACTTCCAACAGCGTTTGAATACCGACGCTACTTCAGGAATCACAACCAACTTTCAGGAATACTCTGTAGCGTTTGCAAAATTCAACTAATCAAATATTTGCATTTCATTCCATTCCTCAGGGCAAGCGGTAAAGACACCTGAACTACTACTCAATCAGAGCTTGATTCATTGACATTGGCCTATTTTCTTTTTTTGTCATAATTAAATGACGTAATCCAAGGTGTATAATCCCAAGCCAATTCAATGTTTCGCAATATCTTCACTGTCTAACAAATACACTTTTTACAAACCAATTAAATTCAAAGTTAAATCCAATTTGCGTCCTCACTGTTCAATAGCTCATTCAGTTCAAAGGCTCATTCTTGCATGTACTTTGGCTGCGCTCAAGCGAAAACAAAAAGAATGCAAGGTCATTGTAGTACCATAGGGAAGGTTATGGGATGTCATCTGCTGACGCTCCAGCCTTCTTTTTCTGCTCGATCGCCTTGTAATCCCGGTTCTTAAGACATTAATTTTCTTTTTTAGTTCGGAAACTGTGTAATCTGGTTTCAATGTCTTTACCGCCCGCAATATCCAGTCAAATGCCGCACTTTTCTTATTTTGGTTATTATAGTCTCTACTCTAACTTCCCATAACTCAGGGTGATCCCGGTATAACTCTATTAATAAACAGATAAACTCGCGCTCCGCATTTTTGCTTACTTCTGATGTGTCTTCCAGTGTTGTTGGCGCGTGACTGACACAATACTTGAACAAAACTAGTCTACACTCGTCAATCACTTTCGTCAACCGCTTGAGTCATTCGAACTTTCTATCAATCACCGTCAACGCTTGACTCAAGCGTCAAACAGACTCCTAGACGGTCAATCATGCTTGATTCAATCGATTGACGGAAGCTTTTGAGCAAAATCATTGGCCATCTCGGGCCTCCTTAAGGAGCAAAGTGAAACCCTTAATTTCTTCAGAAATGAGAGAAATATTAAAGTTGAGAGGTATATGTGATGCCGTTCCTCTTCCTCAGTACTGAACACAGAACATAAAATCACAAACTCAACAGAATCACAAGCAAAAATTATTTTTAGAAGTAGATGACAGCACTTTCATATTCATGGAAAAATGCTCCTTTTTGGTGTCTCAAAATTTTTAGATTTATTATTCATAAAGAAAAATTCCATTGGGCCAGGAACCCGGAAGCACCTTCGATTTTAATCTAAATTCAACTTGAAAGTACCAGCTCTTTGCTTGAACGAAGCTTTCCGCTCGAAAGTAGATACGCCACTGAAAGAAACGAAAGCTTGACGGAACAACTTCAGATAGTCTTTTCTGACACAAACCATAAAAATCTGCTTCAGGTTGCACACTGTTGGCTCTGGCCTAAGAACAATTGAAAACCCTTCCTTTTCGGCCGAGGCAAAAAGTGTACCCAGCTATCGAAAACGTGATATAGTACTTGCCAATCTGACCAGAGGTTCACACTTTCGGTGAAAACCGAAGAGACGAGACCCCTTCCAGAAGTATTGCTCCCGCAACATAAATTTCTGAATTTTATTGTGTCATGAAAGAAACAAATCGAGGCCTAGAGGGGGAAGTGCCCCATACACAGGAGTAATTTGAATCAGAGGCGTAGCTTGGGTTTCAGCGCCCAGGGACAATATCGGTTTTTGCCCCCCCCCCCCCTCTCAACATCACTACAACAGTATAAGTAGATCATGGTAGTCACGAAAAAAAAGAACTGTTTGGCACCTCCTCAGAGACTGCATCTTGTATAAAAAGTCTAAAGATATAGTAAGTAATATCTAAGTTAATAGTTACCTTGCCTGTGTAAAAGGTATTTGCTTACATGCATCATCCCAGGAATGAGTAGATGGCGCCCTTGAGTTTCCACGGCTTTGAATATTTGAATACAAGTTTAATTCCATTGAATTATTTTTACGGCAAACGGATCCCCCACCCCTCCATAATGTAAATTTTATGAAACAGAATATCAACTTTTGATAAGCAACAGGACCAAAAAGTAGTGAATAAAGCAAAACTATAATTAGTAAAGTCTCAATTATCAAAAATCATAGAGAATTAAAAAGAGCATAGGCTAAATTGAGAAGAGTTGTAGTATCAAATGCTGGAAATTTTTTCTAATTAGACTAGGTTGCAGTTTGCCAACCTTAAAGTTCGTCTAAAGGTTCAAAATTCCATGAATAGTGTATCACTAGCCAGGACTGGACTCACGAAGGGGTTTAGCCGGTTTACCCCCCCCCCCCCCTCCCAAAATGTTTGTCCTACTCGTACAAAAGTAACAAAGATACATTTACACAATTTTTGCGTTTTGTAAAATTTTTTTTTTGCACTCTCGAACAAAAATCCTGGATACAACCCTACCACTAGCACCTAAAACTTCACCATTATTTTAATCAAAACTTCACATTAAAACTTCACCATTATCCACAACTATTGGTTCTTTCGCTGTAGAGTATTAGGAGGTTCCAAGTAGTCTCAAGCTGAAATTCCAAATAGAATTTCAGGTAACGGGAGTCTATGTTACGTAATTAAAAAACATAGTGGAAATCTAGATGAGCAATTACTTTTCCTAAAAAGTATTTCACACTTGATCAGAGCTTCTAATCCCCATTGCCATCTTCATTTTTAATTTTTGAACAGTTGATTTTGTGTGATAAGCATGATGGCTTTATGGATTTTTACGTTAGCGTGGTTTGAAATGACTTGGTTAAGTGTGAAAGGCTATATTTAACGTAGCAATACCACTAAGCATAGACAATTATGTACGTAGTGTTAAAGCCACATATCTATCTTAACTACGCCACCAAAGTATAGTAAAGTATAGCCTTTGGTAATTTTGTATCTCAAATTAACAAAATGATCCCATTTCATGATATCACCCAAATTTACTCAATTTGACTACATTTTGTTATATCTTCATTTTCAGTGTTGTTATTATTATTATCATGGTCGCAGCGATATATACAACCTAGTAAAGAGCGAACCAAAACCCATAGTTACCTAAAATTTACCATAGTTACCATAGTTACCTAAAATTTAAAAACGCATTTTGAGAAAAACTTATTTGTTTAACTGTGGTTCAGGAGTGATGACTGCTATATTGGTTTACCTCAATATTAATTTTTTTTTCCGAAAACAAATTTTCGAGAATTTTGAAAAGACCTTGAAACTCCTCGAAAATGATGGCGGATCAATATGAAAAAGGGTACTCTTCTATTATACGGACTCTTTTATATAGTGCTAGTTTGGTTAATGCTAATGAAATAAAATAGGATGAATATATAATAGTTTATAAACAAATTTGGGCTATATATTTGCACATTAGGGGTGGAGGGGGGGGGGGGGCAAAGCATACCATATATTAAATACGTAACCTAACCTAGGTACCTTCCCCCCCCCCCAAACCCCCAAAAACAACAATTTAAATACAGTTCTTCACTTTGTTTATATCCCAGAAGGCATTGTAAACATGTTTTCATCACGCGTCTCAGTCTATTTCGTGACTGGTATGCATTGCCGTATATAAAAGAGTCCGTTTAATAGAAGAGTACCATGAAAGTTCACAAACATCACAATGGTCGAAACTCTCAAGACCAGAATACAATTTGCGCTTTACTAAAAAAAAGCAAAAACAAAAAAAAAAATACAAAAAAAAACAAATGACCATGGATTGTCAGTTTAATTGACATATACTGGAATTTCTTCCTTAACGTTTTGATGATTTTTAATTTATTAAAGTAAGAAAGGTGAAAACATTTCAAACGTATTTTTGTTTTCAGTAAAGCACAAATTGGTTTCTAGCCTTGAGAAGGCCGAGGGGTTATCAGCCCTACTCGTGTTAATTTTTGCTCGTTTTCAGTTTGACTGGGCTATTTATTGTAATTTCTGTTCGTTTTGAGTTTCGTATATTTATTGATAGTGATTTGTGGTAGTTTTGCGCTTGGAAAATTATTTGACTTTATTTTTCTAATTCTTGGCTTCATGAAGCTCTTTACTTTTCTTTGAAAAACTTGTCTAGTGGAAAAAGTTTTTTAAATTAATTTCCGTTCGTTTTTTACTGACATAGTCTTTCTTCACGAAAGAAAAAATATTGTATATCTTTTCGGTTTTCTTCTACAAGAATCCATAGTATGGGTTGCTATTTGTATGTTGAAGAAACTTTTTCAACAATTTTTAATCCTGACACCAGGTATTTTTTAATTTAATTTTACCATTTTTTTTTTCAGTAAAATGCAAATTATGTTCTGGTCTTGAGAAGATGTGGAGGTTGTCAGACATAATTTCCAGACCTTTCAACTATCACTGAACAAAAGGCCTATCTCAAAATTTTGATTGGATGTTTTGTGAATTTATGGGCGTAGGGGGGGGCTTGTTGCCCTCCAATAACTTTTGACTAATAAAAAGGACAATAGCCCATTTAATTTCCAATCGAATGAGGCTTTTTCGAAGTTTTTACGACAACAAATGGCCACCTCAAAGTTTCTATCAGATAAATTATGGGAAAAAACGATGGAGGGGTGGGGATTATCCACCCTCCGATCACTCTGAATCTTAAAAAGGGCACTAGGACTTCTAATTACCATTCCAACGAGCCTCCTCCGAAGTTTATACGATCACCGTTTCTATGTATACCTTATATGCCCCCAGGGCATAACTTACCTCCAATCCCTTTCGACTATTAAAAAGGGCACTAGCCCTTTCAATTTCCAATCGAATGAGTCTTTTTCGAAGTTTCGACGGACCCAAATAGCCATCTAAAAATTTCTATCAGATGCATTTCGAGAAAATGCGAGATGTGGTCGGGGTACCCTCCCATTACTCAGAATCTCAAAACGGGCACTAAATCTTCTGATTAGCAATCCAATAAGCCCCCTCCAAAGTTCATAAGATCACCGTTTCTATATAAACCATATTTGCCCCCAGGGCATAACTAACAACCCTTGCCCTGAGGGCTGTAGGAGGGTTGTCATCTTCATCTCCGGACCTTTCAACTACCTTGAACAAAATGGCTATCTCAAAATATTGATTGGATGTGTTTGGGGAAATTGTGGGCGTGGGAGGGGTGTTAGCTGCCCTCCAATAGCTTTCGACTATTGAAAAAGGCACTAGCCTTTTCAATTTCCGTCAAATGAGCCCTTTTTGAAGTTTCTACGACAACACTTTCTATCAAAACCTTACAGCCCCCAGGGCATAACTTACAACCCTTGCCCTGGGGGCTCTGAGGGGTAGCAATCCAATAAGCCCCCCTCCGAAGTTTATACGATCACTGTTTCTATATAAAAATTATTTGTCCCCAGGGCATAATTTACAACCCTTACCCTGAGGGCTGTGGGGGGGGGGTGTCATCCTTAAAGACCTAATTTCTTTAACTCTACACTATGTTGAAAAAAATGACTATCTCAAAATTTTCATTGGATGTGTTTGGAGAAATGGTGGGCGTGATATTGGGGTTAGTTGCCCTCTAATCACTTTCGACTAATAAAATGGGCACTAGCCCTTTCAACTTCCAATCGAATGAGCCTTTTTAGAAGTTTCTACGACAACAAATGGCCATTTCAAAATTTCTATCGGATTCATTTCAGAAAAATACGAGGTGGGGGGGGGAGGTATCCGAACTTCGATCACTTTTAATCTTATATAGGGTACTAGAACTTCTGATGACCAATCCAATGAGCCCCCTCCAAAGTTTCTACGACCACCCTTTCTATACAAACTTTATGGCCCCCAGGGCATAACTTACAACTCTTGCCCTGAGGGCTGTGGGGGATTTACATCCCCAAAGACATAATTTCCGGACCTTTTAACTACCCTAAACAAAATTGCTATCTCCAAATTTTGATTGGATGTGTTTGGGGAAATGGTGGGCATAAGAAGGGGGGGGGTAGTTGCCCCCTAATCACTTTCGACTATTAGAAGGGGCACTAGCCCCTTCAAATTTTCAATCTAATAAGTCCTTTCAGTAATTTCTACGGCAGCAAATGGCCATCTCAAAATTTGTATCCGACATTTCGGGAAAATACCAGGTCTGTGTGTTGGGGGGAGGAGTATCCACCCTCCGATCACTCTGAATCTTAAAGAGGCCACTAGAACTTTTGATTACCAATCCAATGAGACCCTCCGAGGTTCATACGATCATCCTTTCTAAATGCCCCAGGGCATAACTTACAACCCTTACTTTTGTCATCCTACAAGACATAATTTCCGGATCTTTCAACTATGTTGAACAAAATGGCTATTTCAAAATTTTTTTGAATGCGTTTAGGGAAACGGTGGGCGTGGGAGGGGGGTTAGTTGCCCTCTAATCACTTTCGACTAATAAAATGGGCACTAGCCGTTTCAACTTCCAATCGAATGAGCCTTTTTAGAAGTTTCTACGACAACAAATGGCCATTTCAAAATTTCTATCGGATTCATTTCAGAAAAATACGAGGTGGGGGGGGGGAGGTATCCGAACTTCGATCACTTTTAATCTTATATAGGGTACTAGAACTTCTGATGACCAATCCAATGAGCCCCCTCCAAAGTTTCTACGACCACCCTTTCTATACAAACTTTATGGCCCCCAGGGCATAACTTACAACTCTTGCCCTGAGGGCTGTGGGGGATTTACATCCTCAAAGACATAATTTCCGGACCTTTTAACTACCCTAAACAAAATTGCTATCTCCAAATTTTGATTGGATGTGTTTGGGGAAATGGTGGGCATAAGAAGGGGGGGGGGGGTTGTTGCCCCCTAATCACTTTCGACTATTAAAAGGGGCACTAGCCCCTTCAAATTTTCAATCTAATAAGTCCTTTCAGTAATTTCTACGGCAGCAAATGGCCATCTCAAAATTTGTATCCGACATTTCGGGAAAATACCAGGTGTGTGTGTTGGGGGGAGGAGTATCCACCCTCCGATCACTCTGAATCTTAAAGAGGCCACTAGAACTTTTGATTACCAATCCAATGAGACCCTCCGAGGTTCATAGATCATCCTTTCTAAATGCCTCCAGGGCATAACTTACAACCCTTACTTTTGTCATCCTACAAGACATAATTTCCGGATCTTTCAACTATGTTGAACAAAATGGCTATTTCAAAATTTTTTTGAATGCGTTTAGGGAAATGGTGGGCGTGGGAGGGGGGTTAGTTGCCCTCTAATCACTTTCGACTAATAAAATGGGCACTAGCCGTTTCAACTTCCAATCGAATGAGCCTTTTTAGAAGTTTCTACGACAACAAATGGCCATTTCAAAATTTCTATCGGATTCATTTCAGAAAAATACGAGGTGGGGGGGGAGGTATCCGAACTTCGATCACTTTTAATCTTATATAGGGTACTAGAACTTCTGATGACCAATCCAATGAGCCCCCTCCAAAGTTTCTACGACCACCCTTTTTATACAAACTTTATGGCCCCCAGGGCATAACTTACAACTCTTGCCCTGAGGGCTGTGGGGGATTTACATCCTCAAAGACATAATTTCCGGACCTTTTAACTACCCTAAACAAAATTGCTATCTCCAAATTTTGATGGGATGTGTTTGGGGAAATGGTGGGCATAAGAAGGGGGGGGGGGTTGTTGCCCCCTAATCACTTTCGACTATTAAAAGGGGCACTAGCCCCTTCAAATTTTCAATCTAATAAGTCCTTTCAGTAATTTCTACGGCAGCAAATGGCCATCTCAAAATTTGTATCCGACATTTCGGGAAAATACCAGGTGTGTGTGTTGGGGGGAGGAGTATCCACCCTCCGATCACTCTGAATCTTAAAGAGGCCACTAGAACTTTTGATTACCAATCCAATGAGACCCTCCGAGGTTCATAGATCATCCTTTCTAAATGCCCCCAGGGCATAACTTACAACCCTTACTTTTGTCATCCTACAAGACATAATTTCCGGATCTTTCAACTATGTTGAACAAAATGGCTATTTCAAAATTTTTTTGAATGCGTTTAGGGAAATGGTAGGCGTGGGAGGGGGGTTAGTTGCCCTCCAATCACTTTCAACTATTAAAAAGGCCGCTAAACCTTTCAATTTCCAATCGAATGAGCTCTTTTCAAAGTTTGTACAGCTCCTTTGATACGAAAGTGCCCTGGTCTAAACAAAAAAGAAAAAAAAATAATACATTGTGCCCGCATGCTCTTTACTTATGCAGCGCTATTGCGCTGCCTATGATACTAATGAAATGACTAGTGTAGAAAATTGCAATAGATGCAGAAAAGCCTCAAACTGTTTTCCATCCGAAACAAAGAAATTGACCCTCTCCATGTATTCTAACGTTGATAAATTGTTGGCTTCCTAAATACAGCCTATCTTGACATTTATTGGATGGCTGAGGAGACAGGAGGAAAAGTGGCTTATTCTTTTGAATAGGAAATATTGCCACTCAGAAGGTGAGTGGATTAAGGTCACGCTCTTTTGAGAAGCAAATGTATCCTATTAGGACTCCTCGTTTTCCCTTTTAAAATTTATAAGCTTAAGGTTGAGAGATTTTACAGTGGTAAATGTATAAAAACTAGGAAGAGAATAGGATCAGGGGGTGTCAAATTTGAAAGCCAATAAAATGCATTAGGAGGCATGCTCCACAATAAAGTGGAACATCAGATATTTGACTCGTTTCTTCCTCTTATAATCGGCTTAAATTCGTCATGCCCAGAATTATTGAAAAGGAGTGACATTTGAGACTTTTTTCAAGGGTCTCTTTTGGGTTTTAACTAACTTTATTCAAATCAAGATTATACTTTTAGTTGGGTCACTAGGTTATCGAAGGTCCAGAAATTTCTCTTAGAGGTGACGAGTAGCTTAATTAACTTTATTCCCAAAAGGAAACATGACTTATGCTGTTCAAACAGCCCTGCACTTTACGAAGATCTTTGATTTTTCTCAAAAATTTGAGAGGCTAAGTTTCTATTAATGAATAACCCCCTAAATCAGTTTACTCTAGTCATATTAAATCTTTAAAAGAATAAGGAAGAAAGTTCTAGGTTTAGAACTAGTTTTTTTTTTTTTTTATTCGGTGCTTATTAATATCTACTTTTGTGACACTTTAGATGTAAACCATATTTTGTTGAAGATTAAATAAAAAAGAAGTTTTTTCAACAAAAAGTAAGGAGCAATATTAAGACTTCGAACGAACAGATATTATTACGTATATGAATGGGACTGCCCCTTCATCAACCCTCGCTCTTTACCCTGAAGTCTTAAAGTTCTTTAAAAATACTTGTTATTCAAAATCAACGGCCCTTGTGTTTGAGTAGTTTTTTTCCAGAATCATGACAAAAGTCAAACTTTAGCGTAAAGAGCGAGAGTTGATGAAGGGGCAGCCCCCATTATATAAAGAATAATTACTGCTCGTTTTAAGTTTTAATGTTGCTCCTTACTTCCAGTTGATTTTTTTTTTATCAAATTACTGACCGGTTTTTCAGATCATTCCACGAAATCCCCTTCCTCCCCTCCCCCGTGTAACATTTCTCCTAGAAAATTCCCCAGAAAAATTTCCTCCCTGCAGAAAATTATCCCAGTGGAAAATCCTCAGCGTAGAAAATTACCCCGACAAAATTCTGTATATTTCTCAATAATAAATACTATATATGAAAAATACAGTACGAGTTAATTGCGTAACTTACAACCCTTTACCCAGGGACTATGGAGGGTAATGCCATCACCAAAAGCATAATTATTGTACCTTTCAATTATACTGAATCAATTGGCTATCTTAAAATGTTGATCAGACGTGTTCGGAGGAAATGGACGTTGGAAGGGGGCTAATTGCCCTCTAGTTTTTTGGTCACTTAAAAAGGGCACTAGAACTTTTGATTTCCGTTTCGAATGAGTTATCTTTCCGTTCGATACGATCACCCCTGGATAGAAAACAAACAAATAAAGACAGATCCATGACCTTTGTTCTGCCAAAAAATTTAATTTTTTTTATTTTTTGTAGACATGAGCTTGAAACCTCAACAGCAAGGTTCTCTGATATGCTGAATCTGATGGTATTTTTCACTAGGATCACTTGAATTTTTGAAGGTTCCCTCTTCCCCTTTTTTTTCGGAAATCATAATAAAACTGTGCAAAACTATATTACCAAAGACTCTTTCCCCATCTCCGCTGCAAATTCTGGCCACATACTCGCCTAAATCATAGAACTCCTTGCTGGCCCCATAGTGTAAAGACATAAATCTAAAAAAAAAATAGCTGGAAAAAACCTCCGAAAGAAGCAGAAAATGCGACAATCGGGGGACTGTCCACTCTCCACCTGTGCACGCTTCGGGGCATCCTGCGTGATATACTTCTGCCACATCCCACCTCCTCGTGCCGCACATAGCACACTTTCTTTACCCATGGCAAGTGCAATCTTTTATACCCGATTTTTGAAAGTAGACGACCCCTCTACAGCAATCTAATATGCTGAAACCACGGCATTTTTTTCAATAACCTGTCAAGAGTTGTTCATCCAAAGTAAACGGTAAAAGAGGAAAAAGTGAACACAAAATCCCTTATTCCAAATGATTTGAGTTCTTAAAAGTGACAGTCACGAAATGGCTTCTGGCAGAAGTTAATATTCTTTCATGAGTTCCATCCCACAACGATAGGCAATTGGGCCTGAAGGGGGACGGAATTTATGAAGACAATCGCTTGACAGTATTCTCCGGGGTACAACAAAATCCTCATAAGACATGAGGGGTTGTTTGCAATGGGAATTTTCCACGGCAGTAACATATGTCAGTGACACATTTCCCCCGTTTTTGCAGTAACATAAAAAACTTACAAAGCAATAAAATGAAAGTTTGGAGGGTCTAGGGGTAACGTTAAAAGACAAAGAGAATATAAAGAGGAAGAAAACGGGCAATTGCCTGCAGTGACAGAAACCAATTCATGATTTGACGGGGATAAACATTACCATTGGGTTTCAAAGGAGTTCAGTTTAACTCCTTTTAGTTCAATCTAAAAGGGCACAAGCGTAACCCCCTTAGATTTTAACTCTGATGATTGTGACGAGCAGCATGCGACTCGCGACTCAACCATCTACCACAACAGACAAGCGTCTTATGGCCTCGTTTTTGAGGGTATAATTTTCAAAAAGCAATGTTCAACTCAACTGAACCGCACAGAATCTCGGAGATGCCCCCAATAAGGGACCCATAGGCCGTGTGTCAATGCAGAAGTTGTCATAGATATGATTTCCTCCAAGAAGTCTTTCAAGTGGAAAATTGCCAATGTTGCTAACAAAGAGGTTCCGTCGTCCACTATTCTCAATAATATTCAAGCTTTATACTTTATTTAACACCCTGTAGAGCACAATCACAACTTGAGAGGCAGTTAATCACTGCCCAGCCAGACAATCTGAACGTTTCAGGTCATGAATTACGATCCTAGAGACAAGTTGTCATAACTATTGAATGATGTCCTGTTTCTAGTGTATGTCCAGCCGTAATGTATGCAGATACGCCTTTATTAAGCAAATTAGAGGAGAACGAAAGAATAAGGAGTGACAGAATGTCAAGTGTAAACAAACTAGCGATCCAATGAATCTACTATTGAAGTAGGTGTATATGATATTACTTAATATTATAAGAAGTTCCACCTTCGGAAATAAAGAAAATAAAACAAGAAAAAGAGATGCTGCAAAAAAGAAAGATTTTCATTGTTGTTGAATGTGGGGGGCTGTAACTGTCCTAAAATAGGTTTTGAACAATGACGATTCCAATGGTATAGTTTTCATTTCGATCCGACACCATTTTCGAGAGTTTTCAGGCTATCTTTGAAATCCCCATAAATTTGTTTTCGCGATAAACTTTTACTATCAAGATTAATCGTAATCAAAGCCATCGTCCCTGAATTAACTTAAAATGTTTTTTTTGTCACTAAACAGTTTTTTTTCTTTCAAAAACCCATTTTTAAATTTTTGGTTACTATGGGCAGAGCTTCGTTCTTCGTAATCACTACAACCGCGATCATAAGATTACGCATGATTAGTTGAGAAATAAAGATGACCATTTGCAAGGTAGTTGAATGTAGATTATCGCCTGAATTGGCAATGGAGGCAAACATCGATCAGAAGAAGTTGCATTCGGAGAAGTGAGGCTTACTCGCATTTTTGTAGAATCTAATGCTCGTCATAAGTACATTTTACATACTTTAGGATGAAAAAAAAAAAACAGTACAAATTTATAAAACGACAAAACCAAGAAGTCATTAGATTATGTTCTGTTTACGCTTAGCCTTTTTTTCTTTTCTTCTTTGTATTTTAGATTTGACTTTTTCTTTTTTTTGTATTTTAGAAGTTTTTTATAGAAAAGTAAAGACCATATTAAACTTACGATCAGCAGAAAGAAAAGTAAAGGCCATATTAAACTACGGATTATCAGAAATAAAATTGGCAATGGAGGCAAACATCGATCTGAAGAAGTTGCATTCAGAGAAGAATTTGCATTTAAACTTCGGATTAGCAGAAATAAAATCCTATAATAATCCAAACTCAAAACGACCAGAAATTACTATTAAAGAATAAATGACACCCAAAACAAACAGAAATTAAATAAACAATCATAGCAAAAAAGCACACAACAGGTGCTAATATAAATGAATAAATCAGTCTTAAAACGATTAAAACTTAAATTGAATATACAAATCAAGCTTAAAACGAAGAAAAATCACTACAAACAAGGGTTTAGCTACTGCCCACCTCCCTGACTGTAAAGGTCTAAAGCCTACAGCATTATTGGCGCTTTACTGAAAACTATGTGCCTTGCCCAGTCTATATGACCCGGGGCATAACTTACAACCCTTGTCCTGGGCCCTGGGGTGTTGTGTCAACCCTGGAGGCATTGCAGTATGATCTTTTGACTATTTTGAAGAAAGAGGTTATCTCAAAATTTCGATCAAACGCATTTGGGGGAAAGAGGGCGCAGAGGGGTTAGTTGCCCTTCGATCACTTTTGACTCTTAAAAAGGATCTAGAAATTTCAATTTCCAATCAAATGAGCCTACTCGAAAGTTTATACGACCACCCATTCCATAAAACCATATATGCACCTAGGGTATAACTTACAACCCTTGTTTCTGGGCTCTGGGGGGGTCAACCAAGGAGGCATTGCTGTATGATCTTTGGACCATTTTGAACAAAATGGACATATCAAAATTCCAATTTGATACAGTTAAGGAAAGGAGGGTGTGGGGGGCCTATTTGCCCTCCAATCAATTTTGAATCTTAAAAGGGGAACTAAAACTTACATTTTCAGACCAATTGAGCCTCCTTCAACGTTTATACGGCCACCCCTTCCATAAAACCTTATATACCACCGGGACATAACTTAGAACCCTTCTCTCCGGCCTCTGGGGAGTTGAGTAGACTCCAGGGGTATTGTTATATGATCTTTGGGTTATTTTGAACAAAATGGCTATCTCAAAATTTCTATCAGATGCATTTGGGGAAAAGAGAACGTGTGAGGAGCAGTTCTCCTCCGATTATTTTTGAGTCTTAAACGGGGAACTAAAACATCCAATTTCCAATCAAACTAGCCTCCTCCAAAGTTTATACGACCATCCCTTACAACCCATGCCTTCGGGCTCTGCGGGGTTGTGTCAATCCAGGAGACATTCTTATATAATCTTTGGACAATTTTGAATAAAATGACTTACAATTTTGATTGCATGCATTTGGTGAAAAGAGGGCGTGAACAAATAAACGTTCAAATGGGGATAAGTCCACTTATTAAACAGTGAAAACAGATGCAACAGTCTGGAAATTTCGACCACATATACAGCGATCATCATCAGCGGAAATATTAAAGCGTTAAAATTAAAACTAACATATTTATACAGAACAAAATAATTACTTCTGGTTCGTTCACTAGATTTGTCTGAGAGAGTTCAATAACTGGGTTCATCCAAAGTCATGTTGTAAATTTTCTTCTTTTATACCGCCTAAATGTAAGTTGAATTTCTAATAAAAGTGGCAAAATCTTCTTCGTCTTAGAGTTGCAAAATAAATGTTGTTAAATTTAAAGTTATATACGGTACTACTGCATTAAACAAACACTTTTATATACTGTATATGGACTGTCAAACGGGAGATGCTACATATACCGGGACAGATACCCGGTACTAAAACAGTTGTTAGAGTGGAATTGAGTGAAACGGGTGATCTAATATGAATGTTAAAATTAAAATTTGGGATTTGCCATTTATGTAATTCTTATAATTTTGTTCATAAACCATTATAACCGGGTATCTGTCTCTGTTAGGATACGTTTTTAATATATGGTATGCTTTACCCCCCCCCCACCCACTACCCCCACTGTGCAAATGTGTAGCCCAAATTTGTTTATAAACTATTATATATTCATCCTATTTTATTTTATTTCATTAGCATTAACCAAACTTGACTTCTTTAGCAGTATACAGAAGTGTCCGTATAATGTACCAGTACCTTATATACTTCATTGGTCACATCTCCTCATATATACGATGTATTTTCGATGAAATACCTTAAATTAGGTATTTTTTCCCAAGACCACACTGCCTTTCTACGACGAAAAAATACACGTTCAAATAAGGATAAGTTCATTTATCAGACAGTGAAAACAGATCAAAGTGGGGGGTTGTCCACTTTGATCAAATTTTTCACTTTGGTTCAGCTTTTTTTGGCTTATATTTGAATCGGAAGGGAGTGTTGTAATTAATTTTTCCCCGGGCGCCACCAACCCTAGAAACGACTCTGATGCAAGAAAAATCCCTTTTCACATGGTATAATAAGTGTCTTACATATATAATTGTGTTTACTTGTTTTCAATCTTTTATTTGGTAAAAGTAAGGGTTATATTAAAAATAAATATTTTCATCTAAGACTAACTTGTCAAAAGGAATAACAAATGCTCTGGAAGATGGCTTTCTCAAAACGCCGTATCTAATTAATTCAAATTATCTGCTTCTAAAATTACTGTAATCAAAATTCTTGTGTTAGCTGGGCAACTTTATAAAAAATTGCGTTGTTAAGTTTAATGATCCCACAGAGCCCTGCATTTGTCACATTCAATCACTTCTACTTGGCAAGCGCACTCTAAAAATGATTCCCTACTACAATTATATTGTACTATTTCTCATCAACAGCAGCTTGGCGCAGCGGAAGCGCGCTGGGCCCATAACCCAGAGGTCGGTGGATCGAAACCACTAGCTGCTAGAATTTTTGATTCTGGGAAATTAAAGATGATTTATGGATAAACATTCAGGGCTTCGAATTAGGAAAAATTATTAATTTTAAAAAATAACTTTATTCGTATTTTCATAATAATTAATAGAAAAGTTACTCCTTCCTCCATTTTGAAAAATACTATTCTTCGGATCTTGATTAATAAAATTGGCATAACAAATTCTTGCCCTCTCCAATATCTTTGCGAATTAGCACCCCTGATAAGTTTACCTTCCTTTACCCCCCCCCCCTAACGAATGCATTATTTTAAATTATAGTAAGTTATATTTAATATCGTCTACTAGAGAAGGTGTAAACCATGAAGGCCAACTATAATTTACCCCCCCCCCCCCCTAATGTGCAAATATATAGCCCAAATTTGTTTCTAAAGTATTATATTTTCCTCACGTTTTGGTATTTTCTGTTAAAATTAACCTAGCTCCAATTCTTGGGTGGGGTCGCTATAGCAGAAAAATACTGAGAGATGTAAAACAACTTGTACCCTGTGATTATCGATGTTTTGTTTTAGATAGCAGCTCGGATTAGAGTTCAACGCAGAAAAGTCGGAAATCCTGATTTTTAATTGGAATTTTTAGTGATGTTTAGTCCCCGATGGTTTTACGATTGCTCTTTGGGATAAACCTTTCCAAAATAACAAAACATTTGAGGATTCGTGGGTAGTTGCCACAGCAGATGTTCTAAACCAGTTAGGATGGTGGGATATGTTTAAAAGTATGTAAGCTTCAGGTTGTTTGAAATTAGGATGATTTTGCTGAAATATTAGACAAATAAATTCAAATACTTATTGCAATAAGAAAACATAACTTAGCGAAATACAAAGAACGAATTTCTTACTCTCGAAAACGTCAACTATTACGGCTCATGATTAAATTTATTCCTTTTCTGATTAGCAAAACACGTTTTCGTTCAGCATTTGACAACACTGTACAACCAATCACTGACAGTCCCCAAATCCCACATAGTACCACATGATCCTAGATTTGAAGAAAAAGAATCTAATTGGGTAAAGCACTTAGAGAAGCAAGCGTCAGTTTCTCAGAGGAAAACGGAGCAGAGCTAATCGATAGAAAACCTTATCTCCTTCTTAGTTCACCTTGAGGTTAACAAGGAATCGGCAATTTTCTCTTTATTCCTCCACCAGCAATCCAGATGCAGGCCTAACAATATCGAAGACAGCAAAACCAGTTTCGAACAAAAAATTCAATTTTCTGGCGAACATCCGTATGCACGAAGAATAACAATGTCCTTCGTTATTTGTAAAGAGAAAGGGGGAATGGATAGAAATCAACATGAAGATGGGATAACATCATTGATTAAAATGTCTTGAATTTTATGATCCAATTCTCATGTCTATGGCGTGAAATAAGCCCTGAATCAGGGGCGGATCTAGAGCAAAATCTTGGGGGGGGGGGCAATGTGACAAGGGCGCCAATAAGCGAAATCTTGGGGGGGGGAGGGATTAATGTGACAAGGGCTCAAGTAATTGACCAAATTGACAAGTTTATTTCAAAAGAGTGAAAAACAGAAAATAAAAAAATGAATGATGGCGCCAGAAAAAATCCTGGGGGCCCTTATTTTAAAGATCGTTCTGTAAACCGATTTCCTTTTTTTTTCAAATTTGTTTTCCTGAGTAATGACATATCAGAAACACATATTAACATCTTGAATAAATTAATATCATATTAACATCTTTAATCAAATTAACATCTTGATTACAATTTCTTGAATTTTATGATCCAATTCTCACGCCTATGGCGAGATAAAAGCCCTGAACTCTTATTTTAAAGATCTTATTTAGGCTACTCTGATTTTCAGAATTTTTTTTTTTTTTCAAATTTGTTTTTCTAGAGTAAAAACATGTCGGAAACATACATTCCTAATCAACTAATCCTAATCATCCCAATCCTAATCTATATTCCTAATCCTAATCAACAGTATGCTGATTCCAAATATATAAGTTTAATCAAGTTTCGTCTTACCAATCAAAAGTTACAAGCCAGAGAAAATTTGCCTTATTTTCGAAAAAAAGAGGAAACACCCCTTAAGTCATAGAATCTTAATGAAGATCACACAATCAAATTCAGCGTATCAGATAACCTTACTGTAGAGGTTTCAAGCTCCTCTGCAAAAATCTGGAATTTTGTATTTTTTGCCAGAAGAAAGATCACGGATGCGTGTTTATTTGTTGTCTTTGAGAACGACTTAATCCCCAACAGTCCCCAGGGGAAGGGCTGCACGTTATGAACTTTGCCCATCGTTTATATGTAATATTGGGAAGTATACAGACATTTTCAGTTATTTTTTTCTGGTGGGGGGGGGGGTCACGTGGGAGGATCTTTCCATGCAGGAATGTTTCATGGGAGAAGAGAATTTCTATGAATGGGGCGCTGAATTTCCCAACATTATTTAAAAAACAATCAGAAATTAAATGAAAAAAAACAAGTTTTTTTAACTGAAAGTAAGGAGCAGCATTGAAACTTATAACCAACAGAAAATATTACTTCTATAGGGGGGCTGCCTCTCCTCAATTGCTCGCTCTTACGCTAAAGTTTCTTTTAACTTTTAAAAGAGGTTATTATTCTAATTGTAAATAGCCTTTGTGATTCCGGAGTCCTTGTCAGAGAAAAATCTTGTTGTAAAAAAAAAAATTGTTATTATTAGTTAGTTAAAAAAAAATATTATTATTAGTTAAAAAAGTAAGATTAATATGAAAATTTTGTTTTAATTATTCATGTATGGTGAGCCAAATTCAAAACCTGCATTAATTCAAAAACGTTCAGAAATTAAATATAAAAAAAACAAGCTTTTTAAACTGAAAGTAAGGAGCGACACCAAAACTTATAACTTACAGAAATTATTCCATATATGAAAGGGATTGTCCCCTCCTCAACGCCTCGCTCTTTACGCTAAAGTCTGACTCTTTCTCACAGCTCTACTTTTTAAAACAATAAAAACTTAAGCGTAAAGAGCGAGGTGTTGAGGAGGGGACAGCCCCTTTCATATACGGAATAATTTCTGTTCGTTTTAAGTTTTAATGTCGCTCCTTACTTTCAGTCAGAAAAACTTGTATTTTTTATTTAATTAGTTGAAAAGATAGGCCGCGAAGTAATAATTTTTGTTCATTTTAAGTTTCAACTTCGCTCTTTACTTCCCTTGGAAAAACTTTTTTCTTCTAATCAATAAATGAAGAGATCATTTATATTATCAAAACAGCAACAACAATGTGTAAGAATAGCTTAGAACGAGTGAGAGAGAAAAAAAAAACTCAATTACAATTCAAACACGAATAAATGAGGTGAATTGCTGTTTTCTTCTTATGTTTTACACTAAGTTTCGTTTGGATATGCGGTTATGCATTGCGTATTACATTTGGTCACTTCATTTTGATTTATTAATTTTGAGTTACGGGCCTTAGTGGTAAGTGAAGCAAATTTTTGGCGAAAGAAAACGGTAGAACTGATATTTGTTTTATTAGTTTTAGTGAATACCTTTTAAGAAATACATAGACTGGAGAGTTGAAGAAGTTTCTCGAAAACAATTAAACCTTATAATAAATACACAAACATATATATTATAGATGTAAACAGTACAGTTTTTGATCTAAGGTTCTGGTTTGAGGAACTATAAGTTATAGAAGTACAAATTGCAGTTTGTCGAAATTCGAAAAAGCAGGGATGACATCCACTTTTTTTATTGCTCGTCAGATTTTTACATCGATTAGTTGAAAAAAATATAAATAACACAAAATTCAAAAATGGCCAAAAAGGCACAAAATCGGAAATTTTGGAGTGCTGTTCTATTAGCTGGAAGACACAGGGGAAGTGAAGTTTGGTTAATGCTAATGAAATAAAACAAAATAGGATACATCTTTTTTTACGTCTTCTTTTTTTGCATCTTCTTTTCCATATTATGGTTGATATGTTCTTAGTTCGAGTAATACTAGGTGAGACCAAGATGTTACCCGATAAATAAATCCATTATTTTTTATGCTGTTTGATGACTGAAAACTTATTATTTTTATGCCTAAATTTTTAAGATAATTTTAATTGTATAGCCTACTGAAAGTTACTGATATCACAGTTCCTGTAAGACAACGAAAAGCGTTATAGATTAGTTTGTTGTTGTGAGACTACGTATTTACTTTTGACTCTTAAATCACTATTCTTGTTTTTTATACTTGGCTTTTGTGTTTTCAGTAAAGCACTAGTTTTCTGTAATCCTACAAACATAGAAAAATATCACCAGTTGCTTTATTTGCACTAATTTTATTGATATATGTTTGATAGGCTGTGAAGTAATAATTTTTATTCGTTTTAAGTTTCAACTTCGCTCTTTACTTCCCTCGGAAAAACTTTGTTATTTTAAAATTAACCTTTTGTTCATTTTTGGTTAAAATTTAATGAAGAAACAACGCTGCTTTGATTTTTTTTTTATTTATACGGAACAATGCATGTTCGTTTTCGTCAGGATTGCAGCTACCGCTGCAACCATGATTTGAATAATTGACAAGGGAATAACACCCTTGGATCCTCCCAGCCCCACTGAAAACTTTTGATTGTCTTTTTTTTCTGTTATATCTTGTATTTTTTATATTCCAACTGGTAAATATTGAATGTTTCACCTACATGACCTACGATTACAGTGAACACACCACTCGATGCCTATTTTTTAGGTTTCTTCCGAATAAATAAATGTTTTTGGCGCAAATTCAATTTTAAACCCTTATGGAGAGGAGCTGTAACCACAGTGCATCCTACTTTTTTATTGTTTTTTTTTTTTTATATGAATAGTGTTTCCATTTTTCTTTCCCTACTCGGCTTATCAAAAATTTGCATTTTCCCCGTAAATCAAAGAATAGTATATTTCCGCTATTCACCGAAACAGTTGATGAATAGCAGAAAACACTTCCTAGAGAATATGGACAAAGTAGGTCACATTTAGACTTTTAGCAATTTGCACTGAAAATACTTCCTAGAATACAATATTTCTTATGCCACATAAGAACACCGAATTTTTAACAATTCATCATTCACATTTCGAATTAGCTCATATCATATTCATATTTAATAAGTACATTAATTAAGGAAAAAATGAATTCCATTGATTCAACGAGTGATTTCTAACAAAAAATGCTAACTCTATGTTATTATTTTCCTCAGGTTCTGAACAGAAAATATTTATATTGATAGCTTGTTCTATTCAAATATTTGATCATATTTACTAAGGCAGCCACTGATGCCATAAAGAATTGTCCCTTCTCTCACCGAAGAAATAAAATGACAAACAAAAATATCAGTCAAAACATTGAAACCCCTCTTGCCCCCCTTCAGTAAAAATGCTGGAGCTACGCGCTTGGTTGCAAGTTACAGCTGTGGTTTCGTCACAATGGAACAGATCAACAATTGCCTATATCTGATCTCAGTGATATTTTTTCCTTTTCGTTTGTCAGTTTTATTTTATTTTTTTTTTTTTTTTTTATTTTATCAATTTTCTGTTGCAGATGAACAAAGACACCTTTGTCAAAACAGTATGGTGTTTTTTGTTCAAGTTTATTGTTCCGTATAATTTTGGCATTATGGTGAAGGAAGTTACGGAGACAGATGTCAGTGTTCGTGTGAGAGTAAGTAATCTTGAGATCTTATCAAAATAACAAAGAACGCGAAATATCATTAAATACCGCTGTGGTTGAAACTAACTTCAACTGAATCCGAACAAAGTTGCAGAATTGTTGCCGAATGTGCAGCGTTTTGAATTAATCTTCCAAAGGAGGATGGGAGAGGTATCGATTCTGATGATCCAGAGGGCAATCTCAGAGTTTCATTTCGATATATTTAGGGGTGAGGGCAGGAGGAGGGGGCTAGTTGCCCTCCATTCTGTTTGGTTACTTAAAAAGGCACTTTGAAACGACACACACCCATGATATTTAAATAACGATCGAGACAATATTGCCTTTCCATCATTAGAACAACAAAATTTGGACTGTTTTAATTTTCAGTTTTAAAGATCTCTTTTTAATGTAAGTTTGGCAAAATTAATCGTTTTTTCCTTTAAATACATTTAAATCTGACGTCATACTAGTGGCGCCATTGAGGGAGGGGGGATTCTTGCTATTTTCGTTTTTCTAAATATTTCTTTTAACCAGCTCCAAACAAGAATTGACATAAATGTGCTAAAAATTATGGTTTAAATTAGTTGCATTTCGCACAACGCCAGCGCTATTTGTGGGACCTTTATCTATGCACCACCATGCTGCATTTAAGCAAAATGCAGCAATGTTTATTTTTCTCACAACTTAGAAATTTGTGTGCATCTATAAACGGTACCAACACATTCTCTGTTTCTATTGTTATCAGTTTTATCATGGAGCTTTAGAAGACCGAGCTTTGCTTGTGTTGGGAATTATAGACATAAAAACGATATTCAGTGTAACCTCCCTCCGGAATTGTATACCCCCCATACCCTGATTTACACAAGAAAAACTTTTGTGTATTTTTTATAGAATTCGTTTTTTTTTAAGAAAGATACAAAAGGGAAGGTAATTTTCAAATTATAGGAGTCAATTTTCCGTTCCAATTAGCATCCCTGGCAATTTTTAATTAAAATATGGTCGCTATCTAAATGTGGGGAATATGTCACTAAATGATTTTACACAATCTGTGGTAATAGTTTGAGTTATCCTGTGTCTTTACTTAGACAGCGCAATTGCGCTGCCTATGATTTTTGTTTCGGCTTTATGAGGCCCGTTGATATCAATGCTTTTTATTCAAATAAATCAGCAAACCCACAAACAAATGGATTTAGTAAAAAAAAGAGATAAATAATATTTCAATAAATCATGTATATCAAAAGTTTTGTACAACAAATCAAATCTTACAGAGTCAAAATCTATTCAAAATTACGAGCAAATGAAAGCCAAACACCAGCACTCATATTTAAGATGTTTTAATGTGTGTTTATTGTTTATTATGTATTGCGTAATGTTTATAAATTCAGCAAGAAGCATATTTGTTAAATAGTTACTTTTCTTCCCTGCTGCTTGAATATCACCTACTTCAATAGCACCCCTCTTGCCCCCCTCCCCAATAAAAATACTGTAGGTACGCCCGTACTACACTTTTATTTTTTCAAAATTAAGGATCTAAAGTATTCAGCCGAAGGGTGCACGTCCTGCCCATGACCCATCAAACTATTGCAATGCCCCACCTCTAAGGGGAAGGAATTTCTTGGGGGATTAAATGCACGGCCCATTTTTTCCTATTCAGATATCTTAAAATTTTATTTATAAATCATTAAACTATATATTCATTTGTTTCTTAAATCATGAAATAATGTAGCTTTTAAATTTCGAATACTGTTTGATAATATTCATGAATTCATGTGAGCAAATAAAATGATTTATTCTAAAAATGCAATAATTCCTGTTTCATATCAGGTATCTGCAAACCATAAACAATATGTTTTTACCACAGTTTATATAATTATCCAGTAAGCTTATCGCAGACCATTTCTGGTCTTCGTTCTCGGTGCGAACAAAAAGCTCCTCCCACTTCTTCGTGCAGTTATGGATCAGTGTGTTTGCGTCTATCAATGAGAAATGGTTACTAAGTGCATTATTCGTAATAGCGGGTTTCCACTTGTTTCCGATTGTTTCGCGTCTGACTTGTCTATCCGTGAAAGGATCTGATGCCGCCTATGTTTCTACGTTCTCTGGAGCACTCGCACCCCGGTCCGGGTTTTTATAATGGGTGAGATAGGGGATGATCATACTGGATAATTATATAAACTGTGGTTTTTACTTACAGATGTTGGCCGCCAAAAAAGCAATGTCAAACAAGATGGATAAAATACAAATAACTAGACACCTGAAGATGATGAGGATATACAAAGAGAAATTGGACCGAAGTGTTGTGAAGATGGTTCTACGAGGTGAGGACTGCCTCCTGGGAATCTCGAACCTCGTCGAGGTCCTCGACCACCAAGTTAGTAAGAACCGCCTTTAATTATTTGAAAATAGTGTCTAAGCCCTACTGACAAAGGAATCCCGCGTTTATTAAATCCATTTATTCTTATTTGAAAATAAAAGTGTAAAACCCACAAAATAAGCCAAGCAATGCCTGGACGGAGTCTTATCGTGCCGCTAATTTTTTGTTGGTTAATTGACATTTTTTACTTTATTCCTCATAAGATTATAAATAATTGCGAAAATCACTCGATAGGTACAAGAGAAAATCATTTTTTTTTGCATAAAATTTTCTGCTACAAAACGCGTCCTATAAATAAATTACGATGGAAGCGATTAAGAATTTGTAAGCAATTTCGAATGGGACGACATTAAGAATATATTTCATTTCGGAGCCGCAAGCAAATGGGCAATAAAACGGCAAGACAATGACCAATTAATGCACTCCCTCCTCGGGTGAAGGAAGTAAAACCCTAGTTAAAAAAACCGTATACATTCTTATGTTTATTTTTATATAATTTTTAACTAGGAGTTGAAAAGAAACTTTTAGAAGTATCACCCTTCGCCTATAAATGATAAACTAACTATCTCAATGTGTCTACCATTATAGGCCTGGATAGTATGATTAAGCCATTTTTTTTATTAAAGCGCCATGGACACCAGAATAGAAACATTTTTTCTCCTTGGATCCGTCTTAAATTTATTCATATCTGAATACCGCGATTTCTAAGATTTTGCTTGAACTTCTGTAAACACGTTAAACATTAATAACCTGTTAATCCCTAAAAACAGGCACACTTTCAAGGAAACGTGTGGGTTCCTTGCAAGGCCGTATCCAGGGGGGGGGGGGGGGGGGGGTTAACCGGTTTGAACCCCCCCCCCCCCCCAAAATTTTTGACCGAGTCGAAAATTAGTAAAACCTAGGTAAAAATCAGTATAATTAGTCAAAACTGAGTCAAAAACTAGTGAACCCCCCCCCCCCCGAAAAAGTCAAAAATTAGTAACCCCCCCCCCCCCAAAAAAAAAAAGAATCCTGGATCCGCCCTTGGCTCCTTGTATGCTCCTTGCTGGGGCGAAGAAAGTAAAACCATAGTGGCAAAATCTTTGTTGGCTTACCCATTTCAACGCCTTTACGGTGTATCAGTGCCCTGCTAGTGTTGAACAAAGAAAAGGTACTAAAACTACCGAAAGCGGGACCATTCCAATAAGAGGGATTATAAACATCGAACCAAGAATTTTAACCAGTAAGATGTTAAAGGTAAACTGTGGAATGTTTCCCAGCTTTACGCTCCAGAACAGAACAGAAGTAGAGTTTAAACTTATGTGGAGAAAGAAAATAGGTCAGCATCCCTTTAGTTAATATGGAGTGCTAGATATATGTACTACTCTCTTGTTAACAACTTTAATGTAAAAACATTCTTGAAAAACCTAAATGTCTTTTTTTGCAGCTGATGAAGAAACGTTCATAGACTGGTTGAGGAACGCCTACTCACGTCTTCGGTCCAAGTAGTTATTACCAATAAAACTCGAAGAAGAAGTGCAAATCTCCAAAAAGGGTTGGGAGAGTACACATCTTCATAACCTTTGATAGTCTTACATTTGTCCCCTCTAAATTTTGAACTCGTTTTACCCCCTATTGCCTATATTTTCTTTATTAAATTAACGCTTTTCGATATTCACGTAATTGGAATAAGTACCTGAGAATTTTTTTTTGTTTATATTGGGAATACTTAACTTTCCTTTTATTATTTTCTATCTTCTCTAATTTTTACTTTCTGTTTAGTTTTGGCTTATTTTCTCTCTTTAGGTAATATCATACTCTTTATTATTCCTTCTTTCTTAGTAAGATGATTTTGCTAGCTTAGTCAGGTTTTTGGCGAACGTTTAAGGGTTTTCCAATCCAATATTACTGTAGATTTTGCATAGCTAGAATTCAAATTTTACTTCTAAGCTATTGGTTCCCAACTTTTAGGTGTACTTTATATTTTTTATAAAATATTGTACGAATTCAAGGCCTTTCACAGGTTTTCACTACTGTATATAGATAATATAACAGTAAGATCATGGCTTGGTGATTTTTGGCTATTACATCGTAGGCGCGTAGAAACAGCTTTTCCCATTTAATCTGACATCAACGGTCCAGTGTATATTACCCTGGAACACGTATTTTCGCAGAAACTTTCTCAAAATGCCTTAGAAATCAACTCGAGACTTCGAAACCTACTTGTAATTCATAAAAACATCTAGGCTAATAACAACATTGCACTACTAATTACCAATTTTTATAAATGTATTGGAATAAATTAATTTAAAATTATATTTTTTGAAACTTTAAGGCGAAACCACCGTTTTGCGTTCAAGAGAAATCTGACCTGTCTACCCGTGAAAAAATCGACTGTCGCTTATGTTTATACTTGTTTAAATGTGCTCCGGAGCACTTGCATCTCGGTCCGGCTTTGCATAATGATTGAGATAGGGAATGATCACACTGTATTATATTTATATACAGTGGTTTACAATATATAAAGTCTTTGTAATGCTAGCATGTATCTTTATGGCTCTTTAAACGTATTTGAATATCGCGTCATTTACATAATTGTTTTCCTTTCAAAACTAAGGCTCTAAAGAATAGACACCCGAAGGATGCATGCCCTACACACGACCCACAAAAATATTACGTTAGCCCAACCGTGGGGCTGTTGTCTAACGTTGGGAATCGCTGTTCTAAACTCAAGTATGATTTTGTTACAACGCAGATGATTAACAAGAATACACGAGGCTAAATTTTACTTTATTTATAATTTTCGGCTTTTTTTAAACTTTATCTTGATTTTGTTTATAAATAGTCTCTCCCTTTCTGTCTTTTAATGCTATTATAGTTTTTAATTTGCTTTTTCAACTTAATTACAACCTGAAAAAGATGCTCTGTATTACACATCATGGTTTTTCACCTGTAAATTGAACATGGAACATGCAATTTAGCTTTACACTTTACTGAAAACGACTTGCTTTTCAAGCCTTGTGTTTTTGTTTAGTTGCAATGACCCAATTGGGTTGCAAATCACAACTTATCTGATTCGAAGATAAAAAAAAATATGAACGCATTTGAGACCTTACAATACAATTTGAGTTATTTATTAACAGTTTTTTTTCACTTTCAGGCCAGGGAAACCACTGAGGACCCAACCCTTATTAAGGAGCCAGATGGAGAAGCAGCTTTAATGCTCAAAGAATCAATTGCTTCGGAGACGACTAAAAGATCGTCTTTTCTTTTTGTAATTTTTTTTTTTTTAACAAGATATAGATCTGTAATTCTTTATTTTAATATCGAAATAGATTTCCTTTGTTTTAAAAAAAATAAATTAGTAGCAATTAAGAAAGTTACTCCAGGCGACTAGCTTCGGCACAAAAGGTTAACTAAGCGGACAGCTTTGCATATCCAGACATATTTGTTGCAAATTTTGCTAGCTCAGCAGAAATGCGCCTTTAGGCTTAGGGAGTTATTAGGACACTTTTCCCAAACGTGTTTTTTTACTTTTGGTTCTGACCGTGTTAAAATGTTCATAGTGAATTCTTCCAACGGACTAATGAGACTTACTAAGGGGTCTGGGAGGGGGAGTATACAGGAGGGGTCCCTTGTAAATCTCCAGTTAAGGGTTTTGGGTCGTAATTATTACAATGGTACCATTTTATGCTTCGAAGCTTTTCCACTCAAGAAGTGGCACCAGAAGTATTATTTTCAGTGCTATATCGCACCTACGAATGATAAAATTGAAGAAAGCACGTATATATGAGCAATAGCTTTTAAATGAGCCATTAAACATCACTCCCATACGTTCTGCTAGCCCAATAGCCCCAGCTTTTCCACTTGAGACACAGCACCAAAATTGCCGTTTTTAGTGCCATTTGGAACTTGCTGATGGTGGAATTTATATGAAGGACGTAGATATGAGGAATATCTTTTATATGAGCAATAAAAGATTTGTCTATGATGTTCTGGTAGCCTGGTAGTGCCAATCCTTGAGAAATGGCACAAAAGTGCCATTTTAGTGCCATATGGCACTTGCAGATGGCTAAATTTATAAAAAAGCACGTAGATATGAGAAACAGCTTTTGAATGAGCCAGTGAGCATCTCTCTGTGATGTTCTGGTAGCCGCTAGGCCTGTTGAAAAAAAGGGAGACGGATCAGTGCTACCGATGCAAAAGTGATTTTCCTTGTTGTTCCAGGAGGGGGATTGTAATTTCCCTGCATCAGGTTTTGACCTTGCTGATTCCAACGGCACACTTTTCATTTTGGTCTGGCGCCATTTTCGAGGGGTTTGAGCAAGGCCTTACCAGGATTTTTTCGGGGGGTGGGGGTTTTACTCGAAGATTTTTTTTTCGATGGGGGGGGGGGGGTTAACACAAAAAATACTCAAAAAACACACAAAAAATTTCTTTATATCCATTTTTATTACGCTTTTGAGTCAGACAAACATTTCGGAGGAGAGGGGGGGGGTTAGCCCCCCTACCCCCCTGGGGACGGCCTTGGGTTTGATGGTTTTTTTTCGAAATCACCATAAATTTCTTTTCGCAATAAACTTGTACTTTTAAAACGAACCGAAATAATAGTTGCCATTCCTGAGTCAGTGTCAGATGGCATTTTTTTTCACTAGGCAATTTCTTTCATAACGTGTTTTTTAACTTTTGGTTACTATGGGCTGTGGTTCGCTCTTTACTAGGTTGCAGCTACTGCTGCAACCACGATAGCGCCGACCACTCAAGAAGTCAATTTAGGTTAGTCCTAATGAAATATACCTAGTATGATAAAAATATAATACTTTAGAAACAAATTTGGTCTATATATTTGCACATTAGGGGGGGGGGGTTGTTTAAGTACAGTGGGTCTGCATTCAAAATGTGTTAGATACAATTATTCTGCATATTATGAAGTTAGAATTGTTTTCTAACTTCACATTATCCAAATACTTTACCCCCCCCCCCAATGTGCAAATATATAGCCCAAATTAAATATTTCCATCTATTTTGCTACTTGTTTTTGTCTTGTCTCACGCTAAGCTGAAAGAAACTAACAAAAAAACGGTTCTAACAATGCGTCAATGGATAAAGTCGGCGCTATAAAAGAAAAGTATCGCAACATGTTTCTATTAGTCAGATTATCGTGTTTCCTTCAATGGTTATCCAAATTATGTTTTATCCACACTTCCATTGAAATCACTTAGGCAATGGCTTTCACGGGTCAAAAAAGGGCCAAAGCAAATTTTACAACGAAGCAATGACGTATCATAAGATGATAAACTAGAAATAACTATTTTTAGGACTATATCCGGGTCATGAGAGGGGGGGGGTGCACTGTTAGATGAACGACCCCGATGTTTGGAAAGAACATAAAATAATTTGTTGCTTAAATATTATACCAAACCTTCGAGAAGTTTGTTGAATATACGATCTGAGAAAACTGGTTTCATAGCCACATACGGGAGGTTTTCTTGGAAACCTTCGATTAAGGGTTTTGGACCATAATTATTACAATGATGATATCGTTTTATACTTTAAAGCTTTTTTACTTAAGAAGTAACATCAAAAGTGGTGTTTTAGTGCTATATCACACTTACGGATGGTAGAAATGATAAACATCACATAGATATGAGTAACAACTTTCAAATGAGCCATTACACGTCATTCTAAAAAGTTCTGGTAGCCCACTAGCCCCAGCTTTACAACTTGAGACATGGCACCAAAAGTGCCGTTTTAGTGCCATTTGAAACTTGCTAATGACAGAATTTATAGGAAGGACGTAGAAAGAGGTGGAACATGTTATTAGGCAGGGGGAGGCAACTGCCCCCTCCAGACCCAAGTTTGCCCCCTCAGACCTCATTTCTCCCCCCCCAGCTGAAATTTAGTTTCTGCAAAAATTCTTTTAAAAAACTAAGATAAGCCTGCATAATTCAAGTATCCAGAGAAATAGGTCAGTTTTCTTAAGTATATCTTTGCCTCTATGGTAATATATGGCTCACAGTTTTCACTATCATTTTCACTTGATTTGGGAAAATTGGCTCCAATTTTGCCTCCCACCCCTCTAGGATGTTGACACAATTACACAACTGGACGTAGATATGAGCAATTAAAAAATCTGTCTAGATACCTGCAAATCCTTCAATACCAATACGCCCAATAACAACACGCTCATATCGATACACGCCATATATATACATCCGATACCGATACAATGTGTAGCCCTTTTCCGAAGGACTATGGAGGGTCATATCATCACCAAAACCAAAGATATTTGACCTTTGAACTATGCTGAGTGAATTAGCTATCACAAAATCGGATTGAGTGACTTTGGGGTAAGGGACCTTTAGGGAGGAGGGCTAGTTGCCCTCCAATCTTTTTGGTCACTTAAAAAGGGCACTTACAAATTTAACTTCCGTTCGAATGAGCTATTATACATCTCTCTACGATTTTCTGGTGGCATCTAGCACTGCTAGAGAAAAAAAAGGAGACAGATCAGTGCTACCCATGCAAAAAAGTCATTTTCCTTGTTGTTCAAGGAGGGGGGGGTGTAATTTCCCTTAGTTAGGTTTTCGACAGTGCTGATTCCAACGGTAGACTTTTCATTTTGATCTGACGCCATTTTCGAGGGGTTTCAGACTTTTTTTCGAAATCACCATAAATTTCTTTTCGCAATAAACTTTTTCCAAAGATAGTTTTTTTTTTTTTTTTCCAAACGCGTTTCTTAACTTTTGGTTACTATGGGCTGTGGTTCGTTCTTTACTAGGTTGCAGCTACCGCTGCAACCATGATTTGGATCTTGCTGATGGTGAAATTTATAGGAAGGAAGGATGTATATATGAGCAATATCTTTTATATGAGCAACTAAAAATGTGTCTAAGATACAGGCGATACCAAAATGCCCAATAAAAATACGTTCATACCGATACGTGTAATATCAATACGTCCGATACCAATACAGCGTACAGCCCTTTCCCCAGGGACTACGGAGGGTCATATCATCATTAAAACAATATATATTGGACCTTTGAACTATTTTGAACAAAATGGCTATCTCAAAATTTTGATTGGATGAATTTTGGGGGAGGGGCCCTGTAGGGAGGGGGGCTAGTTGCCCTTCAATCTTTTTGGTCACTTAAAAAGGGCACTTACAAATGTAATTCCATTTTGAATGAGCTATTA
The DNA here is from genome assembly GCA_027921565.1 of Artemia sinica. NCBI lineage: Eukaryota > Metazoa > Arthropoda > Branchiopoda > Anostraca > Artemiidae > Artemia > Artemia sinica. Next base: position 67,344,186 of record CM051264.1, read on the forward strand.
CACATCTCTCTATGATGCTCTGGCCACCCCCTAGCCCTACTAGAAAAAAAAGGAGACACATCAGTGCTACCGATGCTAAAATGCGATTTTCTTTGTTGTTCATGGAAGGGGGCTGTAATTTCCACGAATAAGGTTTTCAACCATGCTGATTCCAATAGTACACTTTTCATTTTGATCTGAAGCCATTTTCGTGGGGTTTCAGGCTTTTTTTTCGAAATCACCATAAATTTCGTTTCACAATAAACTTTTACTTTTAAGAAAAACCGAAATAATAGTTACAATTCCCGAGTCATGTCAGATGGCAATTATTTTTTCACTAGGCAGTTTTTTTCAAAACGCGTTTCTTAACTTTTGGTTACTATAGACTGTTGTTCACTCTTTACTTAAAAGTAAAAGTTTATGACATTCTGTGTGAATACTTTTTCGCTTCCTTCAATGTTCTACTACTTTTAAGACAAACCGAAATAATAGTTACTATTCCTGAGTCAGTGTCAGATGGCATTTTTTTCACTAGGCTTTTTTTTCAAAATACATTTCTTAACTTTTAGTTACTATGGACTGTTGTTCACTCTTTACTAGGTTACAGCTGCCGCTGCAACCACGATGTTATGACATTCTGTGTGAATACTTTTTCGCTTCCTTCAATGTTCTACTACTTTTAAGACAAACCGAAATAATAGTTACTATTCCTGAGTCAGTGTCAGATGGCATTTTTTTTTCACTAGGCGTTTTTTTTTTTTTTCAAAATACATTTCTTAACTTTTGGTTACTATGGGCTGTTGTTCGCTCTTTACTCGGTTGCAGCTGCCGCTGCAACCATGATGTTATGACATTCTGTGTGAATACTTTTTCGCTTCCTTCAATGTTTTACTACTTTTAAGACAAACCGAAATAATAGTTACTATTCCTGATTCAGTGTCAGATGCCATTTTTTTTCACTAGGCGTTTTTTTTAAAACGCATTTCTTAACTTTTTGTTACTATGGGCTGTTGTTCGCTCTTTACTCGGTTGCAGCTGCCGCTGCAACCATGATGTTATGACATTCTGTGTGAATACTTTTTCGCTTCCTTCAATGTTCTACTACTTTTAAGACAAACCGAAATAATAGTTACTATTCCTGATTCAGTGTCAGATGCCATTTTTTTTCACTAGGCGGTTTTTTTCAAAACGCATTTCTTAACTTTTGGTTCCTATGGGCTGTTGTTCGCTCTTTACTCGGTTGCAGCTGCCGCTGCAACCATGATGTTATGACATTCTGTGTGAATACTTTTTCGCTTCCTTCAATGTTCTACTACTTTTAAGACAAACCGAAATAATAGTTACTATTCCTGATTCAGTGTCAGATGCCATTTTTTTTCACTAGGCGGTTTTTTTCAAAACGCATTTCTTAACTTTTGGTTCCTATGGGCTGTTGTTCGCTCTTTACTCGGTTGCAGCTGCCGCTGCAACCATGATGTTATGACATTCTGTGTGAATACTTTTTCGCTTCCTTCAATGTTCTACTACTTTTAAGACAAACCGAAATAATAGTTACTATTCCTGATTCAGTGTCAGATGCCATTTTTTTTCACTAGGCGGTTTTTTTCAAAACGCATTTCTTAACTTTTGGTTCCTATGGGCTGTTGTTCGCTCTTTACTCGGTTGCAGCTGCCGCTGCAACCATGATGTTATGACATTCTGTGTGAATACTTTTTCGCTTCCTTCAATGTTCTACTACTTTTAAGACAAACCGAAATAATAGTTACTATTCCTGATTCAGTGTCAGATGCCATTTTTTTTCACTAGGCGGTTTTTTTCAAAACGCATTTCTTAACTTTTGGTTCCTATGGGCTGTTGTTCGCTCTTTACTCGGTTGCAGCTGCCGCTGCAACCATGATGTTATGACATTCTGTGTGAATACTTTTTCGCTTCCTTCAATGTTCTACTACTTTTAAGACAAACCGAAATAATAGTTACTATTCCTGATTCAGTGTCAGATGCCATTTTTTTTCACTAGGCGTTTTTTTTAAAACGCATTTCTTAACTTTTTGTTACTATGGGCTGTTGTTCGCTCTTTACTCGGTTGCAGCTGCCGCTGCAACCATGATGTTATGACATTCTGTGTGAATACTTTTTCGCTTCCTTCAATGTTCTACTACTTTTAAGACAAACCGAAATAATAGTTACTATTCCTGATTCAGTGTCAGATGCCATTTTTTTTTCACTAGGCGTTTTTTTTAAAACGCATTTCTTAACTTTTTGTTACTATGGGCTGTTGTTCGCTCTTTACTCGGTTGCAGCTGCCGCTGCAACCATGATGTTATGACATTCTGTGTGAATACTTTTTCGCTTCCTTCAATGTTCTACTACTTTTAAGACAAACCGAAATAATAGTTACTATTCCTGATTCAGTGTCAGATGCCATTTTTTTTCACTAGGCGGTTTTTTTTCAAAACGCATTTCTTAACTTTTGGTTCCTATGGGCTGTTGTTCGCTCTTTACTCGGTTGCAGCTGCCGCTGCAACCATGATGTTATGACATTCTGTGTGAATACTTTTTCGCTTCCTTCAATGTTCTACTACTTTTAAGACAAACCGAAATAATAGTTACTATTCCTGATTCAGTGTCAGATGCCATTTTTTTTCACTAGGCGGTTTTTTTCAAAACGCATTTCTTAACTTTTGGTTCCTATGGGCTGTTGTTCGCTCTTTACTCGGTTGCAGCTGCCGCTGCAACCATGATGTTATGACATTCTGTGTGAATACTTTTTCGCTTCCTTCAATGTTCTACTACTTTTAAGACAAACCGAAATAATAGTTACTATTCCTGATTCAGTGTCAGATGCCATTTTTTTTCACTAGGCGTTTTTTTAAAACGCATTTCTTAACTTTTTGTTACTATGGGCTGTTGTTCGCTCTTTACTCGGTTGCAGCTGCCGCTGCAACCATGATGTTATGACATTCTGTGTGAATACTTTTTCGCTTCCTTCAATGTTCTACTACTTTTAAGACAAACCGAAATAATAGTTACTATTCCTGATTCAGTGTCAGATGCCATTTTTTTTTCACTAGGCGTTTTTTTTAAAACGCATTTCTTAACTTTTTGTTACTATGGGCTGTTGTTCGCTCTTTACTCGGTTGCAGCTGCCGCTGCAACCATGATGTTATGACATTCTGTGTGAATACTTTTTCGCTTCCTTCAATGTTCTACTACTTTTAAGACAAACCGAAATAATAGTTACTATTCCTGATTCAGTGTCAGATGCCATTTTTTTTCACTAGGCGGTTTTTTTCAAAACGCATTTCTTAACTTTTGGTTCCTATGGGCTGTTGTTCGCTCTTTACTCGGTTGCAGCTGCCGCTGCAACCATGATGTTATGACATTCTGTGTGAATACTTTTTCATTGAAGCTTGCAATCAATCCAGCTGCAATTTTCCTATTTTTTTAGGACGCATAAGGTTGTTTAAGTTTCCACATGACCAATTTCAAGAATCTGGTTTAATTTTTACTGTCCTTAGAACTTAATCCCTATCTCATTGCAAGTTTAGCAATGTTTAAACTTGTAAAACGTTTAACCTATTAAATTAACAACTAGATGATAAGAAATAAGAAATTACGTTCTTCTCAATCCCCAAACCTTTTCCAAGAATTCTCAATTTGGTAGTCATTTTCAAGAAGAAGCATAAATCTTTGGGAAATTAAGCTAGGAAATATTTGGAAAATTCCAATTTATATTTGATTTAACGAAACTGAATGTTATTGACAAAAATTGAGACATTTCTTGGGGAATGTCAGTTACATTATTGAACTACAGGTAGCCCAATATTATTTTCAAGTCTCAGAGCATATCGAGTTCTTCTTCTTTTTAAAGATAAATGTAAATTTCTAAGGCATTCCAGCGAGCCATCGGGGGTATTTGTCAGGAAAGGGGCTTACGAAAAAACTTGTATACATTTAAATTACGTTTTTAGAGTCGGACAAACGTTTCGGGGGCGGCTGAAACCCCATAGCCCCCACCCCCCTCTGGATATGCCCTTGCATTCCAGAATTTGTAGAAAAGTCTGTTGTATCTATTCTGGTCGCTTACTTTGACTCATATTTACAAACCCCAGATCTGAGTTACGCTTGGTTAGTCTTGAACAGGGTAAAAAAGTGAAAAAGAAACTGAATAATGGTAAAACTATTTTAGTCAATTGTTTTCACAATGTTTTTCATACCCTCAAACCGCTTTGATATTTATAATCTTTAGATTAGAATTTACAAATTTTAAAGTGTTATAAACAATTTGCCACTGAGAATGTCTTTTAAGAGATTGATGAACAGGTACGATGAAGATGAGAAACCTGAAAACTGATAAATCGAGAAGATATGACTTATATACATAGAAATTGATAATAGAAGCAATATATTAACATTGCAAATTTAATTTTTTGCCGGTCAAAAGTCAATTACGCAAATTAAATTCCAAACAAAGGGCACAATGAAGGTTACATCATTCTAAAGAATAAAGATAAGAAGGTTAAGTGCTGAAGACACAAAGGTTGAAGAAACAATAAATATTTAAATGAGGCAAGCCGATAATAAACAAGAGGGCAATGATATCTTTCCTAGAAAAAAACGAGCATGCACAAAGGTCAGAGGAGGGCCGTCATCGGGGAACAGTGTTCTCAGCAATACACATTCTGGTGATTTCAGATTCTCCCAAGAAAAAAAATATGGTTTTCTGATTTCCCTTCTCAAAGTTTTCACTGTCTGCACCTTGACTTTAGTAATTCAAAGGGGTACTTCGTATGATAAAACCCCGACCACTCAAGTTGTTCATTCATTGACACATTGCAGAACCGATTTTTTCGTCAGTCTCTTTCAGCTTAGCGCGAGACAAGACAGAGAGAAGTGGCAAAATAGATGGAAAATATATAATTTGGGCTATATATTTGCACATTATAGGGGGGTTAAGTATTTCGACAGTGTGAAGCACAGTTTATAGAATTATCCAGTAAGCTTATCGCAGATCATTTCTGGTCTTCGTTCTCGGTGCAAACAAAAAGCTCCTCCCACTTCTTTCTGCATTAGCGTGTTAGTGTGTTGACTCAATGAGAAATGGTTACAACGTGCATTATTCGTAATTGCGAGAGCAGAAAAAAACTTGGTGAGCCAGCCATGTGGTTTGCAAGTGTCCCATCTCACAGGTATGACTTAATTTATATAAAAATTATGACTTAATCTATTATTTACATACAGTGGACTCAAATGATTGGCCTATGTAGGATTTTGTAAAAAAGGAGGCGGGGGGTTGATGAAATTTGTGAAAATAAGGAATTTTTTTTTCTTCTAATAACTGGTGGAATAGGTGTGATGGTTTCAGGGGCGGATCCAGGATTTTTTTAGGGGAGGGGGGCGCAAAGTAGGTTGATCCGACAAACTTACGTTAGGAGCAAGTTTAATCAATGCAAACTTGCGTTAATTAGGCAAATTACACTACTTTAGACTACTTTACGGGGGTAACCCTCACCCCCCCCCTCTGGATCCGCAACTGGATAGTTTATCATTTTTTTTCACGTCGTGATATTTATTTTCTCAGATTGTAGTTCCTGTGATATTTGAAAAGTCTAGTTACCTGTTTTGGCGGAGAGCCTAGATAAGACTAGTTTTGTTTTCAATCAATGTTTTCATATGAAATGGGCAGACCTTTCCTGAACTTTAAACAATAAACACCTCTGTTTGAAAATCTTTGCACGTTCTGAATTTAGATAGCGATAAGGGTTCCTGATTGAGACCAATTTTAGGACTTAGGTACTAATTATTGGTTGTTGTGGTAAAAGTTGCCACAATAGCCCTATCCAAGAAAATACCAAACGTCTGTTAAGAAGTGTTTTTCGTAAAATTCTTAGGGAATTTTCAGAAAATTGAAGGACATCACACATTTTATTGGCAGATCCAAAATTTTACGGGGCTTTACGTTAGAAAAGCTCCTATTATAGAATATTCTTCCAGTTTGTTTACCAGAAAATAAATAAAATGCATTTCTTACTGCTGAGTCTGTATAATCTTAGACCTTCTACGGCAAAATTTCCAAAATATTTCTAAGACTTTTTTCTAACGGGGAACTATAAGAAATAATACATTTTTAGCTATACATTTCAAAGATTTCAGCCGCTAAATTTTACGTTTGATAAATTTTACGTTTGATTCCTGACCAGGGAAATATTTTGGTCGACTTCCTTTCACAGAAAAAAAGTGAAATACCCCAGGTGAAGCTGACTGGGCTTACCACGGCTCACCAAAGCAATAAGCTTCTGTTGGAAGAAGAGAATGAAGACTTCAATGAAGTATCTGACAGCCTAGAAACTTACACGTTTACATATATCGTTGGTTTTTGTGTTAAGAAGCTGCTGACTTGGCACAAGTGTCCGATGTGTGCTTCAAAGCTTATTCAAGGTGATAGTGAAGTTTTTGACGAAGTTTATTCTTTTATGGCAGAAAAGGCCTACGAGCAGTCAAGCCTGAATTTATCCAACCTTACAGCTCCTTCGCTAGGTGTCGTTTCGTTTCTGCAAGACTGTGACTCCATTTTCCTCAAACATTATAGAAATTCTTGCAGCAAACCCGGAAAAACCAATCGAATATGGCTTGAGTGCAAAGACCTGAATTGGGAAACTGGCTGCGAGGACTTCCCCCTTGAACAATTTATAAGATTTTTTTTTGCGCACACGTGCATATTACGAAGTAAAATTTAAGAATCAGGAAATCGAGAGACGTACCTATCAAGGAAAATAAACTAGCAAGTAATTATTTTAGTTTTAGTAGTTTAAATATTTGATTATCTCTTTTTTTGAACAAAGGGGTAAAATTTTTTAAAATTTGTGTTTGATTATCTCCTTAATGAGCTCCTCAGTACTACAGACAATAAAAATCAAGCCAATATCAATAAGCAGATGTGAAAAGCGGAAGTGACTATATTTAATTTAGCTGCAAGTCTACATTCATGCCCACCACGTAATTTCCCTTTGAGAGAAAATTGATAAAACTTTTAAAACTGAAATATCAATGCTAAGCACCAAATATCATAATCAAATGTCATCGCTTTATGGCATTGTTCAAATAAAACTTATTTTTTACTTGATTATCGTCGTAAATTTATTCTTTGTCTTTCTTTCCATTCTTAAAACAATGTTATATTTACCTTTTGCATTATTACAGCCCACTATATATACATTCATATAAATTTATATGCAGTGTTACCGCCAAACCAATTATTCTCCTTTCCTTTTTTATTCTTTAATAATAATTTCTGGTCGTTTTGAGTTTGAATTATTGTAGGCTTCTATTTCTACTGATCTTATGTTTAATATGGCCTTAACTTTTCTTTAAAAAAACTTTCTTTTTCATAAAGTTTTCGTAGTGTATATATATATATATATACATATATATATATATATATATATATATATATATATATATATATATATATATATATATATATATATATATATATATATATATATATATATATATATATATATATATATATATATATATATATATATATATATATATATATATATATATATATTTATATCGGCGCGTACAAACAGCTCCTCTCATTTGATCTGCCATCAGCGGTCCAATTACCCTGGAACACGTATTTTGGCAGAAACTTTCTCAAAATGCCTTTGAAACCAACTTGAGACTTCGAAACCTATTTTTAATTCCTAAAAACATCTAATAATAACATTACACAACTAACTACCGATTTTCATGTATGTATTGGAATAAATTAATTTAAAATTAGTTTCTTCAAAATTAGTGTTCCAACGTTGAAGCCAAGTTTCGCGTCCAAGAGGAATCTGACTTGTCTACCCGTGAAAAGATCTGATGCCGCCTATGTTTCTATCTGCAAAAACGTTCTCCGGAGCACTCGCACCCCGGTCCGGGTTTTTATAACGGGTGAGATAGGGAATGATCATACTGGATAATTATATAAACTGTGGTGTGAAGCTATAAAACAATTATTACTAAATAATTAATTAAAAAAAACTTTCCGAAAAATAAGTTTTTCAAAGAAAAGTAAATGCCATATTAAACTTAAGCTCAGCAGATACAAATACCTTTTAAAATTCAAACTCAAAACGGCCAGAAATTACTATTGAAGAATAAATGAAACCCAAAACGAACAGAAATTAAATAAACAATCATAGCAAAAACATACAACAAGTAATAATATAAATGATATCAAGCTTAAAACGAAAAAAAAATTATTTTCCTATTGAAGTATAAATGAAACTTAAAACGAACAGAAACTAAATAAACAATCAATGCAAACAAACATACAATAGATATTAATGTAAATTAATAAATAAATCTTAAAACGAGTGAAACTTAAATTGAATATGCAAATCAAGCTTGAAACGAACAAAAATCACCACAAACAAGAGTTTGGGTATCACCTCCTTCTCTCACTGTAAAAGTCTAAAACCTACTGCGTCATTGGTGCTTTACTGAAAACCAATTTTATGACAAATATTTTCTTTTGTACTTAATATTGAAAATAAGCATTAAAATTATAGTAAAAGTTTGAACTGATAAGCTTTCAGCAATTAATATCATTACATATCAAATATTCAGTCTAATTTATTAGCTCTTTTTAAAGTTGTTAAAGACGAATACAGTTTCACTACAAACAAGTGTTTGGATACTGCCTCCTTTCCTAACTGTAAATAAAAATCAAAAGCCTACAGCGACATTGGCGCTTAACTGAAAACGGATTATATTACAAATATTTTCTTTTCCAGTTCTTACAGCATTGAAAACAAAAATACAATTACAGTGAGATAAATTCTTGAACTGATGGATCTTTCAACAATTAACATCATTATACATCAAATATTCAATTTGATGTTGTGTATACTTTCCAAGACTGTTCAAGACGCATACAGTTTTCAGTAAAGCGTCAATGACGCAGTAGGTTTTAGACTTTTACAGTGAGAGAAGGATGTGATACCCAAACTCTTGTTTGTGGTGATTTTTGTTTCATTTCACGCTTGATTTGCATATTCAATTTAAGTTTCACTCGTTTTAAGATTTATTTATTAATTTACATTAATATCTATTGTATGTTTGTTAGCATTGATTGCTTATTTAATTTCTGTTCGTTTTAAGTTTCATTTATACTTCAATAGGAAAATATTTTTTTTCGTTTTAAGCTTGATATTCATATTCAATCTAAGCATTACTCGCTTTAAGATCTATTTGTTTATTTATATTATTACCTGTTGTATGTTTTTGCTATGAATGTTTATTTAATTTCTGTTCGTTTTGGGCTTCATTTATTCTTCCATAATAATTTATGGTCGTTTTGAGTTTGAATTTTAAAAGGTATTTGTATCTGCTGAGCTTAACTTTAAAATGGCCTTTACGTTTCTTTGAAAAACTTATTTTTCGGAAAGGTTTTTTTTAATTAATTTTTGTTCGTTTTTGATTGCAAAAGATTTCAAGTTTTTAAAAATTCCTTATTTCAAAATCAAACTTAAAAAAAATCAAATATTCATCAAAGTAACAATATCAAAGTAAAAAAATGGGTTTGTGTCAACCTCGAAGTTTTTATTATCTGATGTTTGAACTATTTTTAACAAAATTGCTATCTCAAAATTTTTATCGGATGGGTTTGGGGAAAAAGGGCATGGGGGGACTAGATTAAGCTTCGGTCTTTTTTGACTCTTTAAAAGTGAACTAGAACTTTCTATTTTCAATCAAATGAGCCCTCTCTGAAGTTTATACGAGTATCACTTCTACAAGAACCATATATATCCCCAGAGTATATATTACAACGCCTATCCCTGGGCCCTGGGGGGTTGTGTCGACCCTGGAGTTTTGATATGTGATGGTTGAACTACTTTTAACAAAATGGTCACCTGAAATTTTTATCGTATGGGTTTATCCATCCGATACACCCAAAGGCGTGGAGGGCGGAGGGGCTTGTTGCCCTCTGATCTTTTTTCACTCTGAGAAAATGAACTACAACTTTTAATTTCCATTCAAATGAACCCTCTCAAAGTTTATACGAGCATACCTTCCATAAGAACCATATATGCCCCCAGAGCAATACTTACAACGCCTGCCCCAGCCCTGGGGAGGGGGGGTCGACACGATGTTTTTTTTATCTGATCTTTGAACTATTTTTAACGAAGTGACCATACGTAAAGGAGTTTTTGTTATATGATCTTTGAACTATTTTTTACAAAATGGCTACCTCAAATTTTTATCAGATGTATTTGGGGAAAAAGGGTTTGGGGATGGCAGTTGTCCTCTGATCACTTATGACTCTTGAAAAGGGCCCTAGAACTCTCGATTTCCAATCGAATGTGCCTCCTTTGAAGTTTATACGACGACCCCTTCTATATGAAGTGCCTCTGGGGAAAAAACAAATGGAGTGTGGGAGAAGGCTAGCTGCCCTCCAATCACTTTTGACTCTTAAAAAGTGAATTAAAACTATCAATTTCCAATCAAATGACCCCTCTAGGAATTTTATACGAGCTTCCCTTCCATAACAACCATATATGACCCCAGGGCATAACTTACAACGCCGATCCCCGGGCCCTGGGGGCTGTGTCGACACCGGAGTTTTTTGTTATCAGAACTTTGAACTATTTTTAACAAAATGTCAATCTCAAATTTTTTATCCGATGCATTTAGGGCGTGAAGGAGAGGGGGGTCTAGTTGCCCTCTGATCTCTTTTGACTCTTAAAAAGTGAACAAGAACTTTCAATTTCAAATCAAATGAGCCCTCTCCGGAGTTTATACGAGCATCCCTTCCATAAGAACTATATATGCCCCTAGAGCATTACTCATAACGCCTGCCTCCGGGCCCTGGCGGGTTCCGTCGACACGTGAATTTTTCTTATCTGACCTTTGAACTATTTTTAATGAAATGGTTATTATAAAAATTTTATCGGATGGGCTTGGGGAAAAAAGGGTTTGTGTGGGGGGCTAGTTGCCCTCGGATATCTTTTGACTCTTAAAAAGTGAAGTAGAACTTTCAATTTCCAATCAAATGAGCCCTCTATGAAGTTTATACGAGCATCCCTTTTATAAGAACCATACCTCCCCCTAGGACAACACTTGCAACACCTATCCCCCGGGCTCTGGGGGGGCGTTTTTGTTATCTAATTTTTGAACAATTTCCAAAACACTGGCTATCTCAAAATTTGTAGCGGACGGGTTTGGGGAAAAAAGAGCGTGGGGGTGGGGGCTAGTTTCTCTTGACTCTTAAAAAGTGAAGTAGAACTTTCAATTTCCAATCAAATGAGCCCTCTATGAAGTTTATACGAGCATCCCTTTTATAAGAACCATACCTGCCCTTAGGGCATAACTTAGAACGCCTTCCTCTATGCCCTGGGGGGTTGTACGGACACCGGAGTTTTTCTTATCTGACCTTTGAATATCTTTTTAACAAGATGTCTGTCTCAAAATTTTCATCAGATGGGTTTTGAAAACGAAGGCGTGGGGGGGGGGAGGGCTAGCTTCCCTCGGGTATCTTTTGACTATTAAAAAGTGAGCTCGAACTTTCAATATCCAATCAAATGAGCCCTCTCTGAAGTTTATACGAGAATCCCTTTCATACGAACAATATATGCCCCAGGGCATAACTTACAACACCTGCCCCCGGGCCCTGGGGGTTGTGACGACACCGGAGTTTTTGTTATCTGACTTTTTAGAAATTTTTAACTTAATGGCTATCTCAAAATTTTTATTGGATACATTTGGGGGAAAAGGGGCGCGGGGGGGGCTAGTTACCCTCCAATCTCTTTTGACTCTAAAAAACTTAACTAGAACTTTCAAATTCCAATCAAATGAGCCATCTCTGAGTTTTTTACGAGCATCCGTTCAATAAGAACCATATATTCACCCTGGGCATAACTTACAACACCTACCCTCGGGCCCTGGGGGGTTGTGTTGACCCCTGAGTTTTCGTTATATGGTCTTTGAGCTATTTTTAAAAAAAAGCTATGTCAAAGTTCTTATCGGATGGATTTGAGGAAAAAAGGGCTTGGAGGGGGGGGATAGGTGCCCTTCAATCTCTTTTGACTCTTTAAAGGTGAACTAGAACTTTCAATTTCCAATAAAATGATCCCTCTTTGAAGTTAATACGAGCATCCCTTCCATAAGACCCATATATGCCCCCAGGACATAACTTACAACGCCTGCTCCCGGGCCCTGGTGCGTTGTGTCGACACCGGAATTTTTGTTTTACGATCTTTGAACTATTTTTAACAAAATAGCTATCTTAAAATTTTTATTGGATGCATTTGGGGGGGGGGGGAGCTGGTTACCCTCCAATATCTATTGACGCTTAAAAAGTGAACTAGAACTTTCACTTTCCAATCAAATGAGCCCTCTGAAGTTTATACGAGTATCACTTCTACAAGAACCATATATATCCCCAGGGCATAACTTATAACCCTTGCCCCTGAAGACTGTGGGGAAAGGCCTGCTCATACATATAATTTCCAGAAATTTCAACTACGTTGAACAAAATGGCTATGTCAAATTTTTGATTGAATGTGTTTGGGGAAATGGTGGGCGTGGAAGGGGTTTCAGTTGTCTTGGAATCACTTTCGACTATTAAAAAGGGAACTAGCCATTTAAATTTCCAATCGAATGAGCCCTTTCTGAAGTTTCCACGACAACGTTGTCTATACAAAACCTTATATGCCCCCAGGGCAAAACTTACAACTCTTGCCCTGAGGGCTTTGGGGGAGTTGTCATGCTCAAAGACCTAGTTTCCAGAACCTAAAACTACGTTTAATAAAATGACTGTCTCAAAATTTCGATTGGATGTGTTTGGGGAAAAGGTGGGCGTGAGAAGGGGTTTAGTTGCCCTCAAATCACTTCCGACTATTAAAAAGGGCACTAGCCCTTTGAATTTTCAATCGAATGAGTCTTTTTGAAGTTTCTACGACAACGCCTTCTATAAAAACCTTATATGCCCCCATCGTATAACTTAAAACCCTTGTCTTGAGGGTTGTGGGGGAGTGTCCTCCTCCAAAACATATTTTCTATCGGGAAATCAACTACGCTGAACCAAATGGCTACCTCAAAAATTTGAGTGAATGTGTTTGGGGGAATGATGGGCGTGGGGAAGGGGGCTAGTTGACCTCAAATCACTTTCGACTATTAAAAAGGGCACTAGCCCTTTGAATTTCCAATCGAACGAGTCTTTTTTGAAGTTTCTACGACAACGCCTTCTATAAAAACTTTATATGCCCCCAGGGCATAACTTAAAACCCTTGCCCTGAGGGTTGTGGGGGAGTGTCCTCCTCAAAACCATATTTACTATCTGGAAATCAACTACGCTGAACAAAATGGCAATCTCAAAATTTTGATTGGATGTGTTTGGGGGAATGATGGGCGGTGGGGGGGCTAGTTGCACTCCATCACTTTCGACTATTAAAAAGGGCACTAGCCCTTTGAATTTCCAATCGAATGAGCATTTTTGTAGTTTCTGCGACAACGCCTTCTATAAAAAACCTTATTTGCACCCAGGGCATAACTTAAAACCCTTGCCCTGAGGGTTGTGGGGGAGTGTCCTCCTCAAAACCATATTTACTATCTGGAAATCAACTACGGTGAACAAAATGGCTATCTCAAAATTTTGATTGGATGTGTTTGGGGAAATGATGGGCGCGGGGGGGGCTAGTTGCCCTCCAATCACTTTCGACTATTAAAAAGGGCACTAGCCCTTTGAATTTCCAATCGAATGAGCCTGTTTTGAAGTTTCTACGACAACGCCTTCTATAAAAAACTATATGCCCCCAGGGCATAACTTAAAACCCTTGCCCTGAGGGTTGTGGGGGAGTGTCCTCCTCAAAAACATATTTTCTATCCGGAAATCAACCACGCTGGACAAAATGGCTATCTCAAAATTTTGATTGGAGGTGATTAGGGGAATGATGGGCGGAAGGGGGGCTAGTTGCCCTCCAATCACTTTCGACTATCAAAAAGGGCACTAGAACTCTCGATTTCCAATCGAATGAGCCCCCTTTGAAGTTTCTACGACGACCCCTTCCATTTGAAGTGCCTCTGGGAAAAATAATAATAATAATAAATAATAATAAAACATTGGAGCCGTATGGCCTTTACCATTGGCAACGCTACAGCGTTGCCTCTGATATGCAGAATATTTGTGCCTATCACATTAGGCATGCAGACCCGCTATACCCCCCCCCCCCCCATAATGTGCAAATATATAGCCCAAATTTGTTTCTACAGAATTATATTTTTATCATGCTTAGGTATAATTCATTAGGACTGAGCGTCATAGAAACATATTAGAAGAATATTAGGTCAGGGTATAACATACATGTACCTTGAAAGGTATTATATGACAAGTTTAATGAAAATTAGGTTGAAATCCACCCAGACACATACAGAAGAACCAGTTTCGGCAACCCAAGCGTAAAGCCCCCTGAATACAGGTACACTATCAAGAAACGAAGAAACAATAATCAAAATCTAGACAATTCATGAGCAGGCCTAAATGAGAACCCCTCCCACCTTTATGTTACATGCCTTCCCCCACTACTTTAAACAAAACGCATTAGAATGATTGGTCGAGGTCTATGATACAGAATATATCAAAAGCAACCCGACAATTTAGGCCAATAGATACGAAAAAAGTTCGTCTTCAATACCGAATTAAAATAATACAGGTATGTTTTTTTCAAAATGCAGTTCATAATTGTTATGGTGATTTGTAGGCTCTATCTTGTAATTTTTAAATGTGTTTTATCATGTTTGTTTTTAAATTTTTATTTATTGTCAATATCGGTTCGGAATATCTCTTTTTTATATTGATCTAATCCCGCTGATTTCTTTTAATACGTTCATTCGTCATGTCTACCCAATTATGTCTAGAAAAAAAAAATAATTGAAAAAAAATTTCAGGTGTATACCTTTCAGTGTCAGAAATAATAGGGGTTTGGATGATTTCATTGCAAATTTGTTTTAATGCGTGTTTTAATCATACAAAAAAGCTTCGCTGTTCGAACTAATGCCAGTTAGTAACACTTGAAAACTCAAAACTTAGTTTCCAGATGAACGCTTATCCCTCGAGTGAAGAAATGAACTCGAATCATAAGATTCAAAACAATCGAGCGGTCAGGTTCAGATGGTCTTTCCTGAGAGGGGGAGTTGAGAAGTACTAGAAAGTATTTTTTTTTTGTCGTAATTTTAAATTTATCTATGAGAGAGCCCTTAGGACTAATATCAGAGAGGTTCGTTTCACTGGCATAAAATAGTTTAAATAAACCACAAAGCAGTGAATTAAACAAAACCCACAACTAAAGGTTTTTATTCCTAAAACGAAATTCATCTGTCAGTTTCTTCATTATTCTATAAAATTAGTATCGTTTAACGAGACAACTTTTGCATAGCTCTAGCCAACCATTGGAGGGCACAAAGGCAGAGGCCTTTCTAGCCCATTCCTTCAAAATATTGGGGTTTTTAAGACTTATTCCATGATATCCTAGAATTTCCATACTACTACTACTACTAACAACTCACCGCAGCACCAAGCCGCCTGAGGCCAACACAGCTACGCACGCTCCTCCTCCACCCCAATCTATTCAAAGCCTCCCTTTTTACAACCGCCCACGAAGTTCCCATTTCCTTTAAATCTTTCTTTATGACGTCCTCCCACCCCAGACGGGAACGACCTGCTTTCCGTTTAGAACTAGACGGTTGGCCGAAAAGAACAATCTTCGGCAATTTGTCATCCTTCATCCGCACAACGTGCCCTAGCCACCTCAACCTTTCTTTCATTATAGCCCTAGAGAGCGGTATTGAACCACTTTTTTCGTATAGCCTATTGTTTGAAATACGGTCAGTCAGCCGGGTACCCAGAACAATCTTTAAGCAATTTCTCTGGAAAACATCTAGCAAATCTTCATCCGCTTTTCGGAGCGTCCATGCTTCAGAGCCATATTTGACCACTGTCATCACTGTAGCTTCTAATATTCTAATCTTGGTTTGCAGACTTATCTTCCTATTCTTCCAAACTTTTTTTAACTGTGAAAAAACACCCTGAGCCTTGGCTATTCTACTTTTAATATCTTCGCTGCTCCTACCATCTTTACTAATAATACTACCAAGGTAAGTGAAGCTGCCCACCTGATCAATCTTTTCATTACCCAACGTCACCTTTTCATCTTCACTTATTCCTAGCCTTAGTGACTTAGTCTTCTTAACATTAATTTTCAAACCAATTCTAGCACCCTGAACTCGCAAAACCTCTAAAACTTCATTCATTTTGCTCACACTTTCATCTAGGATGCTTAAATCATCAGCATAATCCAAGTCCAGGAGACTTTTTCCTCCCCATTTGATTCCGTGGTCTCCCATTGCCTTTCCTGAGCTCCTTAAAACAAAGTCCATCAAAATAATCCATATAAAGGGAGATAGAACACAACCCTGCTTAACTCCTGATTTAATACAAAACCAGCTGCTAACCACATTTCCTACCTTAACCGCAGCGGTGTTATTCTCGTACATAGCACTAATCACTTTAATGTATTTGCCCGGTATACCATACAAGGATAAAACCTTTACTAAAGCTCTTCTATCAACAGAATCGAACGCTTGCTCATAATCTATGAAACTGAGTACCAAAGGTGTTTGAAAACTCAGGCACTTCTCAATTATTAGCCTAAGAGTGAAAATTTAGTCAACACATCCTCTACCTTTTCTAAAACCGCACTGCTCTTCTCTTAAAACTTTGTCTACTGCATCTCTCAGTCTAAAAAGTATCATATTACTAAGTAATTTACTACCTACAGAGACCAGATTAATGCCTCGATGATTACCACACTCACTTTTATCACCTTTCTTAGAGTTGCTTAATTGAGGTGTCCCTAAAATCGTTAGGTACTTCCCCTTTTTCAAAAATCATATTCATAATCCTCAGTAACTTATTTCTAACCTCAGAGCCACCATATTTAAGAAACTCATTTACCACCCTATCAGCACCTGGAGCCTTATTATTTTTTAATCCTTTTAGTACTGTTGCCAATTCCTCCTCACAAAACAAATCTTCTTTCGCATCCAAGGTATTACGAACTTTTTTATTTTCTTCTATATCTTTTCCTGCAACTCTATCTTGGTTAAGCAAATTCTCAAAATGTTCAGCCCATCTCTCTTTAGTTTTTTCCTTATCGCTAATTGCGGCCCCATTCCTATCTTTAACTGGGCCAAGTCCGGATTGACTACTCCCTCTCAATTTGTTAACATGCCAGTACAATATTTTACTATTATGCCGTCTAGCTGCAATGCATCTTCCAGATCCTCGGTAATTTTATCCGTGGCCTCCACTTCACATCTCCTTAGTTCATATTTTAATGCTTTTTCCACTTTCTTTACATTCCTTTTGTTTTCATATGATCTATCACTCAAATAATTCTTGTACAAGTCCTTTCTCCTTTCTATTAAACATAAAGCTTTTTAGCTAATATTCTTAGCTGTAGTTCTAGCTTTCTTCCCTAATATACCTTCAGCAACTTCACAAATTACTTTTCAAAAGTTATTCCAACCATCTTCCATATTATCAAAATTTTAAACTCTGAAGTTTAGTATTCAACTGTTCCTGGAAAGTTTCTCTCAAATTCTCATCCTGGAGTCTACCAACATCATAACGTCCCGGGAGGTAGTTACCCTTCCGATATTTCAGCTTTAAATTAACCCTTGACACTACTAGATGGTGATCTTTACTTTTAACATCAATAACAGCACTCCTATATACCCTAGTATCTTGTGTTGATCCTGCCAGTCTTAGGGTTTACTATAACATAATCAATAAGGTTAGCTGTCTTACCATCACGTGAATACCCTATTAACTTATGAGCCATTTTATGACCAAACACCGTATTGGTTATAACTAGATTGTTATATCTACAAAATTGCAAAAGTCTGTAACCATTACTGTTTTCTTTTCCTACACCAAAATTACCAAGGCTAGGATACCATCTATCCCTATTTCTACCAACCTGGGCATTAAAATCTCCCAGTAATAACATCTTATTTCTACCTGGGACCCTGTCTATTTGCTCCTGTAACTGTAAGTAAAAGTCATCTGAGTCACCAGTATCTCCGTCAGTCGGTTCTACAGGGGTGTATACTACTATAACTGATACCCTGAACTTTTTAGTGCTGAAATGAGCAATTAGTATTCTATTATTAATACCTTCCCAGCCTAAACAAGACTAAGCAGCTTCCTTATTCATCATGAGCCCTACTCCCTGTCTATGTGCCCCATCCTTCCTGCCTGAGTAAACAAATTCTATATCACCTAATTTCATGCTTCCTACCCCTGGGATATGAGTTTCTGAAACTCCTAATAAATCCAGTTCGAATCGTCTGAATTCGTCAGTCAAAATGTCGTTACGATAGTCATTTTTTAACGTCGTAACATTCCATAGCTTCTTTTTTCAGTTTTACTATCCCTCCCCCATATAAATTTACGAGTGCATGATACATACCTTGAACTCTGCAAAGAATTATACATGTGGAGAGCAAAACATTGAAAAAAAACAAGTCCAACGCAAGAATTTGTGGATCTAATAAGCAACTACAGATAGCAACACAGAAATACAACTAGACCCCGGCGCCGCGCCGATGGGGGAAGACCGGCGGCGGCGGGGCCAAAAACAGCGCGCCGCGCCACGCCGCCGGTAAGACGTCGGTGGCGCGCCACCGGTAAGATGTCGGCGGCACGCCGCCGGCGCGATCAATGTTGACCGCAAACATTAATATTTTCATCAGTCTTTCTCAAATCACAGCTTAAATTTACAACAGACTCGAGCCAATTCATGAGTTCAAAAATTCACAAATCGCTGGCTGGAAACTGGTCTTCTTCGTTATTCATCAAGAGAAGTAGAAATCTGGTAGAAACGAAATGGCTGTGGCGTTTCAGAACCCTTGCATAATACGAGTAGTTGAAGTATCTATTAGCTATGTATTCTTAACATAAATAATTTTCAAAATTAGTAGTTTTTTTCATCGAGCATTACTGCATATAAAACTTCAAATACCGTATCAAAAAATTCGTCAGTTATCTGGGTAAAAACTTTGAATATAACTTTGAACTTAGAAGCTTAATTTTTTCATAATGCCCTTTGCCTATATCTGTTTTGTCACCTTTAAAACAGTTGAAATGGGCGACTTTGATATTGATTGTTTTTTTTGCTCTTTTGGATTCCTAAGAAGCCTTCTTGCATTAAAAACTGGTTTTTAATAACAATTTTAAAAAAATGCATTTTAAAGTTTTTTTTGGCTTCTTTATAGAATATATGTCATGTAGGCTAAGGCTGAACTGCTGCTTTTTTATTGCTTTTGGCTGCTCTTTTGGATATTATTCATTTTTCTTTTGGGGATTCATTCCAAATTATAAACTGATAAATACCTAATATCAGTCAAATTATAAACTGCATCTAAAAGGAGTAAATTTATCAAATTGAAAAATACATGATGAACACTTCACATGAGAACACTTCAATTACAATGACACAAAAAACACTTAATAGTTTATTCGCTATGAAGAAAAATGAAGTGCCAGCTATTTTCTTAGGTAAAAAATGAAAAGCTCATCCGTTTTAAGTGTAATTAAATGAAATAATATGCAGACTGAACTAGCTCCAGGAAGATGTTGAGATTTTCATCCTAGTTCGTCACTTTTAATCCAAGCAAAATGTTAGGACACTTAGTATCAGTTATTGAGTTTAAGCTTTGATTTCCAAATGCTCGCAAGAATTACCAAATTTAAGAAAGTCGCAACAATAAGTCACCTGTGGTCAAAATACTCAAAGACTCCTCTTTGATCCCCACCCAGGCTCAAAGCTTCTGCTATGGTCATTTCCATGGAAATCTCCAAAGTTTCTTTTTAAAATAGCTTTTAAGCGTAGTTAGGGGTATTTAGCCTTTTTTGCTTTTCTTCAAAGATTTGAAAAAAGTGTTATAATATTCCAAATCTTACATTTGTTATATTTGTGCATATTTTTGGTAATCATTTGTGGGGTGATCGAATTTTTTTAACCACTGTAGATACGAAAGAACATTGCAAAATCTAGTACCCTGAGGTCATAAGACTGTCAAAGACTCCTCGTTGAACCTCCCAAATTGAAAGCTTTTATTATGACCTGGCCTTTTAATGTAACTTGGGCACTGGACCAAGGGCGCCATTGTTACTCGAGCGAAACCTTAGGTGGGAATGTCGATATCGCTTTCGTCACACCAATTTGTTTTAGTGTGAATCTGCCTGGTACTTATGAATGAATGTTTTCAAAGTAAACCCGTTTCATCAATAAGAAAAAAAAAACGGATTGGACGCATATGTCCCTTTCCCTTTGGACGATAAAACCATGCAAGTGTTGTATCAAGTATAACTCACGAAAATCTTGTTAATTTTGTCAACTTTTCAACTTTTTGGTATCCCTGCTTTCAATAAAAAAAAAAATCAAGATACTATCACTTAAATATAATAACTCCCTATGCCCCCCCCCTTCTGGATACCATCTTGATAGGATACCGTCTCTGCTTTAAATAAAAAAAAAATAACTTATTGGCACCCCTGCTTAAAAAAAATCGAGGTATTATCATTTAAATATGATAGCTCAATACCCCCCCCCCCTCTGGATACCACCTTGATAGGATGCCGTCTCTGCTTTAAATTAAAAAATCAGCTTTTTGGGATCCCTACTTTCAATAAATAAAATTTCGAGCTATTATCATTTAAATGTAATACATATCTAACCCCCTCCCCTCTGGATACCACCTTGATAGGATACCGTTTCAGCTTTCATTAGAAAAATAATTTACTTAATAATTAACTAGGTCACTATATGGTTCAAACAAACACGCAAAAAAACGTTAAACAGCTTAGTGTTCCTTGAAAAGAAAAAATGAGGGTATGAGTAAAGAGGTACAAAGACAACAATAAAAATGTCGAAATTATTCAGATATACCTCAAATTATTGGAAAACTGAGTGATAAATTCGCCATGGCATTCCATAAGATCCAAAGAATCTAATTAAAAGGGAGCACACACACAAGCCAAATAAGGCCAGTAGCCTATGAGAAATCGCAAAATACCCAAGACAATGAACAAGTCCTAATGGGGGCCCTGGGTCTATCAAAATACTTCAATGGTTTTCCAGGGAATTTGATAAAATTTTCTTCTGTCTCCACTTTAAATGGGAAAAAATATTACCTTTTTGGCAATAAAAAATTCCTGCTTTCAATAAAAAAAAAAAATGAGGTATTATCATTTAAAAATGATAGTCCCCTATTCCCCCCCCCCCTATAGGCAATAGTTTACAATTTATTTATGAATCATATTTTTGGGGTAACTTCCGGTTCAATCTTTAATTCCCCAACCTTGTACATTGTTTAGTCTTTAGCTAAATTTTGTCTCAATCGAAGGTTGTTTTTTTGTCGGGGGGGGGGGGGGTAAAAATGTTCTAGAAAGAAGATTGTATTTTCTATCAGGCGTTCAATAATTGAGTATTAAACATTAAGAAAATCTTATCTAAAAACAGAAAAAAAAAATCTGCAAACTTACAATTCAGCTGTAGAAACAATCAGTCGGCTGTCAATTTCAAAATCCAACAAAAGGCTGAAGCTGTATAGTAGAGAATACGTTCTATAATTCTATTCAACTTGAAAATAAAATTCTTGACTACGAATGATGTAAGAAATAGCGATTGGGAAACTGCATTCGAAATGATTTAAACTCATTTCATAAAGACGATACTTTTTTTGTCAACATATGAAGAACTGTGTATATTGCAATATTTGCAATAGCATATTGCATCTGTCTGGTTTTTATGCAAAGTAACAAAAGAGACGAAAATTAATGAACAAGAGAGTAGTGAAGAATTATGGTATGCAAAGTAATATTTGGCAGGGAAAGTCACTGGTGATAAATCGCTAGGGGTGGCACCATGATTGCGGGATTTTCGGGGATTCGGGGAACCAAATTTTTTTCAGGGAGACGCATAGATTTTCGGGGAAATACCCGAAAATTCGGGGATAGTGCAAGCCCTGCTTGATTTCTAATCAGGAAAATCGAAATACTAAACCACACGAGAAGGAAAAGCTCCGACTTTGCGGTTGACGCAATAAAGAATTGCCGCAAAAATCATTTAAAGTCGACCGAACGCCACCGCCTCTGCCGGCGGCGGCGTGCCTGCGGTACGCCGGCGGCGTTACGAATCTTCGGCGGCGTTCGACCGGGCCTTTCGTCGGCGGCGTTCGGTCGATCCGCCGGCGCGGCGCCGGGGTCTAAATACAACACACAAAATTGAAACGATTCCAATTCACAGGGTCAATTCAAGAAAAAAAGGGGCGGGGAAAAAGTACTTTACAATACTAAGGGGAGGGGGGCAATTCTTTGTTTTTAATACAAATACTTAAAAGGGTATTTTTCATAAAACAAAAAATGCCCCAAAAAAGGAAGAGTCTAAGGAGAAGGCTGGAGGTGAAAGGCAAATCGCCTACACGCAATTGACACCCCTGTTCTATTCATAAGCATAATTGCACACCAGTACTAATTGAACGTCCGTTGAACGTCGAACAAACGTCCGTTGAACGTCCGGGGAATTCTAGACAAGTTTATAATTAAAAATCTTTTTCATCCTCTATGTTTGTTAAAAATATGAGTGATGGCAAAATTTATATCCTTCGTGGTTTAAAGGGTTAAATATGCACCCACACCCCCGCGAGATACAATTTATGCAATTTACAGAGGCAATGTGAATGAAACAACTACTTGAAAATCATTATCTTTTTTTATACGAGACTACATCAATATGCCGTTTTTAATTTTAGCATTGCTGTACGAGCAAAGAATACAAAACATTAATCTGTTTCTGTTTTTTAGGAACAAAGTATAGAAGATTATAAAAATAGAAAACAAAAATAAAAATTGGCTAACAATACTTCTGTTAGTTCAAAACAATTCATCTTGATTATCCAGCCAATGCCATCTAGTAATACTAAGCAAAATTTTTCAATGAATAGTAATGATATCCAAACCCAGCTGACTGCATTTTCATCATCGACCCAATCTGTCTTTGAAACCCTGACCCCAACTTGAGTTTCTTTTTTCTTTAAACAAAGTGTAAAAATGGAAGATATAGAGCATTCTCAAGAGACTAACTATCAGTATTTTTGCTAGGAAACTTGGAAGGACGACATGACTTTCCTTTCCTCTCTGAAGAACAATAAGTTGCTTTTTTGCAGTTTTAAAGAAAATGAGAGTGAAAAGTAGAGGCACGACAATAGAAAGACGTTTTTTGTTTTCTTTACGAAAAAAGTTGTTAAATCCCTTTGAATGAGCCACATAACCAGAACTGATTGCCCTCAAGAGAAAATGACTCCATTTGTGAATGGCACCAGTTCAAAGAACATAACAGGACTTCTTTTGGGCAATAAGTTTGAGAAACGAAGAACAAACGGATGAGTATTGATATTGGCTAAACATTTTGACGTCGCAGGTTACATAAGTACACTCAAATCCCATAGGGAAAGATACGAGTGGGTTCGTATGTTTTCTTTCACGGAGGAAGATATCAGACCACAAAAAGGTCACTATTTGAAATTATTACAAATGCAATTTTAAATTATTTGATTAATATTTTGAAAAGTTCTGAGAGCAATTTTAGGGAGAGCGTGCAGGTATATTCACTTAATAAAATTCGAAAACGGCCTGAATGGTATTTTTCAGCTTTGACCTCCCCCCCCCCAGAGAATAGCCCATTCACCCGTCCCTTGTCAGCCGAGGCTGTTCAAACTCCCCAAGGATCAATATTTCCTTGCATTGCTTTCTTATATATTAACTAGAACCTAATGAATTGCAAATATTACCTTCAATTGTCTCAAAATATCCAGCTACCTCCAGTCCCCAAGGACAAGCCCCTGGTAATTACGTTGTAAAAAATTGCATTTGTTTTGTTTTTTTAATGCCCTGTAAAAACTAAGAAATGCGAAACACTTATAAGCAAAAAGCAAAAAAAAAACATTTACATTTTTAGATATGTATCTTAGGAAAACAATCTGGATTCATGTAAATTACAATGGAGATTCGTCCATAGGTTCTTGAAGTGCTTCCATTTCAATTTAAGCTGAACCCTCAGAGAACATGGCAAGTTCTGTCAGGCGAAAACAACCCAGCGACATCATAAGGTGAATTATGTCTGATTCAAAACAAGTTATCTGTACTATTGTCAGAGAATTCCCCCCCCCCCCCAAAAAAAAACTTTTGTGATTTCCTATTTACAAAATGAGGCCTAAAGCTTCTATCCGTTTTCAAGAAAATTTTGTCAGCCAGGAAGGCACGATTGAACCGAGATACCCGAGTCACACTACAACACACAACACTTTTGGCAGCAGCACCAGGCGCTCCCTTTACCCGACATTTGAACATAGTTTTTGAATGAGTGTTTCCTGAAAGCCGGTTTTGTGCCAATTCTTCAGAAAACCTAAGTCAGCATTCGTTCCAGAATTGTCAGAATTTTCAAAAACCACTTGCTTGCTCTAGATCTTGTATCAATTCTGTAGTTGTTTTCCTTGTCTTCTGTGCCATGTCGGTAAGGGTTCAACGAGCAGTATTTGCTTCATGAAGCGATCTTCAGAGCGGTGTAAGGGGCGTCCGAACCAGTGAAGCTTGAGGTGCTGTTCATGTTATAAAGATTCTAGCAGACTTTGTCATTGGAAGTCTACATCAGAGAGCAGGACTACCTTCACTGTCGACTTGTTCAAGCTTAACTTTGTTCAAAAGCTAATATCTCAACGAATCTGGAGATTTTTACGGAGCTGGGCTAAGACTGGTCTAGCTCCAGGTATTCTTATGTTGACATCTTCCTCGTGTCCTTCCTTGGAGCCAAACAGACGAAACTATAATTTTTTCGGAAGGAAGATCTTCTGGGTATTTCTTTGCTATGGAACGCTGAAATTTTCTCACATTTATTGTTTTCTCTTCTGTGCAATTTAAAATAATATCAAAGATTACTGTCCTATACGTTCGTGTTATTGTTTAGGATGAGGATGAGGTTTTTAATAGTAGATTAGAGCAACGTGGACACAGTGTTTTTTTGTTTTTTTTTCATCAAGGGACTTCGTATGAAAGGAGTTGTCGTAGAAACCTCGAAAGGAACTCATTTGATTGGAAACTAAAAGCTCTAGAGCCCCTTTTAAGAGGTCAAAAGTTATTGAAGGATACCCTTCATTTCCCAAAACATATCCGATCAAAATTTTGAGATAGCCATTTTGTTCAGCATAGTTAAAACGTCCAGTAATTATGTCTTTGGAGATATGAATCCGGATGAGGTTTTTAATAGTAGAAAAACAGTGAGGTCTACGACGTTCTTCATTGGAAAGTAATCACAACGATCTTCTGGGTATTTCCTTGCTATGGACTGCTGAAATTTTCTCACATTTATTTGTTTCATATTTTCTCTTCTGTGCCGTTTAAAATAACATTAAAGAGATTACTGGCCTATATGTTTTTGTTAAAAAGTGTATTTTAATCCCATTGGTTTATTTTTGTGACGTATTTTCATAAGCCAATCACATTATTCCTTAAATGTGTGTCAAAGAGGAAGGCAAAATAATTTTAATGGAATTTCCTTGTTGCACAACCTTCCTGATAGCATTGTTTAATAATTTTCTGTTTTCCTTCTTCCTATGCCATCTTATTTAATATGGGTATAATGGGTACCTCTAGAAAGTTTTGAGTAGGGCTGTTAGACTTTACAAAACGTATTTATTTACTTCATTTTCACGACAAAAAACAAAACACATGAATTTTAACATATATAGCCTATGCAGGGCTAAAACTTAAATTTTAATACGGAAAATACCAAATATATATGCCTAAACCTAAAACAAACAAAATGAATTTATAACTCAAAATAATTATTTTAAAATTCCATCAGAAGTGATAGCTGAAAAAAGCATGAACAATGTCTTGTAAGGGACAATACTACCCTTTTGGGCCTTTCTATAAATCCAGCTCTATAACCGGGCTTCTGTGCGGTGTCATAGATTCGAAGCACAATACAGACCTTTTTCAGTTTGAAACTAGTCTTACACTACGTTGCTATTGACTTCTTTTTTCAGCAAAGTTGATTCTATTTATGTCGCTGCGCAACAAGACCACTTAGAGTTCGTATCAATAATAAAATTAAGGACTCAAAGCCTACCAGCACCTAGACATGAAGGGGAGATTTTCTCTTTCATGGCCCTATCCCAAGGAATAATCGAAGCATGTGGGCAGGCTCATATCCAAGATTTTTGTTCGGGGGGGGGGGGGGGGTACAAAAATTAAAAAATGCATCAAAAATTTTGTTTATATGCATTTTTTTACATTTCTACGAGTCAGGCAAAAATTTCGTGGGGGATTCCAACCCTCTAACCCTTTCCCTGGATTCGGCCTAGCATGTCGAACTAATGACCAAACAAAATTGGAACAAACGAAATGCCATTATAGCTGGCTTTCGTTTAGCAGCAACAGGAATGACAGCCCTTTCTGCATGGTTTGAGCGTGGTAAGTGTTTCAATATACTGGCACCAGGGAGCCCTTTGACTTTTAGTGCACTTTGTTGAGGATAGAGCCATTGACAGTTCCTTGCTTTATGGAGCAATATTGTCTCTGAAGGATTATTGTCTGCTAGATGGACTAACCTAGAGGAATATCATTATATAGACCTGTAACAACATGTCAAATCTATTGAAATCATGGATTCAAATTGAAACGCCGAAAAATCCGTCACTGGCGACTCGCTTTGTCATGTTACACATGCTTATAAAATATGTTAAATATTAACAGTCCGATATACAGTATGTTTATAGTCTTATTTTCGCTCTTTCTTGGGTTGAGCAGATATAATATGATTTATCTGTATTTATTTTCCCTGATTATAATCTTAGGGTAGGATTTATGTCTGCGCATTGAAAGCTCGGAAGATTATTTTTTAGAATTGTAGTTTTATTCTTATTGTTTTAAAAAAGAACAAAAATAAGAATGTTGGCTCCACATCCTTTCCAGAGTTTTCGCGCTTTTGTTGATGACAAAGACAAGTTCCACGCTTTACGGAGCAATATTGCCTCTGAAGAATTCTTTTCTGTCGTATGGCCTGACCAAACATCTATGTACACCTAACGCATAGTCATGTCTAGCAATATAGTAGGTAACTAACTTTTTGTCAAGGCCAGAGCTACTTGTTACCAAAAAAAGGAAGATCGGACAAAACTGGGTAGGACTGGAAGACAGATGGATTGAACTTTCCTAAAACATGAGACAGGCATGCATGACATGCTTTTGTTTCTTTGATCGATGGACTACAAAAAAATATGAGATGTGCGAATAATAAATTTCGGATTTTTTTTTAGGTAAAAAGTCACCCCCTCCAACGTGCGTGTCTAACCTAAGGCATATTTTTTACACACTATCTAGAAGAGTTTGAAAAAATTAAGGGATTTGATACTCTAAAGATATTGGTAAGCATTCCCGAAAGAGTAGCAAACATAATTTCATCTATAGATCGTGGAATGATAAATTGCAGCGTCTGCGCATGATTAGCTCCCCAGCTTGACATCTCCATCATAAATCCCTTTATACATTTGAAAACTAATTCAGCCCGACGTAAACACCAATTAGAGTTCATAGAGCTATCCAATTCATTTACAAGAAAAAGAGGGAGTGTCAAATTTCTAACGTCATTCATACAGGACCATTTCAAAATGTTCCGTATTCCTAAAATTACTGCATTACGTGAATTTATATCACTACTCACAATACTTGGATCACTAACTAAATGAAAAATCACATGAATGTCTGCCAGATTGGAATGTTTTGTAACAAAAAAGTCACCATTAGATGGGCAATAACCGTTCGAATCTGCACTAATAGGTTCTCCAGCTGCTGATTTTATCTCTCTCCATTCAGAGCCATCTAGTGATAGTCGTAGCGCCTCTTCCAACTGTTCCTCGATGGTTTCAAAATGCAACTCTGGCAATCGAGTACAGATGGCAGTAAGTTTTCGAAGATTTCCATATTGAGGAGATAAAGAATTGTCTGCAAGAAGGACGAGTCCTGAAAGATTGTTTGAATATAATGACATTGCCATCTGTAGACGTTGAGGACTTATTGAAGTTCCATTTCTCGAAGGCAATCGACAAAAGTTCATGACATCGTCCGCAATTAATCGTAAATTATGTGATTGCTTCATTTGCAATCCTAAATGAATGGTAAAACTTTCTTGCAAACGTGTAGGTTGCGTTTCTTCAATATCATCAGCTGAAGTAAAATCAAAGAATTCTTTATTCTGAGCATCAATCCCTGACATATTTCCAACTTGGAGAAGTTCTGACATAGCAAGTAGCCACTTATGTAATTGTGTCCTTTGCTCTTTAAGAAAAGAATCCAATCTCGCCTTCCATTCCTCTTCCAATAGATCTCTTGCTTCGTTCTGTTGTACAGTTAAAGAGCTGATATGAATATCCGACAGGTCTCCCAAAGCAGTTGCAAGTTCTTCTGCGTGACTATCACACATTTTCTGAAGTTCAGCATCACGTTCTTCAATTAAAACTTCATATTCAATAGCAAAATTTTGTTCATGCATCAACAGTTCCCGGTATGCAGGTGAATGAACAAGCTGATGATAAATTTCAGCAACAAAGTCTTCAGCCTTAACAACTTTCTTAGCGCAGTGGTCTGCAGTCTCAGTTTCAAATGCATGAATCCACTCTTCAATCATATCATTACAGAAATCAATATCTTCTTTACCTGTTTTTATCAACTCGGATGCTCTCGTTTTTGACTCTTGAACAGATTCACAATAAGAGAATGATTCAATTTTCTCTTGAAGAGAATCTTCAACATGTGGTGGCAATTTTTTTGTATTCATTACTCTTAAAGCAAGTTGTCTTGAGGTAACAGTGAGGGGTAGATCAACTTCAACGTTGACATGTTCCTCCTTTCCTTTAGCCTTGAAGGAAAACCCAAATGTATGTATGGTCATGCTGTGTTGCCAATATCCTGCAAAGGGCAGTAAGTCAGCAAAACAATTATTGATATTGCAGTCCAACAACCCAAATTCTTAGTCTGATTAACACCTATGCAAATACCTGAATAAGATTTCACATGTATTGCATCACACTAGCGGATATTAATTGACAAAGGGACAAACAAGTCAGTAAACCAAGTTTTTTAAACCACTTGAAGGAATGCGCAGCTTTTTTGTACTTGCAAATAAAAATGCAATATTAATTTACTTGTTCACTTTTGGCATTTTTCCAAAAAAAAATACTATTTTTGAGGTGGGGGAGGGATAGTTTCTTCAATTACGAATGCCTTCAATTACATTCAATAACCCTGTATTCTCAATGTTCAGTTGGTTGTACTAACCCCAACACCTCCTATAGATTTTATCCCTTTCCCCTTCTGATGCAGCCCAATACTCCCCTGACTATAAGATAGAAGATCAGTAGTCATTCCGTATCAAATAATCAAAGTAACAATGTCCTATAGCCTTGGATTGCTTTTTTCTTCTTTTTTTGTTGTCTTGTTGATCATGTAAGAATATTTTATTTTGATATGTTGGATTCTTTTTTAAACACACATACTTAAAACCCAATCCAAAATAAAAGCTTAAGACAGATTATTTGCAACATTAATAACCAAGATAGAAAAAGGACAAATAACAGAAAGTCATGAGTATCTTAAATTGTATTGCTGCAAGCCAAACTTCTAAAAGGGATATCAGTGTTTTTTCCTGGGAGGGAAGGAGCTTTCAATTGCTAAAACATATACTTTTCCGCAAGTACATTTCAATTTGTAAAACAAACAACATTTTAAAACATTAGCTGTGGGGGGGGGGGGGGGGTGATTACCCCAGTGGAGCAATGAATGGGTTTATCTTTTTACTTCTTCATTTGAAATGTTGATGTAGCATCCGACTCTTAAAACGCTCGTTTCACATGACAGTGTTAATCAGAATAAAAATGATGGTTTGTTGGATCAAAACCATAGTTAACCTCAACAGCACAGCAAAACACACACAAAAGCCCCAACAAGGCTAAATAAGGAGCCAAACCATGAAAGAATCGACTGTAGTTACGTTCAAAGAAGGAGCAGTGTTTTCCAGTCAAGAAATCATCAGTAAAACAAAAAAGGAGGCAAAAAACTTTGGATATATCAACGTTTGATTGATAAACTATCAGTTTAATAACAAAACCGTAAAAGAATTTTTTAATCTACGCTCATCTGCTTCTTAAATGAAATACGAAGCTTTTGTTAAGCCCTGTTTTTGAAGCCATTCAGAATCAAAGGAACAAAATAGCATTCACTTCAAATAAGGAATGTTTTAAAATACCATTTATAATACAGCTGCTATTTAGAATCGTTGAGTTAATTCGATTTAAAAACAATGCTGATGAAAATTCAAAAAGGGTTTTCAAAGAAAATTAAAAAATTGTTTGTAGAATTATTATTTGATATTAACTCTGCTCGTCTTTGGTTAAATGTAGCCCTTTGATTTTCTTCTAAAAAGCTTTTTGTTTTTAAATTAATCAATATAAACAGTAGGTAGAAGATATGGAGCTCTGCTTATTATAAATTATTTTTGTTATCATCTTCAAGGTTAAATGTTGCTCTTTATATTCGCATTAAATATAACTTGCTGATTTACTTCTGTACATTATCGTGTTCCATTGAGAAAGGCTACGCATCCCTCGACCACCATTCTTCATGCTAACGCTTAACTTAAGTTTAGACAAATGATTCCTGCCATCCAATAAATATTCGGATAAAATAGTTAAACTTCAGCATTCATAAATTTAGTGACATTTTGTTCCTTTTAATTTTTAATGTTGCTACTTCCCTTGACTATAAAGAAAAAATTTTCACTGTTTTGGCCACTACTGGTAATGGTTGCTCAGATGTATTTCTCAGAATTAAGACAGATCAAGGGGAAGTCCCTAATCCATGCTGATACGACAAAACACTGAAAATATTGAAATTTTAGGCCTCAAGATATACTTTATGAGGCTTAAGTCCCAACCCCACAAATATACGAGACCCACCCCTAGTAGCTGGTGTGCAACAATGAAATCTTAAATGCAATTCCAGGAAAAATACATGGTACCAAACAGAATTAAAAGAAAAGCTGTCTTAAGAAAATGTGGAACAATTCGAAGCATCAAGAATGGAAGAAGTCCCATCCAAGAGAAAAAGCAGGCCATCCAGAATGCAGAGATGTCAGAAAGAATCATGTTGAAGGAAGCCCTGCCTTCTGCCATCACTGCTGCCCACCACATGTACTCTACTAGACATGATTTCAAATGATGGTGGGCTATACCTTGATGTTGTTGATTCCTCCACTTTGCAGAACCCCACATTCTCTCTACTTGTAGATGTGCTGGTTTCTGGGTCAACGAAATTGTAAGTGCAGTTCACAGTCAACTGTATTAAACCTGCTTCCTCCAGCTCAAATGTGTTGTAGCCCTCCAACAATTGGAAATGATTGTTTATACTGGCTCAATGTTTAACTGAATTTGTTGGAGTAGAGTTTCTGCTTTTCAGTTGGGGACTTCCACTAAATATCTGCTACCAGTTTCCCTGCACAATCCACCAAACATCAGCTGTTGCAGTAAGATTCTTCATGCATTATAACAGGGATGTTTCCCTAAAGGCACTGAGGACCCTGTAAGTTTATTATTTTTCCTTTTTGAGAACAAGGTTTCATCTATCATAGGCAGCGCAATAGCGCTGCCTAAGTAATGAACGATGTTGGCACAATGTATTATTTATTTATTTTTTTTCATACTAGGGCACTTTGTATCGAAGGAGTTGTTGTAGAAACTTCGAAAAGGGCTCATTCGATTGGAAATTGGAATGGCTAGTGCCCTTTTTAATAGCCGAAAGTGATTGGAAGGCAACTAACACCCCTTCCACGCCCACCATTTCCCACAACACATCCAATCAAAATTTTGAGATAGCCATTAAGTTCAGCGTAGTTGATTTCCAGATAGAAATTATGTTTTTGAGGAGGACACTCCCCCACAGCCCTCAGGGCAAGGGTTGTAAATTATGCCCTGGGGGCATATAAGGTTGTTTTAGAAGCCATTGTTGTAGAAACTTCAAAAGGCTCATTCGATTGGAAATTCAAGGGGCTAGTGCCCTTTTTAATAGTCGAAAGTGATTGGAGGGCAACTAACCCCCCTCTCATGCCCACCTTTTCCACAAACACATCCAATCGAAATTTTGAGATAGCCATTTTGTTCAACGTAGCTGAAAGTTCTGGAAATTAGGTCCTTCAGGAGGACACCCCCCCCCCCACATTCCTCGGGGCAGGGATTGTAAGTTATGCCCGGGGGCATATAAGGTTTTTATAGAAAGCGTTGTAATAGAAACTTCAAAAAGGGCTCATTTGATTGGAAATCTAAATGGCTAGTGCCTTTTTTAATAGTCAAAAGAGATTGGAGCGCAACTAACACCCCTTCCGCGCCCACCATTTATCCAAACACATCCAATCAAAGTTTTGAGATAGCCATTTTGTTCAAAGTAGTTGAAAGGTCTGAAAAATATATCTTTGAGGATGACATTCCCCTCAAAGCCCTCAGGGCAAGGGTTGAAAGTTATGCCCTGGGGACATATAAGGTTTTTATTGAAAGCTTTGTTGTAGAAACTTGAAAAAGTGCTCATTCGATTGGAAATTCAAAAAGCTAGTGCCATTTTTAATAGTCAAAAGTATATGAAAGGCAACTAACCCCCCTCTCACACCCACCTTTCCCCCAACCACATCCAATCAAAATTTTTAGATAGCCATTTTGTTCAAAGTAGCCTAGTTAAAACATTTAGAAATTAGGTCTTTGGGGATGATAGCCCCCTCAGAGCTCTCGGGACAAGGGTTATAATTTATGCCCTGGGGGCATATAAGGTTTTTATAGATAGTGATGTTGTAGAAACTTCAAAAAGGGCTCATTCAATTGGAAATTGAAAGGGCTTGTGCCCTTTTTAGTAGTCGAATGTGACTGGAGGATAACTAACACCCCTCTCACACCCACCATTTCCCCAAAAACATCCATCAAAATTTTCAGACAGCCCTTTTGTTTGATGTAGTTAAAAAGTCCAGAAATTATGTTTTTGAGGATGACATTCCCCCACAGCCCTCAGGGCAAGGTTGTAAGTTATGCCCAGGGGGCATATAAGTTTTTTTTTATAGAAAGCTTTGTCATAGAAAATTGCAAAATTGTAAAGTGCAAATTGTGTTCTGGCCTTGGGAAGGCATAGGGGTTTGAGCCCTACTCATGTCAATTTCTGCTTGTTTTGAGTTTGACTCAGTTATTTATTATAATTTCTGTTGGTTTTGGGTTTCATTTATTTATCGATGCTGATTTGGGCTAGTTTCATGCTTGGTAGATTATTTTACTTTATTTTTGCTCATTTTTGGTTTAATGGAGCTCTTGACTCTTCTTTGAAAAACTTATTTTGTGGAAAGTTTTTTTCCATTAATATCCACTATAAGGCCAATTCTCTCACAGTTTTTCTGATGCACAGAAAACACACTATTTTAAGTTAAAGTTACAGTTATTTTAATTAATTTCACTTCTTGAGTGTGATCAATATAGTATTTAAGTGCCCATGTTTCCATTAGTCAGATTTTCATGTCTCCTTCCACTGTTACCAGCATCTTAATTTTTTTTTTTTTTTTTTTTTTTTTACTGATCTTAATTGTTTTACAATGAAGTCCACATGACAAATTATGCACACCAATACCCAGCAATAAAGACATACAACACATCAAATAATGAAAAACAAAACAGAAATATATAATTTAGGGCTATATTTGGGATGACAATGGGGAAGGGTGTATTATTATAGGGTTATGAGGCTGAGGATGCTTTCCCTGGGTTTGTGTCTATATCTAATTCTAAGAATTTCATTTTTTTTTTTTAAATCCCAAGTTTATCAAAAGCCAGTGCCCTTTAGAGGAGGAAAAATGGAGGTAAATATTTCAAATTGCAATTAAATATACATGAGATTCTATAACTAACATAGGGACAATCTGAACATGCTATTCTATTCTTTTTTATGCTCTTTCCAAATACAATAATTATTTCATTTGCAACTGAACACCCCCCCCCCCCTCTGATGGTCCTATATACAGGCCTCAGCCTAAGGCCAACATTTTGGTTAACCTATTACGTACACAACCACATAAATTATAGACTGAGAAGATAACTGGTTTAATATAGAAGCTATAGCCCAACATATGACTAGGCCTAGACTAAAGTAATGAAAAAAAAAAAAGAACCAGAAAACATTATTAAAGGCTATATATAGGACCAGCATGAGGAGATGAATTTGGAAGTGAATTGATTAGATTATTAAAAAAAAAAAAAAAAAAACATAACAAAGGAAATCAACTAGTGTGTCCACTTTGTCTCTCTGTCAGTTGTAGTCTCTCTTTGTCCACTTTGTCTCTCTGTCAGTTGTAGTCTCTTTGTCAGTTGTCAGTGTGTAGCCACTTTGTCTCTCTGTCAGTTGTAGTCTCTCTTTGTCCACTTTGTCTCTCTGTCAGTTGTCAGTGTGTAGCCACTTTGTCTCTCTGTCCACTTTGTCTGTCTCTCTACAGCCCATATTTACTGAAAGACCTGCCCAGAGTATATTGTAGGCTCTGTATTACTGCTTAAGAAAAAGAATTTCACACAAAAATTACCTTTTCACTACAATATTTACAAAATCTTACAAAAAAGTCATGAATATGATTCACCCAGCCCCTTAAATTAAGGTAAAAGCATATTTTTTGGTATATGCCTAGAGAAGGACCTGTGGAGAAGGAATCATGTTAAGAAAATAGTAAAATTCTACTTTAGCTACTTTTGGCTACAGGTTAAACTATGTCATGGGAAGGCATTTTGAAGTACCTGCCTCCACTCCTTCTCCCTCTAGAGGATCCTGAAATTTGCCTACATGAAAGGTCTGTACCTATTGAAGTTTTGACAAAGCAACATTTTACCTTAATTTTCAGTTATCAGTTTCTTTTTCTCTGGCTTTAGTTCTGAAAATGCAATTCCTATTATTTGAGTAGAATTTTGAGCCATATCAATGTTTTTTTTTTTAATTTAGGAAATGTATTTGCATATCTTTAAAACCTTATAAATTGGGATTGAGCAAAGTTGTGAAGCTGAAAACAATTTTGTTGTACTTCATTTAAGCAGAAAATCTATTTTTCAAGGTTTCACTTTCATAACAAACATATTTTTAAAGGTCAGGACCCTCTAGAGGGAGGAGTGGAGGTAGGTACTTCAAAATACCTTTGTGGGACATACTTTAGGCTGTAGACCTATCCATGAAAGTTTCATTTTCTTGACCTAACCCCTTTCCAAGATAGCCAAAAGGAGCTAAAGTAAAATTTTACAATTCATACTTCATAATATGCAGGATAGGCCTAATTATAGCTAACATACTTTGCATGTAGCCATGCTAGCCTATAGGCTTCTTTGCTCCAGTCCATCTAATGTGCAAATATATATCTGAAATTATACATTTCCCATCTATTCTCCATATGCATTTACCTTAAATTGCAGCTAGGAGCAATCTAAGGATTTCTCCTTGTAGAGTTCTGGAATGATGATTAATTATATGCAAGAATCACTGGTGACCAGGTGTCAGTTAATGACCTCTAGTTCTTGAATTGGTACTAACA
Organism: Artemia sinica; assembly: GCA_027921565.1. Lineage (NCBI taxonomy): Eukaryota > Metazoa > Arthropoda > Branchiopoda > Anostraca > Artemiidae > Artemia > Artemia sinica. Next base: position 67,379,921 of record CM051264.1, read on the forward strand.
GCAGGGAATAATGATGGGAGAATATTAGCCCTCAATAACTTAAAGGCTAAAATGGCATCCCCTCTATTTCTCCTGTATACAAGTGTAGGGAGATTCAACTTTGATAGTCTAACAGGATAGAAAAGCTCTTGCATGCCAGATATCACTTTAGTGGCATGTCTCTGGACATCTTCAAGAACTTTTATATCTTTTTTAAAATATGGAGAGGCAAGTGACATTCCAACTTCAAGCTTAGGATGCACAAGTCCCTTATAAAGAAGACTGATGACTATAGAGGAACAAGTGGAGATGGTACACTTAATCAAACCCAAGGTTGAACTAGCCCCAGCAGCAGATCTCTTAGGTTGTGTACTGAATTTTAATTCATTGTTGATAGTGACACCAAGATCTTGCTCATTATTAACAGAGGAGAGTGGGTGGCCTAAGAAAAAATATGAGTGGCATGGATTCTGCTTGCCAAAGTGAATGATATGGCACCTTGCAACATTGAATTCAAGAAGCCAGGCCTCAGCCCAGTGACCCAGCAGATGAAGATTATTTTGTAGCAGGGCATGATCTTCACAAGACAAAGCTGGCCCAAGAAACTTCAGGTCATCTGCATAAAGAGTTGAATTACTACTGATAATGGAAGGAGCATCATTGATGAAAATATTAAATAATGTAGGACCCAAGAAACTTCCCTGAGGAACTCCACTCAGAACACATTTTGACAAAGAAAGAATACAATCTCCAGAGTCATCAAACAACTGTACACATTGGTTTTGCAAGTAAAGAAAATCAAGGACCAAAGCAGGGATTTCTCAAGCTTAACTGCGTGCAATTTAATTGTGACACACTTTGTCAAAAGCTTTAGAAAAGTCAAGCAGAATCATGTCAGCAGGAACTCCAATATCAAGCAACTTGGTGATGTGATCATATGATTCAAGGAGATTGGTGTCAACAGATCTTCCAGAACAAAAGCCATGTTGTGAACTGTGTAAAACATTATTTGCTTCAAGGTGTTTAACAACTGCAGAATTAATTATTCTTTCAAGAACCTTAACAACTGCTGATGTCATGCTGATGGGTTGATAATTTTCAGCAAGGTCCTTTCTACCTTTTTTGAAAACAGGAATAATATGTGTAATTTTTCAATCCTGAGGTAGTCTAGAAAGAGTTAATGATAATTTGAACAGCAGGGAAAGAGGTTGACACAAGACTGTATGACATTCATGTAGGATATGTGGGTGAATGCAATCTGGGCCAGCAGATTTATTCAGTTTGAGGGATGTCAGTTCCTTTAGAACCAAAGTATCTGTAATCAGAATTGGTTCCATATTATGTGATACATCATATAGGGGAGGTGTAGGATATTCACCTACATATTCAGGCAAATTGATGGATATGGGATTAAAATTGCAGGCAGACTAGTCCAAGATCTCGACTTTGCAGATGATGTTGGATTGATGGAGAAAGACAAAAGCAAACTTCAAGACTTTTTATGCAAGTTAGCCAAAAGAGCGGAGCAGTTTGGGTTACATATCAATGCCCCCAAAACCAAAGCGATGTCAACCACTAACTCACCAATGAATATTCAGCTGGGGACTGAGAGCATAGAGCAAGTTGCTGACTTCTGATATCTTGGCAGCACCGTCTTGTTTAGTGGCGACTCCGAAAAAGAACTGCAAACACAAATAGTCCTGGCAAGCTCGGCATTTCAATGACTTTGACCAGTCTGGAGATCAGCAAAGTACTCACTTCAGCTAAAACTTTGCCTTTTCAGAAGCAATGTCCTTTTGATCTTGACATACGTGATGGAATGTTTAAAACTCACAGCTGAGCAGGAAAAACGACTCACTGCATATGAAAACAACTGTCTTTGACGTATCCTAAACATCAACTGGAAGGATAGGATAACAAACATGGAAATTCGCCACTACACAAACCAGCCTGATGTTGCTGATGCAGTCAGGCAACGAAGATGGCGCTATCTTGGCCATGTTATATGTATGCCAAGATCAAGACTACTGAATATGATCCTCCAGTGGCAACCAGACAGCACGCGTTGGCGAGGAAGGCCCAAAAACATGCTTCACAGGACAGGAGAGCCCTTCACGCATCCTTAATTCCAGAGTGGGAGGACATTTACACTGCAGCTCATTTGTGGGATGATTGGAGGCTGTTAACAGATGCCCTGTGTGCCTCTGGAGGTACAGGAGGAGCTAAGGTCTAAGGTAAGGTAGGATATACAATACTGGGGTTGGACAAAAAAAAGAAGAGAAATATTGATTGAAAATCTCAACTTTCAGTTCAGGATCAGCAACTGATTTACTATCATGCAGGATATCCGGGATTGTGCATCTGCTGCTACATTTCTGAGTGGCATAATGCCAGAAAGATTTAGGGTTAACCTTAACTTCCTCTGCCAGTTTTTCCTCAAACCTTCTCTTCAATGCCTTTATTTGGTTTGTTGTTTGATTATGAAAGGATTTGAAGACTAGATAATTTTCTGTGGTCTAATTTTTTCTATAATGGTTCCATGCTCTGTGTTTTCTATTGATTAGCTTACTAATTTTAGTAGTCAAAAAAGGTAAACTCTTTGCCTATTTTACCTGAAAAATTCTGGTGCATGACTTTTCAACATTTACAATTTCTGTTTTTACATTTGACCAATTCTCCTCAATATCATCAGTGATAAGCTTTTTCCAGTTGACTTTGGCAAGTTTTTCAGAGACTATTTTGTAGTTAACATACTTTTGTTACTTAGATGAAGGCTGAATGGTATAGACATATAGACAGAGTTATAGACATAACACTAAAATAATTGCAACATGGTCACTGTTACCAACAGGTGTAGTTATAACATTCTTAATAAGAAGGTTGGGGTTACTGAGCATAACCAGATCAAGAATGTTGGAGACTTGACCTTCCCTGAAATGAGTTGGTTGTGAAATAGTTTGACAGAGGGAATTATCAGAGAGGGCAGACAAAAAGGAGAATCTCTATTACAAAAACCAGATCCATCAATCCATTGGATTTCAGGAAGATTAAAGTCCCCCATAAGGACAAGATCATAGCTGGCAAAATTGGTCATCATATGAGACAACATGGCAGCCAAATTTGATTCTGAGTCCATAGCACATGGAGCACTGGGGCTTCTATAAACAACACCTACTACAATTGAAGTTCTTTGACTGTGTAATTTAATCCCCACAGACTCAATTCCATCAATATTCAGAGAATTGAATTGAATGAGACTAACATTAGACTAACATAGATTGGGATGGAGGATGAGTGTGCATGGGCCTCAGGCATTTCTCTTGTTTCAACCCAGGAATCTGTCAACTGATACAACTGTGATGAAACAACAACCAGAAAAACAAGCAATGGGTGGCAGAATGCATTGGAAATATATGATTTTGGCTACATATTTTCATATTAGGGGGTGGGTTGGGGTAACATATAGCAGGCCTGCATGCAAAAAATATTAACTAAAATTATTCTGCATAGCCTAGTCTATTATGAAGTGATTTCTTAGCACATTTCCTTCTCTACCAGTCCTTCTCTAGGCACATACCCGTTTCTTATGTGATCTTTTGCTAAGAAGTAATACCAGAGTCTAGGCAATAAGAAGTAATAATAAGTAAGCCTATTCATATCAGTAGGCCTAGCCTACACAAAAGAAGATGGAATTGCTTCTGATATTGTTTTGAAAAGCTCCAGCCCCTAGAACAAAATTATGATCTGTGTTTAGAGAATAATACTTTGAACTAACCTTTTCTTAATTGCTAGGAGTTGGCTAGGAGATTTAAAGATTTTATCCAACAAGTTTTCCCTTTTATTTAACAAAAACTTTTGCCTATTCAAAACAACCACAAACAATTAACTTCGGATAATTTGCGTGCCATCTATAATATGGGAAAATGAATAATATGCGGCGTTATTTAAAAGCTGAGCAAATTACCAATTTTAAAGAACACCGCTCCCTTTGGATGAAAAATACTTTAAAGATCTCACTAAAATGTTATTTTACCAGCACCCCATAAACTGAGGTTTTATTTTTTCGTTAAGTTCGCAAGTATACGGAAGGAAAATGATTCCTTCCGGCCTTCTAGGGCCAAAAGAAAAGCAGAACATCCTAAAATGTGGTGGGAAGAAATATTAAGAAAATATTTAATGAAAGCTGGAACTTCTTGAGAGGCCTAAAGAGAAAAGCTTTGAATACATTGGGGTGGAGGACGAGTGTGCATGGGCCTAAGGTGGCTTGATGCTCCAATGAGTTGTTATTAGTAGCAGTCGTTATTTTGCACAAACAACGATTAGGGTAAAATACAAATTATTATTGTGCCACCCACTTCAGCTAAAACTATAAAGGGTAGTTATGTATTATGCGGTACCCACGAAAGAAGTCAAGTTTGGTTAATTCTAATGAAATAGAATAAGATAGGATGAATATATAATAGTTTAGAAACAAATTTGGGCTATATATTTGTAAATTGGGGGTGGGGGTGTGGTAAAGCATAGTATATAATAAATACGGAACCTAACCTAACCTGGGTACCTCCCCCCCCCTAAACCCCAAAAAAATGAGAGTTTAAATATTGTAAACTCAATGAGAAACCACGCTTTGCGATTAATTTATCTCTTGCAAATACCCGTTTTACGTGTTTCCATTAGTATTTTCTTGTACAGTCAATAGCGGTGGGTACCGCATAATGCGTATACCACCCTATAAAGTAACAAAAAGAAATCTAAATTGGTGGGCTCTTAATGGAAAAAAATTGATGAAAGAACCAAGAAATGTTTTTGGTACAAACGAATGCAGTCTTATTTATAACTTGGTTCATTTTGCTGTCATTTAAAAAAATCAAAATATGAGTTTAAAATAATTGTTAGCATAGTTCAGAAAAATTACCCAGCTGTACCACTAAAGTTGAATTACAACAGCATAAAGAACTTTTCACAATGAGATTTATCTAATGCTGAAAGCTAAGCTAATTAGAATGAAAGCTAATTAGAGAGCCAATAAATTAGCTCTCTAATTACTTTTTATTTAAAATACTGCTCAATTGTTTATACAAATACCCTTTTAACGCATATAAAACCATTACAGGTATTACAAAATAGGGTAACAAGAATACTTGGAAATTTTTTACATCGACCTTCAAAACTTGAAAATGCAAATAAAACAAAAATTATGTTCTTTTTCCTAAACTTGCTAGATTTAAAACATAAATTAGAAGTAAATATTTCCATATTGCATTTCTAAATTCAAAATCCTGATGACTACTTCTGCAATAAATCACTGCCGATTTTTTACCCCTTGTTCGGCTCATCGGTGGTCTGGAATATACCGAATTACTTTTTTAAGTTGCGAAAGGTCAAAGTTTCAAACAGTTCGCTGTACGAACTGAAAGTAAGTAGCGACTCGATGCTTGTTTTTTTTTCCTGGGGTGATTGTATCGAAATAATGGACCTAGAAGATCGAGAGAGGGTGAATTCGTACGGAAATTAGAAGCTCTAGTGCCCTTTTTAAGTGAATAAAATTTTAGCGTAAAGAGCGAGGCGTTGAGGAGGGGACAGCCCCTTCCGTTTACGGAATAATTTCTGTTCGTTTTAAGTTTTAATGTTTTGACGCTCCTTGCTTTCAGTTAAAAAAACAACTTTTTTTTTTATTTAATTCAATTAGGAATCAAACGCCATTCATTGCAAATAAATATAAGCTGAATGGCAAAACTCTGATTAATCGATCCCAAAAACCTTAGCTGGATTTAAAGAAGCAAATATTAAAGATTGTTTATTAATGTTTGTCTATTCACCATTGATGATGAATATTAAAATCTATGATATTTTTCTTTGTGTGTTTTGTTTTTGTGTCCCCTGGATGGGATGGCCTACCACACCCATCCTGTCCAGCATTTCTTTTCTTTCTTGTTTCTTAGATTTTTGTTCTAATTACCTTTTTTTTTTTGGGGGGGGGGTTAATCAAGTTAATTTTTCTATTATTATTACTATTATGATAAGTCTTTTGTTTTTTTCTATGTCTATTATAAAGTAGATCAAAAAGGGTATTATGAACCGTGTAATCCGAAGTCAGAATTCAACTAACTCTAATATTTACAAAACTTACTTATATACTATCAATTCATTCCTTCTTCACTCGGCGTGCACTCTTCTGTGACGTCACCCCATGCGACAGGTCACGTAAGCCATTTTGTACATAACAGTTCCTCCCTTTCCTCGGAGTTTGTACAGCTTCAAAGGTTTGTGTTGCGTTAAACTTGGCTTGCATATCATTCGATAGTTTTGTTCCTTCTGGGATTATAGTTCTTTTGCCATCGTTATTGGTAAAAACCATTTCCTTTGTTGCTATAGTTGGTAGAGGGGGAGCAGGAGGAGTGTAGTCAAACATTTTCCTAAGGGACTCGCGCTGTTTCCTCCATACAGCTGCCCCTGGACGTTTCCTTTTTCACTTCATTGTTGTCAGAAATGGGATCTCGGTAGCGTTGTTCACGATCGATACGGCTGGTCGGGGCTCCCCTGTGGCACCGGATGCTTTCCTGATGGTTGCTATGTTACTGTATAATTCCAGATCAGAACCCAGATTTCCAGCTTGGGTTGTTGTGTCTGGAATCAGTCCCTTGTTGTTGGGGTCAGACTGATCTGTGGCAGACAAATGAGGCAGGGTAGTGACCTCTGTCTCAGAAATCGTTTTCCCTGAGCTTGGAACATCTTGCGGTTTTGTCACTGATGACATGTCGCAGGGGCCAGAATCATGCAGAGCCACAGTCGGCGCTTCATGGAACTCTGGTTCTGAGCTAGGACTACTATGATTCCTTGATGATCTCTGCCTGGCTTGTGATCGTGTCGCCACTAAGGCTTCTTTTGTTTCCGCTTCGGGTAGATCCTGGACATTAATTGGAAGCACGTTCTCTCTGAATCTCGGAAAATTTGTTCCCAGTAAAATGTTTTGGGGTAATGTGGGGCAGATCCCTGATTCAATCCGTTCTTCAAGAATTCTTCCTGCGCGATCCATAAGCTGTATCGTCAGAAGTCCAGCGGCACATTCTATTTTGCGGCCTTCAGCGGTAACATACTTAAAAGTTTTCCCAGGGATGGGTTAAACTCCCTTGACCCGTTATGGGTTTACCATGGTGAATACACATCCTGAGTCAACCACTAAAGGTAGCATTTGCCCATTACAGCGAGCCTTGACAACGTATCCAGGCCTGGGGGTTGATAGCTTCTCCACCAGGTAAGATGCATATACCCTTTCCCTTTTTTGCTCTTGGGTTTGGCGTTTGGTTCCCCTGCACTCTTCTGTTATATGTGACGTTAAGTTAGGATGGTAATAGCAAAGTTTTGGTGAGGGTTTGTCTTCCAGACCAGAAATTTGTTGAAGTTTGGTGAAAGGTCCCTTTGTTCGAGTTACCTCCCTCTTCAACGGCCGTAGAGACTTGTCCCAGTCCTCGGCCTTTCTGACGCATTCTCCCAGGGTTTTCGCACCACCCTGACCTAAGAAAACCCTAAAGTCTGGGTTAGCAGTTGTAATGAATTGCTCCACTACAGTTTTTTCTAGGACTTGATCTAAATGACTGGCCAGGCTGGGTTCTGCCGTTCTTTGTTCCTCCACCTTCTCAAAACAGAGCCATTTTTGGCTGCAGTAGTCAGGTAGTCCCCGTATTCTGTATAAGACTCCCTGACCGCTTGCTAGCATGTCGAAATCGTCGGAGAAAAGTCTCGCTATTGACATGGAACCTCTTGAGAATTGCTGTTGTGACCTCGTTGAAGTCACTAGCTTTGGCAGTTGGTAGGGCTGTATAAGCCTGCAGAGCCTTCCCGGGCAGGTTTGCTCCAAGCCTGGCCACCCACGCGGCTTGAGGTAAATTCCAGGCAGTTGCAGTTCTTATAAAAGCCTCCAAGTAAGCCTCCACGTCATCACCTTCTCTCAGTGGGGCCATATAGAAGGTCGTGGCTCCAGACTCAGTGAGAGTCCAAATACTAGTTTCTACAAGCTCTCGGTCTTGTTGCATCTCCTTCTTCAGGTGATGTACTAGAGACAGCTGGTTTTCTTTGTTCAGCTTCCGCTCTGACATTAAAGCTTCTCCTAATGCTTTCTGCTGGTTTTCCACCAAGGCTTTTGTCGACTGAACCACTGAATGCTGGGAGGCCTCTAGCAATACCTTCAAGATAATCTGGTCCATCTTTGACGTTGTTTCTAGATCTTCCTTTTCAGAATTATGCTTGGTTCTTGATCTTGTGTGGTAAGGAACAAAGTCAGTCCTTGGAGCTCCTGCTTCCCTGGATTATTTTTTGTCTCCTTGTCGTCCGCCAGTGCAAAAGGTAAAATTATATGGGCTTAACTTATGGATGTCTGGTCGCAAAGGAGCCTGACTTAGAACTCGAACCCGTAAAACAAGAAAGGAGCAAAAAAAAGAACAAGAAGAGAGAGAGAGAAGAAAGAAAAAGAAGGTGGATTTCTGTTCGGAATAAACCTGTAAACAGAGATCAGAAAAAAAAAATGGATTTATGTTCGGAAATAAACCCGTAAACAGAGAACAGAAAAAAGATGGATTTCTGTTCGGAAGTAAGCCCGTAAACAGAAATTAGAATGAAACAAAAGTGCATTTCTGTTCGGAACTGAGCCTGTAAACAGAAATCAGAAAATAAAAAAATAAAACAAAAAAATAGATTTCTGTTCGGAACTAAACCCGTAAACAGAAATGAGAAGTAAATAAGATAGATTTCTGTTCGGAATTAAACCCGTAAACAGAAATTAGAACGAAACCAAGGTGAATTTCTGTTCAGAACTGAACCCGTAAACAGAAATCAGAAAATAAAAAAATAAAACAAAAAAATAGATTTCTGTTCGGAACTAAACCCGTAAACAGAAATGAGAAGTAAATAAAGATAGATTTCTGTTCGGAATTAAACCCGTAAACAGAGATCAGAAACAGAAAAATGTACTTCTGTTCGGAAGTAAACCCGTAAACAGGATTAGAACGAGCAAAAGTGAATTTTTGTTCGGAACTTAACCCGTAAACAGAAATCAGAAAGTAAAAAAAAAAAAAAAAAAAAAAAAAAAAAAAAAAAAAAAAAAAAAAAAAAAAAAAAAAAATATATTTCTGTTCGGAACTAAACCCGTAAACAGAGATTAGAATGAAACAAAAGTGAATTTCTGTTCGGAACTTCACCCGTAAACAGAAATGAGAAGTAAAAAAAATAGATTTCTGTTCGCAATGAAATCCGTAAACAGAGATCAGAAATAGAAAAATGGACTTCTGTTCGGAAGTAAACCCGTAAACAGAAACTAGAACGAAACAAAAGTGAATTTCTGTTCGGAACTTAACCCGTAAACGGAATTCAGAAGTAAAACAAAAATAAATAGATTTTTGTTCGGAATTGAACCCGTAAACAGAGATCAGAAATCCCGTAAACAGAAATTAGAATGAAACAAAAGTGAATTTCTGTTCGGAACTTAACCCGTAAACAGAAATTAAAATAGAAACAAATAAAGAGATTTCTATTCGGAAGTAGAACAATTGAGTGAATTTTCTGCTTGGAACTAAACCCGGGAGCAGAGATTTAAAGTAGTCTTTCTTCGGAAACAGAACCCGCAAAGAAAGAGCTCACCTTGGTAACGGATCCCTCCGCTGGTCACCAGATATTATAAAGTAAGTCAAAAAAAGGTGTTATGAACCGTTTAATCCGAAGTCAGAATTCAACTAACTATAATATTTACAAAACTTGCTTATATACTATCAATTCATTCCTTCTTCACTCGGCGTGCACTCTTCTGTGACGTCAGCCCAAGCGACAGGTCACGTAAGCCATTTGGTACATAACAATGTCCTACTATTTATATACCCAGCTTTACAGGCTCTGTTCTCTGTTAGGGCTTAATATATATATATATATATATATATATATATATATATATATATATATATATATATATATATATATATATATATATATATATATATATATATATATATATATATATATATATATATATATATATATATATATATATATATATATATATATATATATATATATATATATATATATATTAAGCCCTAACAGAGAACAGAGCCTGTAAAGTTGGGTATATAAATAGTAGGACATTGTTATGTACCAAATGGCTTACGTGACCTGTCGCTTGGGCTGACGTCACAGAAGAGTGCACGCCGAGTGAAGAAGGAATGAATTGATAGTATATAAGCAAGTTTTGTAAATATTATAGTTAGTTGAATTCTGACTTCGGATTAAACGGTTCATAATACCTTTTTTTGACTTGCTTTATAATATCTGGTGACCAGCGGAGGGATCCGTTACCAAGGTGAGCTCTTTCTTTGCGGGTTCTGTTTCCGAAGAAAGACTACTTTAAATCTCTGCTCCCGGGTTTAGTTCCAAGCAGAAAATTCACTCAATTGTTCTACTTCCGAATAGAAATCTCTTTATTTGTTTCTATTTTAATTTCTGTTTACGGGTTAAGTTCCGAACAGAAATTCACTTTTGTTTCATTCTAATTTCTGTTTACGGGATTTCTGATCTCTGTTTACGGGTTCAATTCCGAACAGAAATCTATTTATTTTTGTTTTACTTCTGAATTCCGTTTACGGGTTAAGTTCCGAACAGAAATTCACTTTTGTTTCGTTCTAGTTTCTGTTTACGGGTTTACTTCCGAACAGAAGTCCATTTTTCTATTTCTGATCTCTGTTTACGGGTTTCATTGCGAACAGAAATCTATCTTTTTTTACTTCTCATTTCTGTTTACGGGTTTAGTTCCGAACAGAAATCACTTTTGTTTCATTCTAATCTCTGTTTACGGGTTTAGTTCCGAACAGAAATATATATTTTTTTTTTTTTTTTTTTTTTTTTTTTTTTTTTTTTTACTTTCTGATTTCTGTTTACGGGTTAAGTTCCGAACAAAAATTCACTTTTGCTCGTTCTAATCCTGTTTACGGGTTTACTTCCGAACAGAAGTACATTTTTCTGTTTCTGATCTCTGTTTACGGGTTTAATTCCGAACAGAAATCTATCTTTATTTACTTCTCATTTCTGTTTACGGGTTTAGTTCCGAACAGAAATCTATTTTTTTGTTTTATTTTTTTATTTTCTGATTTCTGTTTACGGGTTCAGTTCTGAACAGAAATTCACCTTGGTTTCGTTCTAATTTCTGTTTACGGGTTTAATTCCGAACAGAAATCTATCTTTATTTATGTCACTTTTCTGATTTCTGTTTACAGGCTCAGTTCCGAACAGAAATGCACTTTTGTTTCATTCTAATTTCTGTTTACGGGCTTACTTCCGAACAGAAATCCATCTTTTTTTTTTCTGTTCTCTGTTTACGGGTTTATTTCCGAACATAAATCCATTTTTTTTTTCTGATCTCTGTTTACAGGTTTATTCCGAACAGAAATCCACCTTCTTTTTCTTTCTTCTCTCTCTCTCTTCTTGTTCTTTTTTTTGCTCCTTTCTTGTTTTACGGGTTCGAGTTCTAAGTCAGGCTCCTTTGCGACCAGACATCCATAAGTTAAGCCCATATAATTTTACCTTTTGCACTGGCGGACGACAAGGAGACAAAAAACAATCCAGGGAAGCAGGAGCTCCAAGGACTGACTTTGTTCCTTACCACACAAGATCAAGAACCAAGCATAATTCTGAAAAGGAAGATCTAGAAACAACGTCAAAGATGGACCAGATTATCTTGAAGGTATTGCTAGAAGCCTCCCAGCATTCAGTGGTTCAGTCGACAAAAGCCTTGGTGGAAAACCAGCAGAAAGCATTAGGAGAAGCTTTAATGTCAGAGCGGAAGCTGAACAAAGAAAACCAGCTGTCTCTAGTACATCACCTGAAGAAGGAGATGCAACAAGACCGAGAGCTTGTAGAAACTAGTATTTGGACTCTCACTGAGTCTGGAGCCACGACCTTCTATATGGCCCCACTGAGAGAAGGTGATGACGTGGAGGCTTACTTGGAAGCTTTTATAAGAACTGCAACTGCCTGGAATTTACCTCAAGCCGCGTGGGTGGCCAGGCTTGGAGCAAACCTGCCCGGGAAGGCTCTGCAGGCTTATACAGCCCTACCAACTGCCAAAGCTAGTGACTTCAACGAGGTCACAACAGCAATTCTCAAGAGGTTCCATGTCAATAGCGAGACTTTTCTCCGACGATTTTGACATGCTAGCAAGCGGTCAGGGAGTCTTATACAGAATACGGGGACTACCTGACTACTGCAGCCAAAAAATGGCTCTGTTTTGAGAAGGTGGAGGAACAAAGAACGGCAGAACCCAGCCTGGCCAGTCATTTAGATCAAGTCCTAGAAAAAACTGTAGTGGAGCTATTCATTACAACTGCTAACCCAGACTTTAGGGTTTTCTTAGGTCAGGGTGGTGCGAAAACCCTGGGAGAATGCGTCAGAAAGGCCGAGGACTGGGACAAGTCTCTACGACCGTTGAAGAGGGAGGTAACTCGAACAAAGGGACCTTTCACCAAACTTCAACAAATTCCTGGTCTGGAAGACAAACCCTCACCAAAACTTTGCTATTACCATCCTAACTTAACGTCACATATAACAGAAGAGTGCAGGGGAACCAAACGCCAAACCCAAGAGCAAAAAAGGGAAAGGGTATATGCATCTTACCTGGTGGAGAAGCTATCAACCCCCAGGCCTGGATACGTTGTCAAGGCTCGCTGTAATGGGCAAATGCTACCTTTAGTGGTTGACTCAGGATGTGAATTCACCATGGTAAACCCATAACGGGTCAAGGGAGTTTAACCCATCCCTGGGAAAACTTTTAAGTATGTTACCGCTGAAGGCCGCAAAATAGAATGTGCCGCTGGACTTCTGACGATACAGCTTATGGATCGCGCAGGAAGAATTCTTGAAGAACGGATTGAATCAGGGATCTGCCCCACATTACCCTAAAACATTTTACTGGGAACAAATTTTCCGAGATTCAGAGAGAACGTGCTTCCAATTAATGTCCAGGATCTACCCGAAGCGGAAACAAAAGAAGCCTTAGTGGCGACACGATCACAAGCCAGGCAGAGATCATCAAGGAATCATAGTAGTCCTAGCTCAGAACCAGAGTTCCATGAAGCGCCGACTGTGGCTCTGCATGATTCTGGCCCCTGCGACATGTCATCAGTGACAAAACCGCAAGATGTTTCAAGCTCAGGGAAAACGATTTCTGAGACAGAGGTCACTACCCTGCCTCATTTGTCTGCCACAGATCAGTCTGACCCCAACAACAAGGGACTGATTCCAGACACAACAACCCAAGCTGGAAATCTGGGTTCTGATCTGGAATTATACAGTAACATAGCAACCATCAGGAAAGCATCCGGCGCCACAGGGGAGCCCCAACCAGCCGTATCGATCGTGAATAACGCTACCGAGATCCCATTTCTGACCACAATGAAGTGAAAAAGGAAACGTCCAGGGGCAGCTGTATGGAGGAAACAGCGCGAGTCCCTTAGGAAAATGTTTGACTACACTCCTCCTGCTCCCCCTCTACCAACTATAGCAACAAAGGAAATGGTTTTCACCAATAACGATGGCAAAAGAATTATAATCCCAGAAGGAACAAAACTATCGAATGATATGCAAGCCAAGTTTAACGCAACACAAACCTTTGAAGCTGTACAAACTCCGAGGAAAGGGAGGAACTGTTATGTACAAAATGGCTTACGTGACCTGTCGCATGGGGTGACGTCACAGAAGAGTGCACGCCGAGTGAAGAAGGAATGAATTGATAGTATATAAGTAAGTTTTGTAAATATTAGAGTTAGTTGAATTCTGACTTCGGATTACACGGTTCATAATACCCTTTTTGATCTACTTTATAATAGACATAGAAAAAAACAAAAGACTTATCATAATAGTAATAATAATAGAAAAATTAACTTGATTAACCCCCCCCCCCCCAAAAAAAAAGGTAATTAGAACAAAAATCTAAGAAACAAGAAAGAAAAGAAATGCTGGACAGGATGGGTGTGGTAGGCCATCCCATCCAGGGGACACAAAAACAAAACACACAAAGAAAAATATCATAGATTTTAATATTCATCATCAATGGTGAATAGACAAACATTAATAAACAATCTTTAATATTTGCTTCTTTAAATCCAGCTAAGGTTTTTGGGATCGATTGATCAGAGTTTTGCCATTCAGCTTATATTTATTTGCAATGAATGGCGTTTGATTCCTAATTGAATTAAATAAAAAAAAAAGTTGTTTTTTTAACTGAAAGCAAGGAGCGTCAAAACATTAAAACTTAAAACGAACAGAAATTATTCCGTAAACGGAAGGGGCTGTCCCCTCCTCAACGCCTCGCTCTTTACGCTAAAATTTTATTCACTTAAAAAGGGCACTAGAGCTTCTAATTTCCGTACGAATTCACCCTCTCTCGATCTTCTAGGTCCATTATTTCGATACAATCACCCCAGGGAAAAAAAACAAGCATCGAGTCGCTACTTACTTTCAGTTCGTACAGCGAACTGTTTGAAACTTTGACCTTTCGCAACTTAAAAAAGTAATTCGGTATATTCCAGACCACCGATGAGCCGAACAAGGGTAAAAATCGGCAGTGATTTATTGCAGAAGTAGTCATCAGGATTTTGAATTTAAAAATGCAATATGGAAATATTTACTTCTAATTTATGTTTTAAATCTAGCAAGTTTAGGAAAAAGAACATAATTTTTGTTTTATTTGCATTTTCAAGTTTTGAAGGTCGATGTAAAAAATTTCCAAGTATTCTTGTTACCCTATTTTGTAATACCTGTAATGGTTTTATATGCGTTAAAAGGGTATTTGTATAAACAATTGAGCAGTATTTTAAATAAAAAGTAATTAGAGAGCTAATTTATTGGCTCTCTAATTAGCTTTCATTCTAATTAGCTTAGCTTTCAGCATTAGATAAATCTCATTGTGAAAAGTTCTTTATGCTGTTGTAATTCAACTTTAGTGGTACAGCTGGGTAATTTTTCTGAACTATGCTAACAATTATTTTAAACTCATATTTTGATTTTTTTAAATGACAGCAAAATGAACCAAGTTATAAATAAGACTGCATTCGTTTGTACCAAAAACATTTCTTGGTTCTTTCATCAATTTTTTTCCATTTAAGAGCCCACCAATTTAGATTTCTTTTTGTTACTTTATAGGGTGGTATACGCATTATGCGGTACCCACCGCTATTGACTGTACAAGAAAATACTAATACCACGAACTGTTTGATATATATATATATATATATATATATATATATATATATATATATATATATATATATATATATATATATATATATATATATATATATATATATATATATATATATATGTATATATATATATATATATATATATATATATATATATATATATATATATATATATATATATATATATATATATATATATATATATATATATATATATATATATATATATATATATATATATATATATATATATATATATATATATATATATATATATATATATATATATATACATTAATTGAATGAAATAAATAGTTAACAGCTAGAGTTTCATTCACAATGACATTTTACTTATTGAGATTTAGCTAGTGCTAATTTGAGCCAATAAGATTTTTCATGTAATTTCTGATTGGCTGATTGAAATTATCTGACGAGACCAAGATTTAGCTAATGATTCAGACTTCTGAATAATAGGATTTAATGTCCTCGCAAATAGCAGCAGCTCACCAAATCGGCTTGCTAGGGAAAATAGAATTAGTCGGCGTGTCGCCTACGATGATTGGACCATCAACTTCGCAAAAGCTCCAGCCAGCCATCAAGAGACTCCAGAATCACAAAACCCCAGGAATTGATTCAATTCCAAAGAAAACTTGAACGTAGCCCCAAGCCTAGCTACAAGACTTCAGGATCTTTTCAATGCAATTTGGATGCAAGAATAATTCCCCCGGGATTAGCGGGACTCGGTTATCATCCCTGTGTTCGAAAAAGGTGAAAGAACTGAATGCAAAAACTGCCGTGGTATATCCTTCATTAGCATAGCCCAACCCAATCAAGCTGGATTCAGAGCAGGCGTGAACTGCATCGATCAGCTTTTGATACTGAGACACATACTCATACATAGGGTCCAATATGAGAAAACAACAACAGCAAGCTTCATCGGTTTGTCACTGCATTCGGCTCGGTTGTCCGCTATGGGTTTTGAATGGTAATGCCGAAAGATGGAGTACCTCCCAAGATCTTTTACCTAATCCAGGCATACCAAAAATACACACGAGCCTGCATCCAAGCCAAAGGGGAGTTCTCGTCGAGGGGCGGATCCAGGATTTTTTTAGGGGGGGTTGTATAATAGGTTGATCCGATAAACTTGCATTAGGAGCAAGTTTATTTAGCGCAAACTTGCGTTAATTAAGTAAATTACACTACTTTAGACTACGTTAGGGGGCCCCTCGCCCCACTGGATCTGCCACTGCTCTTGTCTTGGTTCAATGTTGAATTCAATGTGAGACAAGGTTGTATTCTCTCTGGAGCTTTTCAAACTTTATAATGGACTGGATTTTGAGGAAGTAATCCCCGACTTCGGCGTCACCGATTTGGACTGCACGGATGATGTCTTGCTGCTAGATAGTTCTGTTCCGGAAACGCAGAACATATTACGGAAAGTATCTGTAGTAGCTGCCATGGGATTAGAGATCAGTATTAGGAAGACAAAAGCGGCCACCAATGATGATTCTTGTTCACCTCTAATACAAAACTAAATAAAAAAAAAAAAAAAAAAATTTTAACTGAAAGTAAGGAGCGACATTAAAACTTAAAACGAACAGAAATTATTCCGTATATGAAAGGGGCTGTTCCCTCCTCAACGCCTCGCTCTTTACGCTAAAGTTTGACTCTGTCTCACAGATTTATTTTTTAAAACAATAAAAAACTTTAGCGTAAAGAGCGATGGGTTGAGGAAGGGACTTCAGTTAAAAAAGTTCTTTTTATTATTTAAATTCTGAACGTTTTTGAATTAATGCAGCTTTGATTTTGCCTCACCGTACATGAATAATTAAAACTAAATTTGCATATTAATTTTGCTTTTTTTGGCTAAATGTCTTTCTCAAAATTTTGTTCTGACGTAACTTACGAATTAGCTTACGTATCAAACTTTTACATTCATATGTTTTTATTACGTATATCAGGGAGTTCGCCCCCTAGTCAATACCTCACCCTTTACGCTAAAGTTCGAATTTTGTTCGAATCAGAAACCCCTGAATCCCAAAGGCCGGTTAGTTCGAATAGATAGCTCTTTTGAAAGTACTTAAACAAAATTTAGCGCACAAGAGCGAGGTATTGACTTGGGGGTGAACCCCTCATATATGTAATAATTTCAGTTCGTTTTAAGTTTCAATGTTGCTCCTTACTTTCAGTTGTAAAAAACTTATTTTTTTATATTTAATTTCTGATCGCTTTTTAAATAATGCTGGGAAATCTGGCGCTCCCTTCATAAAAATGTCCCATCCCCAAGGAAACATCCTCCATGGGAAAATCTTCCCCCGTAACCCCCGAATCCGACCCCTCCACCAGAAAAAAATTCCTCCTGAAAACGTCTGTATAGGCCTACTTCCCAATAACCATTACTATATTTAAACAATGGGCAAAGTTCATAAATTGCAGCCTTTCCCCAGGGAACTGTGGGGGATTAAGTCATCTCAAAAATATATTTATCAGATTTTCGACTATGCTCAACAAAATGGTTATTTCACAATTTTGATTGGGTTACTCCGGGATAAAATGAGCATGGGAGGGGCCAAGTTGCCCTCCAATTTTTGTGGTCACTTAAAAAGGGCACTAGAAAATTTAATTTCCGTTCGAATGAGACCTCTCATGATATTCCAGGACTACTGGATCGATACGATCACCCCTGAAAAAAAAATAATAAAAAAATAAACACGCATCCGTGATATTTATTCTGGCAAAAAATACAAAATTCCACATTTTTGCAGTTAGGAGCTTGAAACTTCTATAGCAAGGTTCTCTGATACGCTGAATCTGATGGTGTGGGTTTCATTAAAGTTCTATGACTTTTAGGGGTTGTTTCTCCCTTTTTTCGAAAAAAGCCAAATTTTCTCAGGCGCGTAACTTTTGATGGGTAAGACTAAACTTGATGAAATAAAACCTGATTCTTTTGATGTATCTATTGGTATCAAAATTTAGTTTTTTAGAGTTTCGGTTACTATTGAGCCGGGTCGCTCCTTACTTATAGTTTGTTACCACGAACTGTTTGATCACTGCCAGATTGAGCTAGGCGACAAATATAAATACATACGCTCAATCATAGACTTTAATGGTAGATGCAGTGATGAAATCAATGCCAGCATATCAGTAGCAGCCTCTGTATTTCCACGACTACGTTGACTGCCCTGGAAAAGGAGGAATATTAGTATTAAGACTAAAAGTCAAGTGTGTGAATCCCTTGCTTGTTCAATCCTCTTTTGCGGATGCGAGCCATGGACACTAAAAGTATATGTAAATCAGGCTCGGAATTCATTTGACGATAGGTGCATAAGGCATATACTCCATTGAATGTATGCGACTGAGTCCCGAAAGAAATGATACAGTATTTATAATTATTTTCAAAAAACTCTTTTTTTCTTCATCTTTTTTTCTGGTATTAATATCTTGATCAGATTCACTATGACTTTTATTTAAGTTCAAGAACAGCAACAGTTTTGTTTGCCAAATATGCAGCGCAAGGTTCTGACTGCGTATTTTATATATATTAATTTACCATTAGAATATGCCATGTTCGAAAAACTATTGATTCGCTTGTTTCGAAAGGTAGAATAAATTAAATCACTATGAAAAATTTCCCTAGTGTCTCTCTCAGTCAATTGGTAGAAGCTCTGGCTGAGCACCTAATTCATGGGATCAACCCCCACCGATGGTAATTTTTCTAAACAGGATTCATTTTCCGGAGGATATTTTCAGCGGGTTTTTATTTCCGGGAAAAAATTTCCACGGAAGAAGGGATTTCTGGGGAAAATGTCCACGGAAGGGGGGATTTTCTTGAAAAAAATTTCACAAAGGGGGGGGGGATCTCTGGACTGATCAGAAAAACGATTAGAAATTTAAAGTATTTTCAAACGATTAGAGTCTTTTTTGAACTATCGGAAATTTAAGGAAAAAAACAAACAAATTTTTTCAACTAAAAGTAAGGAGCAACATTATAATTCAAAACGAACATAAATTATTTGGTATATGAAGGCATTGCCCCCTCATCAATACCTTGCTCTTTAAGCTAGATTTTGACTGTTTTTCCCATTTTTTTAAAGAACGTTTAATTAGAGTTTAATTAGTTTAATTAGAATACGAAGCTGTTTCAAAAGTACTAAAAACTTTAGCGCGAAGTGCAAGGTATTGAGGAGAGGGCAACTCCGTCATATACGGAATAAGGCCGGTAAGTTATAGAATTTGCCCATTGTTTGCGTATAGTATTTGTTGTTGGGAAGTACACAGACATTTTTTGGAGGAGGAGGGTTCCATGACCAGAATTTCTCGTGGGGAGGGAAATTTCAGGGGGGGTGAATTTTCCAGGGGAAAATTTACACTTTCGACAGAATTCCTATGCAAAATATTTTTACTTGTCTTACATTTTCTTTGGCAACTCAATTTCACATGTGAAGATGTTCTAGAGGAATTGTCCAGGGTAAATTTTCAGTGGGTTCGGATTTCCGAGAAAAAATTTCCACGGAAGGGGTGATATCCGTAGTGATCGGAAAAAGTATTCTAAATTAAAGTTTTTTTTCAACTGAAAGTATGCTCAGGAGAATTTTTCAGGATGAATCGTCTGAAAAAAAATTACGAGGTGGGGGGAACTTTGCACTGAGTTTCCGGTGAGGAAGAAAATTTTTTTATGGAGGGTGATCCAGATTTATCGCCATTATTTGAAAAACGATCAGAAATTAAATAAATAAAATAAGGATCAACATTAAAACTCAAAACAAGAAAAAAAGGTTCCGTATATGAAGGGATTGCCCCCCTCCTGAATACCTTGCTCTCCACCCTAAAATTGGACTGTTTTCACAATTTTTTTTTAAGAACGACTCCTGAAAACAAAGGCCGTTTAACTAGAATGGGAAGGAATTCTAATAGCACTAAAAATTTTAGCGTGAAGAGCAAGGTATTGAGGAGCGGGACAACCCCTTCATATGCGGAATAATTTCTGTTTAC
This sequence comes from Artemia sinica, assembly GCA_027921565.1. Lineage (NCBI taxonomy): Eukaryota > Metazoa > Arthropoda > Branchiopoda > Anostraca > Artemiidae > Artemia > Artemia sinica. Next base: position 67,400,128 of record CM051264.1, read on the forward strand.
TTTGAGTTTTACCATTGCTCCTTACTTTCAGTTGAAAAAACCTTTTTTATATTCAATTCATGATAAATTCAGTAAACATGTAAATTCAGTAAACATAAGATCAACTGCTAGTACAGCCAAAATGATGGTCTGTAAAGTTGAATTTAGCTTAAAATTAATGACACAAAATTATAAAACAAGTTAGACAATGGAAAAACATTAGAAAATAAAAAACCTATGAAAGAGGTGTATCTAAGAAATTGGAAAATAGGTTTCGAATATTCAAGCAAGAAAAAAAATATTGTAGTATGTTCCTTATACTTGTAAGTATAACGGAGTATCGACAAGTACGCCAACTTGCATTAATGACTGTCAATCACAACACCCTGCTCATTGGACCACTGGGTTCGTTCACTCAACACTTTGGCATTTGAAATGCCAGTAGTAATCAACATTATACTTCTGACGAAGCTATAGCAATTTCAATGTTATTCTGGACCTTGTATACACCTTTTCAAAGAGAGTGACTATCCCCATGCATATAGGTAATACTTCTACAGGGCATTACACCTTTTCAAAGAGAGTGAGTATAACTTGATTGGTGATTGGGATTTGAATAAAAGGAATAGTTTTCTTTACAATTCATATTAGTAAGAGAATTGAATTCAAAGAGAATAGTTTATTTGCGAGGATATTAGTAGAGGAAAAAAATGAGTGGTGCATTTACATTATTGGAGATTAATGATGGAGCCGACAACAGCATGCACGAGTACCTAATGTAGCTGTGGAAATAACCGCTGGTTGTAGACTATGTCTTGAATGGGACACTATGTATGCTAGATACGTGATATCATTAAGCAAATTTAAGCAGGAGGAGCAGCTATGTTTTGCTGAAAAAGTGAATATTCTCCATATAAATAAACTTCGGTCGGCATTAGATGTCCTATCGAAATATATTGATGAGAACAAAATGCATCAGTGATTATTATTATTGTAATTATGTTCAATAAAATTGTTTCTAAATCAATGGTATTTTTTCTTTCTATAGTAGACTAGCGTATATTTTTTAGAGTAGAAAAAAATTCTGGTTAGTCTGAAGTTGGTTGTGAGAGAGTTAGGACTCTAAAAAAATGGATAGATTCGAGAAAGAGCGAATCATGAGGAATCTAGTTCTTATGGAAAAACGTTTGATTCTCGATGACAATTTCCTAGAGTTGTCTATTCAAAGGAAGATGTTTTCTCGGGGAATGCTTGTCGATATAATGAAAACTGATTCTCCATCATTAGACTATTGCATGAAGCTTCTACATCGTGGTCCAAATGCATTTACACAATTTATTGATATATTGATCACGACACGGCAAAATGATATTGTGGATATGCTTTTAAACATTAGTTTAGGAATTTAGGACTTTTTTCATGAGAAAGATGGTGCTCAAGGATGATTTACTCCTCTCTCTCTTTCTCTATCTCAGACAATTTTTGATGTTGCTAGCTCAGTTTCATTGTGGCAGTGAGAGTGTCAACACATGACAAAATGTTCCATACATGTCCGTTATGTATGTACTCACTGGGCAGCTGGTCATCATGTGAGAATTGCACAATGATTGATGAGTATGATGAAAAGTGTAGATTATGCAACCCGTGTAAATTGCATAGAGGATATGCTGTAAAAATTAAAGGTTGTAATTCCTGTCTTGAAGAGGTGTGTGACTCTCATCCTAGAGGTTACCTATGCTCCAATTGTCATTATGATAAATGTAAGCAGTGGGAGAGTACATATCCCGGTATGATTGGAAAGAATCCTAACCGTGATTTTAGTCTATTGCTACGAGATTGGTATCGTCGTGGTTTTAGATTGTTCTGGGAGGAGGAACCAGGTCAACGATTCAACTGTTGGAACAACAAGAGAATATGGTTTCTACGTCATTGTTGTGAAGACAATGGGTGTTTGGATTATAAACCCACTGATTTTTATTTGGCTGTGACGGAATGTGATTCGACACTTTAGGACACTGTTTATGAAATTGCTTCAAATACGCAAATTGAAACATGTGAATTCTATAGAATGAATGAGAATAGTATCATTGACTATACAAAGAGATATGACAAGAGTGAAGTCACACTCTACTGTAGAAAATGTGACCCTGACATTGCAGTACATCAGGATCAGTACACTGTGAATTCAGATAATCTACCTGCACTAGTTGTTGTCGACAAATACCTAGTAGTGGATGAAATCTAAAGAGTAGAAAAGTCGTTTTATCATGTATATAAATTTTTTTTTATTAATAAACAATTTCACATACATCTTTAGAACATTTTATTCTTAGGGCACTAAAATCAATATTAAATACACTTGTAAGTATATTCTCCACTAGAAAGTCGTTCAATTGAGGTAAGTCAACGTAGATGTTGAGAAACTGCTTGTAGGTGTAGCCACGGCATCTGAACATGAAAAAGAGTAGTGCATGAAAGCCACATGTCTTAGTCGTTAAATCCTGTACTCTTCGTTGATTTTGAATGATGGTTCTCCCACTGCTTTCAATAAATTTGCTGATGTATGGAGCATAGAATTTATACGATAGGCCAAGAGGATCAAAAAATTCAATATTCTTCGCTGTTTGAAAGATGCATAGCCAATGACCAGTCTTCAAAGTCGATGGACTGCTATTAACAATGATTAGGGTATTGTTAACGCTTGGAATTTTTTCAATGAAGTCCGAAGGTATGCAATAGGACTTGTACTGGGACATGTATGGATCCATACTAAATACATTAATTATTTGGTTTGTGTTCATGGTGCAAGGTCTAGTAGAACACTGCCATCGGGTGTAATTTTCCAATAGGTTTCAAATTGACTCAGTGATATTAGCGTGATACTCTCAGTCAGAGCATTGGCAAATGTACACTCTAAACGTACATTCCCTGTTCGTACTATACTCATATCCTGTGTGCCTGACAAGTCCAAAACAATAACCCCATGATTTTTTGAAAACATTGAATCGGTTATTCCATTTTCAAATAGTTGAGAGTCATGATCTAGGGATTGCATGGTCAACTTGTACAGAGTTCTATAGGATTTTTTGTCAAATGATAGAGTGTACAGTGGAATACCATTCACTTTGCACACAAGGCTAGATAGACCGAAAAAATTAAAATCATGAGGGGATTCAGTCCAGGATCCAACGGCACTGCCACTCTTCACAAAGCCCAAAGCCCATTTTGATGGGATTTCTCCATTGATAAATGATGAATCGCTATAGCTACGAGAACCGGCGGCAATGTGACGCTGATTGGTGATTGTATGGGGGACAAGAAGTTTAATGTTGTTACCATTGGCTCTTAGCTTTTCCACTGCCAATGCAACAGAGCTCATAAACTGTTGTTTTCGGACATGGAGAATTGCCGACGTGATAATGACATTTGCATCGGGTGCTGCAGGAAGTGTTTTTCTCAAAATGAAATTCGATGGTGCCATCTGTAACTTTATGTCAATCTTGACATTGGGGGGTAGCCATTAGGATATATTGAATATCTCATGATTTAATTTTCCAATTAGATGATACTCCTGGGTCACTGCAGTAGTTAACTCACCGTCAGTATCAACACCTGATCGATATTCATAGCCTAATGATTGTCCTCTCATCGCCTTGTAAGACTTTGGCTTCATCATCATAAATTGTATGTAGCTAGCATAGTTTGATAAATTATTGCTAGTGCTCACCAAAGTACCATTAATAAATACATTAATTTGTTTGAATAGGTTGTGTAGAATACAGTTTTCATAGGAGAGACCATTACCGGCATTTGGAGTTGTATTATCTGAATTTTTCTTCACCACAACATTTAAATCAATAAATGTTGACGACAAATCAATGAAATAGTCTTCATTGGAAAATATTTGAAAGTGTATATTCTCCGAGAGGGGTTGTTGGGGATGAAATTGTTCATAGTAGCCATACTTGACACTGACATCAACATTTTCAGCATTGAATAGATTCAATGAGGAAGTGATTGATGGATATGATTCCTTGTGGGGGAGTTAAGTCATCTTAAGAGAAGAAATCCTTCTTTGATCTAATAATATTTTTCTTTTTCTTCTTCTGCTTATTGGCCTTCGTTGTTTTATTCCTCAAAGTCCTTGTTGATGTCCTTTGCTTCCCGCCTGGGTGGAGACTGATGAGTGAATGACGCGAACGCATCCTTTTCAATCCCTCCCCATTTTGTCGAGATTTTAGTTGCTCACCAACGGCTCTTGCTGAAGATCTAATATTTTCCTTAACACTCTCCTTGAAATTCTTGCCCGACCCCCAGTCCTGTAGTGTGGAGGCAGCAAAATTTGATGCAGCAGGTACAAGATATTTTCTGGCAAGGGGTAGTGCAGAACGAAATAGCCTAGCAAACCAGCTACCAAGACCATAGCCAGACATTGTAGTACGACCCTTGTAGTAGTCCAATCCATTGCCTAATTGACGTGGACTCAAAGCACCAACATAACAATCGATATCGGGACGGACAAATGGAATTCTTCTATTGTTCATTTTAGGTGATTGTGCTGTCGTTGACAATGGGTCGAAAACGACATGTAATCACTGCTAAGCCTTTTGTTATTGCTAGAGGATCACCCAATTCACTTCTTAGTGTTAACTGGCAGAGTTCCAAATACGAAGTGTTTACAGGAACATACTGAAGATGCTTTATATTATAGTGATGAACAAGTTCATGAGTTGTTTTTCGTTCAAGAACACGTAGGAGGGGGACATTTGAATTACCGACTTTCGACGTTTCCACAAAGGATGCATAGAGAAATATGCGAGAGTCCGAGGCAAAACCAGGTGGATAATCAGCAAAAATAACTTGATTCATCCCGTAAACGGTGCCAGCATTTTTCCCATTGATCATATTCTGTTTAAAGCCAAGAACATCTCTCAGATTATCATTGAGAATAATTATTTCAGTGTCAACAGGTGAGGTAATGTAAATCCTATCATGTTCCAATGAATAATTAAAATGGAATTTTTGCATTCCTACGATATGAGATTTTTCTATTGATTGTACGACACAAATCTCCCATATTATCATATTCAATATATTTCAATTTGGCATGTGGATATTCACTAGATTTAAGTGCTTCAACCCATTCATAGTCGACAAAGAGTGTCCAATCGAATGGTATAACTTTTATATCATACACACGATCCTTTCTCAGGATGTCGTAGGTATTTTTGAGAATACAGTCGACAAGAGCCACTTCATATGCACCGTCAAATTTTATGGCAGGAGAGAGTTTTGTCCAAAAATCACTTGTCGTATTCAAGTCGTTGTAGAGGGGATCGGAAACGTTGGACATGAAAGTTACATAGAAATCATTGGGCATTGCCAATATCTTCAACACCGATCCAAGAATCAAAATCAGAGTTGTATCCTAGCCACCGAACAAGTAACTGTTTCTTACCCCTGCGAGTACGTGTCTTTAATATCTTTTTAATTTGACAGATTTCACTAGCATTTTTAAATTTTTGTAATTCATAGTCATAAAAGCCGCCGAGAATCTCTTAATCTTTGGTATCACGCAAGCGATAAGTTATGGGTTTAGTGTCTAGGATTTTTGCCACTTTAAAAAGTTCAGTGGACCACAAGTAATTCCCCTTTTCAAAAACATTAGTTGTTCTATTAATTCGAACAGTATCACCAACATTGAATTTATTTTTCTTCTTGACATTTGATTCATTGGAATATTGTTTAAGAAAGATGTCAATTGTATCATGATCAGAATGATGAACTTCCGTTGGCGTAGAGTTGGGCAATGATCGATGAGGTCGTTGATTATAAATCAACATGATTTTATCTAGATCATGAATAAAAGTCGATGTATTTTTCAATGTACAATATCTTGAAATTAAAAGTCGAATAGTTCTTATCAATCGTTCAGCCAATGCAGCCTTTATAGGACTGTGACTATGATAGAGCAGTGTACTATATGTCTCTAGTACTTTTGCAACATGAGGATTAACAAATTCACCACCGCGATCCGTTTGAATTTTTTTATATGAATCCTGTTCGAGAATACTTTCAATGGCCTGAGCAACTTCAACACCTCTCTTTGATCGCAATGGAATTGCATATGCATAGCGACTAAAAACACTGATTGCAAGTAGAATGTACTTGTACGGTGTATTGTGACGTCTTTGAAGCTCATCTAGAGTCAGGAGATCTGCTTGCATTATATGCAATGGGTAAAAGGCTTTAGTTTTTCGATATTGATTGGCACGAAGTCTATGATTTCTATGCAGAGTGTAACTTGATTCATTTTGTAGATAGTCTTGTACACTTTTAGTGTGAACACCCGTGACTTTGGAAAGAGTGGTGGGGGAACTTAAACTCCCCGCCTCACCAATATTTTCATAGACACCTTTCAGAACTTCAGCCATTTTGAACGTAAACACGTTGTGTAATGTCCGCTACCCTTTTGTATACTGGCTGTTGGCGGTGATGGTGGTGACGTTGACTTGATACGTCTTCGCTTTTGTCTAGCTATCAGTGGTGTGCTAGTATTTTCCAAAATTGATTTAAAATCTTCTTTTTCAAGTTCATATTTTAATGGTGTCAATGTTGATGATGATGATGATGCATGTTCATTTAATTTTTTTAGAATTTGTCTATTGCTAATAAGACTTTTGGGGAAGTTTAACGTATTTAAAAAGTTGTATAGATGAGTGTCAAATGATAATAGTCCTTTACGATTTGTAACCATGTCATACATTAAATCAAGTAGATTATAGCTCTTGCCCTGAATTATAATCCTTTCCCCATTGCTCTCAACTTGAATTGGACCACTTTCCAAGAGATAGGTTAGGAGTCGTTTACTTTGTTCACGATATGAGTGGGGCATTAGATTTCCAATTTTCAATACAATTGAATCCAATTCCTCCTTCTTTAATTGTGTTCCAGCAGCAGCAGACTCTTGAGGAGATGATTCTTTTTTGGGATCAGCAGTGGGCTTCGATCGATAGGACTTGTGTTTGTCCACTCAGCGAAGTGCATCTTGAAGTAAAAGCAGTTTTTTTATCATCCTCAATAGTTTCATTGTCAAGGAATTTACTCAGATTGTCCTCAAAGTGTTCCACGGGTGAGAGAGCGAGTTCTATTGGAGTCAATTTATAGGGTTTTGCCATTCTCTAGAGAAAACTGTTTACATGTCCTGCAATTATTGGCAGCAAAAGTGTGAAAAAGCTGCCGCCTGCCTGAAGAAGTCGTTTCCTTTTAAAATTCTTTCCTTTCTTTTTAGAGGCCAATGTAAGTACAATGGAACGATGTTGCTTTGCCTGTTGCTTAACTACTTCTGGCAATTGAACATTACCCTCGGTCAAATTTAAACAAAGTTCAGATATTAGATTAATGAAATCATTGTCAATACCATGCTTGAGTATTGCTTTTCTAAGCTGAGGTTTTGAAGTGCTTAGAACTGAAAACAAATGTCTATTTTCATGTAGTTTCTTCAGTGTCATGATAGCGACTAATAGGTCTTTTTAGCGTTCACGGGGAGATATACTGTAATTTCATTGTCGAAAATATCTGTGACTACACGCAGATCCTCGGGTGTATTTTGATTAAGATCCAATAGGATATAACCGTGGGGTTTATTAGTTGCCTGATTGTATGCTGAGAGCAGAAATTTAGGGGCACCTGGATAGATTTGTTTATTGAGTGTTATTAGCGAGCTAGGATCACGAACAACTCTGTAGATGACATAGTAGGTGCAGTTCAAAGCAAGTGTTCGCATACATTTGCTCTGATGAAAGAGATTGTGTAGAACCAGAGTAACGGAAATCTGTTCATGATGAGAGCGAACAGTGAACAATTGCAGCATTTGCTGGAACCATTGTTCAATAGATTCAGCCAGATCGTCAATGATCAGCCAAGAGTTTGGTTCAATAATGCTGAAAACATCAAGTCCCTGTATGAATTGTATCTGCACCAATCCCATGGCAGCAATTGCTTTTATTTTATCGTATGACTCCTGCCAAATACTATAGCAATAGTATATTTTTTTCGGCTTTTCCACAAACATTTTATCACAATTTTTAATTATTTTAGTTAAGAGTGTTGTTTTGCCCGACATTGAGGGCCCACACAGAAACGATCTGAATGGTATTTTAAATTGATACATGTTCCCTTCAACATTTCACCTGGACAACTAACTGTAGACCATAATTGTCTAATGACTAAATAATTTCCCCGCTACTACTCTGCTCTTCAAGAAGAATAAGACGAATAAAGAATCATATTTTCTTTTATTATATACATAAAAAAGTAACAATACTTAAAAAAGCACATTAAACATGAAAAAATACACTTTTTTTAAAATTTACTTATAATAAAAAAAAAATACAACATTTACATGGGCACACAGAGAGAAAAAACACTTGAATACTTTTTTTTTGCTTATTTATAGAGAAAAAAATACAGCATTAAATTAGAGAGCACTTGAAAAAAAAATATCACTTTTTTTTGAATGAAACATTTACAAAAAAAATCTGCTCTAAGTCAAAAAGGATAACTTTGATAGCGGCGGTGCGCCCCCCGCTGGCGGAGGCCGCCCCCCCCCCGGGCCGCGAGGCCCCCTCCCCCCCCCCCCCCCCCCGCGGCCGCGAGGCCCCCACCCCCAAAGGTTTTAGGAAATAATTTACAGGACTTTATTTAAACCGAGACTTTCCCTATGGGTAACACATTCGGCCCGGTCTGATGTTAAATAGTGTCCAAGGGAGAGGGTAGTCACACCATCTTGACAAACATAGACCTTGTCGGAAATGGTACTCATGGCAATTTTTTCTACATTTACAGTAAAGTTCTTGTATTTGAGAGAACGAATTGCCAGCAATTTGGCTCGTGGAATTGTATTTTGAACAATACAATTCCTATAACTGTCCATGTCGAAATTATTATCCACATAGCGCGTGGGTACTCCTTTGCAACGTTTCTTGATTTCCTCGTCGTGTGTCTGTATAAAGTACACCTTCGGACCTACAAACATACCACGGGAAATCAAGTCGCTTCCCGTTTCTGATTTAAAAAATAAAAGCTGATTTGGTGCCCGACGTTTCACTAGCTCAGGGTAAAGACCACCCCAATTAGTGTAGTCCATTCGTGAGCTGATAATTTTACCGTGCGCCAAATCATCAATTAGATTTGGGTTTTTACTTTTAACAGTAGAGAATCCGTATCCCCGTAACAGACCTCTACTTGCCCCTTTTCCGGCCACTGTACCCTAGCCACATTGTAGTAGAATTCCAACATGAGCTTTTTCGAGATCTCCAAGATCGCACTGCCTGCAGCAATATTTTTATTCAAGACAATGCGTCTTTTTTCCTATTCAAAAGTACCATGTCCGGGCCAATGATTGTGAAGGAAGTGTAATTTGGATCGGCAATAATTCGAGCACATTGTTCAGGATCGGTCACGACGTCACAACGATTCCTATTACGAACACTCTCACACATTTTGCCGAAAGCTGAATTCAAAATGAGTTTATAAATTTCTTTTTCAGCCTTCGTCTGTGCTTCAGAACGTTTGTTGACAAAAGTGTCAACAAATGTTTTCAAACAGGGTTTTTGACTAAACTGGAGTGCTCTGTGAACCTTTGTGACGTTGAAACCGTTGTTGCACATCCATTTTAAAGCTACATGATGTACAACTATGTTTTTTTCGGCAGAAGGTCAGCAATAAGTTTTTGTTTTGAAGGTGTCCAATGCAATCCATCCGCCTCGACTAAACGCCTATTGCGAGGACTCAAAGAGTCCTTAGTCACAGGTCTATTGATGCAAGGGAAAACAAAATCCTTTACTGAATCGTGAAGCTCGACTGGTATCTCTCCATCAATTTCAAAAAACCATCCAACCGGTCCATTCTCCTCAACACTGTCAATGTAGGGGAAATGGGGAGCTTGAGGGTCATTGAGCCATTTATAGTCACCGCAAGGTAGTGCATAATGGGACATGGCCGAGGGGTAGAGAGAATTCATATCAAGGAAAACTGCATCCGATTTTGTCCCCGTCTTCTCTCCTGTTGGATCAGTATCCAAGATACGATCCCCGTGAAAAACAACCCCCCCCCCTCATTGATCTTTCTATGAACAGATGCTGATCAATGTCTGTGATTAGCCCAATTTTTTCCCCACTAATTTTTAGGATGAGGTCCATCACTAGATGAAGAGATGAAAAATAATAGCCCAAATCAAGATTAAACTCCTCATAGATTTTGTCCGTATTTTTACACATAATTTCTAACAGAGTTAACACGTCACTCTACAAATACAGCTTGCAGTAGTCAAACCCATTTTTACACCCTCCCTCTGTCCAAACTTTTTTAGCAAAACTGTATTCCTCGGGGGTGCAACTACGATCGTGAAGACTGTCATAAAACGATTCAATTGGAGGAATAGTTTCCTCGGCGAATCTCGACATGGAACAATAATATTCATAAGGATATATACCCTTGACCGTTAACAAATCATATAAATCATTTGGAAATTGTTGCTTGAGAAGGGGGAAAGCATTGCAACCGTCATCGTTTTTCTGCACTTGAATTAATTCGCTCAATGATTTGGGGAAAAAAATGTATGAATCTAAATAGCGAATTTTATTCGTGTACTCAACGTCGGCTTCAACAAATTTCCACATAAATTCCAAAACAAGCAACTTTTCCGCTGATTTAGGTATGATTTTGTAGGTAAAGCTGTTTATCACCCATGCATCATCTATTGTTCCATTTCTTTGAAGATGCGCCAATGCTGGTTGCACATACTTTAGATCGTAGTTAGCATTATGTATAAAAACAGGAAGAAAAGTTGCTGTTTAATTTTTAAATTACATGAATTGTGAGCCTACCCCCGAAAGTTACTTTTTCCCGTTGAATTGGGGTCAATAAGGTGATTGTGGTCCTGGACCGCGTCTTTTGGGGCAAGGGCACCCCTACATACCCAGCAAATTGTCCCCTTTTCCAACGCCAGTTGCTCTTTATCTGACAATGTCATCGGGTAATTGGTGTGACGTAATCGTGAAATTGCCCCGTTCGCTGTTTTTATTAAAGAAACCAATAACTTTTCCATGCTGCCCTCCTCATCCAAAAAACTCTAGTAAAAAAAAACTCTTCCAATTGCATTTTATTGTTGGAATCGCGACGAGCGTGTGCGTAGGAACACGCAACTAGTTTGTGTTCCTTGACTATATTTGGCCTTGATGGATCTGATACCTCAACCAGTCTTGTTTCACAATCCAAAGACACTTTATCAACTTGTAGCAGGGAATTTTTTTAAATTTTTAAATTGTAAAGTGTCTTTGCCTTCTGCCGGCATTTCAATTCTTTGATTCCCATGAATTTTGCAATGCCCCATGTGATCTGAGAATTTTCGCTCAGATCTAAATGGGGAAAGGCACATGGGGCAATAGAAACGTTCTCCTTTCTTCACACCTTGAGATAAGAGTCGACTTATTGCTGTAACGGGGAAAAATGACCATAAGAATTTACATCTTTGGGAGGTTCGTAAATAACCCATACCCAATTTTTAACATTTTCCACCATCGGTGTACTCACTGAATACAAAACCCCTTTTTTATTTGGTTTTTTCCCCCATCTACAAATTCAGTGTCATACTGGAGAACAACCACCCCCACCCCAAGATTTTCATTTGCTTTTTCAAATATGCTTGTTTCTTTCAAGGACACCGGATACTTTCCCTCTAAACAGTCAAAATTTACTTTAGGGAAATTTTTCCCACCGTTACGTGCAAGTCCGTCGAGGTTTTTCATTGACGATTCTTTTTTTAATGTTTTATGGGCTGCCGCTAAAAATGCATACTTAAAACATTGCAGACCCGTGTCAAAATTGAAACCTTGAACCCCTTTGGTAGCCGACAAATCTGGGTGGCATTTTATTCGTCGAGCAGCCCCCGCCCCCCTTAAAATAAAGTTTTTTTTAAATCTACTGAGATTCAGATCCATGCGTTCAATGTATAAAATTGTGGACCCACTTCCTCTCTCATTAAACGTGTCCAAAGTTGATATTAATTTATTCACCCAGTTGAAAAAGTTATCTTCGAATTCATTTAGACCTGGTAAAAAGTCTGGTTGCCAGTTGAAAAATGAAAATAAAAAATATCCCCGGTTGTCCTCTTTTGTAAATAAACTTTTTGATTCACTGATGCTTTAATTCCCCCTTGACCCCCCCATTTCTGAATCTGAATCTCAATTTTTGCTCGAATTCCTTCGATATAGCTATGGAGAACTTTCACAGGGTCAGTTAAAATAATGCCCGCGTTTTCCTCGGGAGGGTTAAAATCTACCCTATATGTTTGCAAATGACTTAGAGCAGACTCTAACAAATAAAATTCACGCAATTCCGGGGACATAGCACTATTTTCATGTGCCTATTTGTACAGGATCTAATTCACTAATAGTAAAGTTATCGTTAAAAAAGTCCCCGGAAAAATTAGGCCCAACAATTTGCATTGTTGTACCATTAAGTGGAATGGTGGAGGTTGACTCAGAATTGTCAATACTCCTGGTCTCTTCAACTGCAATGGTTGGAGATGACATGAGATCCCCTAGTACATATTCCAAGGTGTTTGGGGACAATTGATCAAACCAGCCTCTATTGTCTTGCGATGTAATTTCTTTACGAGGACCCGGTTCAGTTACATCGCCTATATGTTCATGCATAAATCTATCTACCCAGTCCGAATCCTCTCACATATCAATATCACAATTTAAGTCGTCTAGGCTAGCTATGTCCCCAAAAATATCGTTAAGAGAACTACCTTGCCATTCCATATTATCTACAACTAATGCAGGTTCGTCTCTAAATTCCATTGGCGGTGATAGAATTGGCCCTGTAATTTCCGATGTTTCATCATCCAACGGCAGTGGTATTTCATTAATCTGTAGAAAAAAGGTTTTATTTTCCATGTGAAATAACCATTATTTTTTTTATAAAGTTAATAAACTATGTTAATTTTTTCATAGTCATTGTCCCGCCACCTGAACAATTAAAAGAAGAAAAAAAGTTACATTGGTCTATGTCTTTCATAGTGACAATTGAACATGTTAAAAATATATATCGTTTTAGTCAGGAAAATGAAGTTTTATTCTTAGAGGATAAGTTAGAACAAGAGAATGATATATAAAACTAATGGTTTTATTCAAAAAAAATTTTCAGAATAAAAATGCAAAATAGGGATCCATCTCTAGTGCTTGTCCCTCTTGATTATAATTCTCAATAAAATTCGACCATCGTTCAACCGATGCAGTATGTTCTATGAAGCATTGTTCTTCAGCTTCGGTTAATGGCCATGAATCCCATACATTGGTTGCTGGTGTTGGTGTAACTTTCTCGACAATCCGAATTTTCCTTTGTCGTTTAGCAACGGATTTGATTGAAGTGTCGGATGTAGTTAACCTGGACTAAATAAATCTCTGTAAGCAAAGAACTTTTTTCCCCTTCCATATCAATCATTAAAGTACAATTAAAATGTTGGATGATCCTTTTTAGGGCTCCGAGGGGGACCTTAGGGGACTGAGAGCTTCCTTTGGAGTAGAAGGATTGGTGCTCTTTCGAGTTGGGATAGAGGACTTCACAATACCATTCAAATAGAACTTGTGTATTATAACGACCCTAGAGTTTCAGTCTCAAATCCTTTTCGAAAACAACTTTTAAGAATCCTTTTTCTCGTGTGAATATCTTATCGAAGATAAAAATCCAGTTATTTGAAAGTCACTTTCGTAGCGAGCAAGCGATTAAGGTTCAAATTTTATACTAATAGGATTAAAATTCAACCTTCTCGATGGGACATTTGATAAGAGGACACACACAAAGCTTAATGCAAAAGATTAACCTAGTTCAAGAGCGGTTGTTCAACTGTCAACAATGAAATAGTAATTTGTTTATATATATATATATATATATATATATATATATATATATATATATATATATATATATATATATATATATATATATATATATATATATATATATATATATATATATATATATATATATATATGTATATATATATATATATATATATATATATATATATATATATATATATATATATATATATATATATATATATATATATATATATATATATATATATATATATATATATATATATATATATATATATATATATATAGAAGTTGTTTAATGAAATAATCGGATTTTTTGCATTAGAAAACATCTTGGTTAAAAGAGAAATTACAGGTAAAGTTTTATAAATCTATGATAAGCTATTTGCTACTTCTGTGTTTTATAACCACTCTTTTATATATTGCTAATATGGTTAATGAAAGAAAATGAAATAGGATTATTATTATAGAATAGTTTAGAAACAAATTTAAGTTTTACTCATCAAAAGTTATGCAGTTGAGAAAAAATTTGTCTTATTTTTGAAAAAAATACGGAAAAGAAAAAAAAATATATACATTTACAAGTTCTGGCTGCACTTTTACATCAGAAGTCCCTGGCAAGGCATGAAGAGGAGTGTTCCCTCCATCTTGATCAGATGAGGCTGACTCGAATTTCTTACCAGGTTGCATAGAGACTCCTGGCTGGTCCAACGAACGTGTATTGGAATTAGCAAATCTGATTACTGTTGGCCTTGCAGCTTGCATTGATGTGATATCATCCCATCTTAGTCTCTTTTCAGAGGGAGGGCATGAATCCACCTCAACATCCTTAAAAAAAGAAGAAAAATTTAGTAATAAGCCCTCTTTTACAGATAAATTGCCCTCTAAAGTTTATTCTGGTGTTTGTAGCACTTTAGAAATATTTAAAAAGCTTCTTAAGTAAAATTTAGAAAATTTTGAGTTTGGAGGGAAGGGAAGGAGGGAAGGGTGATTTCAAAACATCTGCCCATAATATATTTTGACCTATAAAGTCAATTCTGATGTTTGTAGTGCTCTATGTCTTAAAGCTTTACAAATATTTAAAAAAGCTTCTGAAGTAGAATTTTGGAAAATTTTGAGTTTGGAGGGAAGGAGGATTTCAAAAACATCTCCCCATAATATAATTTGACCTATAAAGTTGATTCTGATGTTTGTAGTGCTATAACAATTAGCACTTTAGAAATATTTAAAAAGCTTTTAAAATAAAATTTTTGAAAATTTTGAGTTTGGAGGGAAGGGGGATTTTAAAACCCTCTTCCCGTGATATAATTTGACCTATAAAGTCGATTCTGAAACTTGTAGCGCTCAATCTATTAGTGCTTTAGAAATATTTAAAAAGCTTTTAAAATAAAATTTTTTGAAAATTTTGAGTTTGGAGGGAAGGGGGATTTTAAAACCCTCTTCCCGTGATATAATTTGACCTATAAAGTCGATTCTGAAACTTGTAGCGCTCAATCTATTAGTGCTTTAGAATGCCTGCTACTTTTTACAAATCAATATTTTTCTGCTCAAATGTTCCTTCGCGTACATACATTCATCATACTGAACAGCCTTGGGAGCCCTAGTATGCTACCTAGGCTTGAATATGCTTTAAACAATTAATAGCTTAATAAATACATCTTTCAAAATTTCACTTTGAAGGACGAAGATCGCAGAAACAGGTTTCAATTCATGACAATGAGCCAAGATATTACCTGCTAAGCTTTGGAAATTGCTGTATTGTTAAGAGGGATTACGTGAAACGCCACAGTTTGAACGAAATAACTAAAACTAAAAAATTATGATCGTAACACAGCAATTGAGGGAGTGGGTTTTTGTTTTACATAATAGAAAAAAGCATACTTAGCGTTTTCTATCGAATATAATCATTATATTTTAAGATTTTGTATTGTTGGAGGGAAGGGGGGGGGGCTAAGTCCCTCCTGAAATTTGAATTTACGAGTAAAACGATTTTTTTTTTTTTAGCATTTTCAAAAGAGATATCTTAACCAACCTTTGTGATTTGAACGAAATTCGAACTTTAGTGTAAAGAGCAAGATATTGAGGAGGGAGGTGACCTTTCATATCTGTCGAAACTAATATGCAAATTCTATTTTAATTTTTCATATACAACGAGCCAAAATCAAAGTGAACATGCCTCTCTTTTTTTGAATATTTACTAAAATTGAAATACATGGACCGTTTAATATTTAAAAGAAGGAAGCTTTTTAAAAGAGGTAACAACACGGTGAAAAAAAGTGTAGGGAAGGAATTTCTTCCTTAACTTAAGGGCGAGACAATTTCTTTTTATTATAATAATGAGAAAATTTTACTCACCAGAAGCTGCTTAGAATATTCCATATCTATGTAAATGATCGCAAAAATACCGATACTGATAGGTTGAATGAACTATTCAAACTGTTGAAAATCCTTATCTGAAAGCTGAATATATACAAAAAATAATTGAATATATTAACAGCTAAACAAGACGCGCTGGTTTTCTAACACGGGGTTTACCCTAAAAAGACATGTATACCATAAACTAGAAATCTAGTCCATGTAAATTGCGTCAGAACAACTTGTCCTTCATAACACGTTATGCAAAGCTTCTATAGAATAACGTTGAAGTTGCTTTAGCTTCCATATAATCCTGAAGGCCATGTGAGGGAGCTCTGAATCTCTTTGAAAAGGTGTATACAAGGTCCAGAATAACATTGAAATTGATATAGCTTCGTCAGAAGTATAATTTTGATTACTACTAATGTCCAGGCAGCCCATAGTTTGTGTAATCACTTGTTTAACTTCAAATATCACCGCGGAATAATTTTATGGGTGCTAGGGAAAAATCTGAATACGGTTAGATTTGGAATTGAAATAGAAATGAACTTCAGAATTTCATATTTTTTAAATCCAAAAAGTCTACCCCCCCCCCCCATAAAAAAGCCAGAGAATATTGCTCAAAACTGTGACCGATGAAAACCAAGAGAAAATACCCAAACTGTTTTGCTCCAACGAGCACATCGAAGATTCTTTTTACAGATAAGCTTTTAAATTTTTGTGAGGAATTTCTTTTTTAAGGTTTAAATAAGAAAATCTGTAAAAATTACAGTATGCAGCACAAGGACATACCCGGGGGGGAGGGGGCTCAAACAAGTTTCCAGCAAATACGTTCTAAGCTGTTTGAAATTTCTATTGTATTTTCGGGTAAAACCACTATCTGATATTTCTTATAAAATACTAAAACTATTAACAAATTAGTTGAAAAAATACGTTCTACTTTAGCGTATGACTAATTTTCGATATTTTTCGGAGGAGGAAACTTCAGTTTCGAGTACGTAATAAAATAAGCAAATTACTTGTAAAAACCAATTGCGTATGAGCATATGAGTAACATCTGAAATATATCTTGTTCAGTTTCTTTTTTGGTCAACAGAAGAAATTTCCGTTCCGAGTAAAATCGTTAAAGGTTATTTGAAAAAAAGTTGTGCTGACCAAAATTGTGTGATATTTGACTTTTTTTTTAGATTTCAGCTATGAAACAGTTCGTGGTAACGAACTGTAAGTAAAGAGTGACCCGGTTCAATAGTAACCGAAACTCTAAAAAAAGGAATTTTGATACCAATAGATACATCAAAAGAATTCAACTTTTATGCTGATTTCAAATATATAAGTTTCATCAAGTTTAGTCTTACCTATCGAAAGTTACCCACCTGAAAAAATTTGCCTTATTTTTGAAAAAAGGGGGAACATCGTCTAAAAGTAATAGAAAATTAATAAAATCACGCCATCAGATTCAACGTATCAGAGAACCCTACTAGAGAGGTTTCAAGCTTCTATCTGAAAAAAATGTGGAATTTTTTTTTTGCCAGAAGAAAGATCACACGGATTCATGTTTATTTATTTTTTTTTTCTCCAGAGGTGATCGTATCTACCCAGTGATCCTGGAATATCGCGGGAGAGCTCATTCTAACGGAAATTAAAAGTTCTAGTGCCCATTTTAAGTGACTAAAAAAATTGAAGGCAACTAGGTCCCCTCCGGCGCTCATTTTTCCCAAAGTCATCCGATCAAAATTTTGAGATAGCCATTTTGTTCAGCATGGTCAAAAAATATAATAAGTATATCTTTGAGGATGACTCAATCCCCACACTCCCCAGAGGAAGGGCTGCAAGTAATGAACTTTGCCCAATATGTACACATAGCTTTGGTTATTGGGAAGTATACAGACGTTTTCAGGGGGATTTTTTTCTGTTAGGGGGGGGGGATCAGGGGTTACGTGAGAACATCTTTCCAAGGAGGAATTTTTCATGGGGGAAGGGACATTGCTATGAATGGGGCGCCAGATTTCCCAGCATTGTTTAAAAAAACGATCTGAAATTAAATAAAAAAAAACAAGTTTTCAACTGAAAAACTCTTCAACTGAAAACTTTTCAACATCAAAATTTAAAACGAACAGAAAATATTACGTATGTGATTGTGTTCGCCTCCTAGTCTACCTCACTCTTTATGCTTTTTTTTTAAAGTACTTTCATAAGAGCTATGTATTCTAATTAACGGACTATGTGATTAAGGGGTCATTCTTAAAGAATTGGAAAAAATCGAACTTTAGCGTTAAGAGCGAGGTATTGACTAGGGGGGCAAACCCCCCTAATATGCGTAGTAAACATATACGAACATAGAAGTTCGTTACGTAAGTTAGTTCATAAGTTACGTATATTTATTAATAATAAAAAGGTTCGTAAATAAAATTAAACAACTTTCGAGAAAGCCATTTAGACAAAAAAAAGCAAAATTAATATGAAAATTTCGTTTTAATTATTCATGTACGGTGAGCCAAAATCACAACCTGCATTTATTCAAAAAAGTTCAGAAATTCAATAAAAAAAACAAGTTTTTTTTAACTGAAAGTAAGGAGCGACAATAAAACATAAAACGAACAGAAATTATTCCGTATATTAAAGCGGCTGTCCCCTCCTCAACGCCTCGCTCTTTACGCTAAAGGTTTTTTAATTGTTTTAAAAAATAGAGTTTTGAGAAAGAGTAAAACTTTAGCATAAAGGGCGAGGCGTTAAGGAGGAGACAGCCCCTTTCATATACGGAATAATTTCTGTTTGTTTTACGTTTTAATGTCGCTCCTTACTTTCAGTTAAAAAAAAACTTGTTTTTTATTTAATTATGGAGGAAAGAACGAGTTTTGAGCAAATAAGCTCTAGGCTGTTCGATGAACCTAGGACATTTTACAGTAAAACTAATATCTGATATTTCTTGTTCTCAGTTTTTCTTTGTACCAACATTGAGGAAGAAACTTCCGTTTCAAGCCAGAGCAAGAGACCACAGTTATTTTGAGTCACATAGGCCTACTTTCTGTATGTTGGTTTAGCAAAATCAGATGATTTCATATTCAAAGAAAGATATCACGCACTAATTACAACCACTATTTGACAGAAAACATGACGTCACATTCTACCCACAAGATGCATTCATAAGATAGGATGACGTCATGTTAAAAAGAAAGCTATATCCATAGGAGTAATGTTCGCGTCACTTCAGTTTTTTGCGATCTGTAGAAGAGAAAGGTACTAGTCGGATAGAAGTACAGCAACATATTCAACAATAATATTTATACATCCCTTTTTAAGGTCCTCTTTTGAGCCAACACGGAGGAAGTAACATCCGTTTCAAGTAAGTAAGTTATGAATTATTTGAAAAAAAAAATATTCAGGGTTTAGGCAAATATTAAAAATTTCCTCTTCAGATTCTCTTTTAAGTCAATGTAGAGGAAGAAACTTTCGTTTCGAGTATATAAGTAACAAATTATTTGAAAAAAAACTTTAGGTCTAGCATATAGTTAATACTTAAAATTTCCCTTTCCATTGGGAGCATTCCGCGCCGCGATTATTATTATCAATGATGTTTGATATTTTGGACTGAAATTTGTTCCACGCCACCAAAATAAAATAAGGGAGGAGGGCTCCACCGAATAATAATTTCTGTTCCGTGTTTGTAAAATAATGAGTTATTTTTTATTCTAGTCAGGAGTTGAATTAAAAATGAGCGGGACGTAATAAATCTTATCCAAATAGAAAGTTCATATATTTCTGTACAATAATACACTTGAATATCTTGAAATTAATGTGTATGAATATATTTTCTCATAGATTTAGTTTAATATTTTTTAATCATGAAGGATGATTAACATTTTATACAGATATCTAGAGTACAAACCGCCAAGGGCATATCCAGGATTTTTGTTTCGGCGGGGGGGGGGCATAGGTTTAAAAACACATAAAAATTTGTTTATATATATGCTGTTACATTTTCAAGACTCGGACAAAACTTCCGGGGTGTGGGTTCAAACCCGGTAGCTCCCCCCCTAACTGAATGAGGCTTTGAAATCCACTCTACTTGACTTGAAATTAGCTTGCTAGCATATCTCAACCAAAATCCTTTGATATTAGCCAACATCTGACTATAGTTTGACTGAACTAAAAGTATCTCCATTCAATGGGGTAAACACCAACTTTTGGCTGATGCACATTTATAGCATTTTAATAATGAGACTCATTGCTAGACCTAATTCTATCTTGTAAAGAAGGAGTTAGATAAGATAAGATATTTATTTCAAAAAGACAAGCCCACAAAGGGCCAAATTCAGGCTTCGGAGTCGACAATACAAATGGTTGTACCAAAACTGGCAAAAATGCAAAAAACAACAACAAAAAAGAAAATCATAATGAACAATCAGTTAAAAGTCAATAATTAAACTGTAAAAAGTCAATTAAAAAGTTAAAAGATAAAAACTGGTCGAACTAAACTTACAGAAATACAAATCAGAAAAGAATTAAAAGGGACATCAAAAAAGGGAGGGGGGGGGCAAAATAAACGAATAAATACAAAAAAAATAACGAGACATAAATACATATAAACTAAAAGGGACACTAAAACAGTGTCAATAATTCAACTGCAGGAAGTCAATAAAAGAGTTAGAAAGATAAAAACCGGTCGAGAAAGATGGGGGGGAGTGGACAAAAATAAACAAATAAACAGAAAAGAAGAAAACGAAATATGAAATATATAAAAATCACCGGGGGAACTAAAACAAAAAATGAGGGGGGGGAGCAAAAGAGTGCAAGAACCTGGGCAGCACCATCAGCTAATAAAAAGAGAGAGAGAGAGAGAGAGAGAGAGAGAGAGAGAGAGAGAGAGAGAGAGAGAGAGAGAGAGAGAGAGAGGAGAGAGAGAGAGAGAGAGAGAGAGAGAGAGAGAGAGAGAAACTAGTGGGGTATTTTATTCATTTTTCTGAAATGAATGGGACAAAAGCTTTTTCTTATCTGGAAGTAACGTAGCGAATGGGGGACAAAATAGGGATGGGCTCAGAAACAGCTCAAGGCACCCGTAATCCGGATGGAGAGTGACGTTTGAGGAAAATACTTGCCATCCAAGGGTTTGTTATTGCATTTTTTGCAAAACGGAGGCACAACAAAACCCTCCATCTCTCAAGGGTTTCCAAACTAGCTTTTTTTTTTAGGAGCAGAGAGTATGGCACCTTGCCTTCTTTGAAAATTATTCGCAAAACTCTTTTTAGAATTGATTAATTTTTTCCGATTCTTCGTGAGAGATACCAGGGTGCCAAACTGGACAAGCATATTCTAGATGCGAGTAGACAAAAGACGTGCAAATCCTTAAGGAGTGGGAAGGGGGAGACGCTAAATTTATTTAGGAGCTTAAGGAAGGCGATAGACACATTAGCTCTATAGATGATGTTTAGCGTGGATATCCCACTTTAAATTTAAAGAAATTGTGACACCGAGTAGTTTAAATGAGGACACAGAAATTTCAGGAGGGATAGGATTAAGAAAACAGGGCGAGGATTTGAGGAAACAAATCAGCATTATCATGGACTTAGAGGGGTTTACTGTCATGTCTAAGTCCAAAGCCTCGTCTCCAATTTCATTGAGGATATTCATAGGGTCGCTTATTAAATTTCTGAAGCAAGTTTCAACAACCGTTAGGTCATCAACAAATTTCCATCGGTCAGGCAATTCCTTTGCGAGGCTGTTGATCATGACTGCCAAAAGGAGGGGGACCTAGGATTGTACCTTGGGATATGGCATTGTGGACAGGTAGAGGACTTAAATAAGGATTCTGGTATTTGACAACCTGCAATCTATTTGTTAAGAAGGAGTAAGTGATCAATATTGAACTCGCTGACAAGATTCTCAATTAAAATATTGTGGTTAACAAGGTCAAATGCTTCCTGAAGGTCGATGGAAATTAAATTTAGCCAGGAATTAGGCTTTTCGAGGGAAAAATCTGTAAAAATTACAGTATGCAGCTACAAAAATATACCCTGGGGGAGGGGGATCAAATAACTTTCCAGCAAATACATTCTAAGCTAATTGAAAAAAACTATTATATTTTCTATTAACAACAATAACTGACATTTTTTTAAATAAATACTGAAACTATAAGAAAATTAGTTGAAAAAATATGTTTTACTTTAGCTTATGACTAGTGTTTGACATTTGTTGGAGGAAGAAACTTTAGCTTCGAGTACGAAATTAAATATGAAATTAAGGAATCTGGCTAAGTATGTTGATGAAGGGCTGATACGTAAGTAAGTTATAAATTATTTAATAAAATATTCCCAAGCACATGACTAATATTTAATATTTTTCTTATTCAGGTCCCCTTTGAGTCAACATGGAAAAAAAAATTTAGTTTCACGTATGTAAGTTATAAATTATTTGAAAGGAATTGTTCTTAAGCATATGACTAATATTTGATGTTTTTCTTTTTTAGGTTCTCTTTGAGTCAACACGGAAGAAAACAACTTCAGTTTCACGTAAGTTATAAATTATTTGACAAAGATTGTTCTTAAGCATAAGAATAACATTTTATTTTATTTTGAATATTATTTATTATTTTCAATATTTGTTTTTCTTTTTCTTTTTCAGGTTCCCTTTGATTCAACATGGAAGTAACCAGTTGCAGTCTCACGTAAGTAAGTTATAAAATATTTGAAAAAGTTGATCTTAAGTATATGACTAATTTTTGATAATTTTCTTTTTTAGGTTCACTTTTAGTCAACAGAGAAGAAAACAACTTCAGTTTCACGTAAGTATGTTATAAATTATTTTAAAAAGGCTGTTCTTAAGCATATGACTAATATTTTTTTTCAGGTTCCCTTTTAGCCAAAATGGAAGAAAACAACTTCATTTTCATGCAAGTAAGTTATAAACTATTAAAAAAAATATTCCTAAGCACAAGACTAATATTTGATAATTTTTATTATTAAGGTCCTCTTTGAATCATCATAGAAGAAAACAACTTCAGCTTCACGTAAGTAAGTTATAAATTATTTGAAAAAGTTTGTTCTTAAGCATATGACTAATATTTCTTTTTCTTTTTCTTTTTCAGGTTCCCTTTGAGTCCACATGGAAGAAAACAAATTCAGTTTCATATAAGTAAGTTATAAAGTATTTAAAAAAAAAATATTCCCAAGCACATGACTAATGTTTGATCTTTTTCTTTTTCAGGTACCCTTTGAGTCAATATAGAAGAAAACAACTTCAGCTTCACGTAAGTTATAAATTATTTGAAAAAATATTCCCAAGCACATGACTAATATTTGATATTTTTCTTATTCAGGTCCCCTTTGAGTCAACATGGAAAAAAAAAAATTAATTTCACGTAAGTAAGTTGAAAATTATTTGAAAGAAATTGTTCTTAAGCATATGACTAATATTTGATATTTTTGTTTTTCAGATTCCCTTTGAGATAACACGGAAGAAAACAACCTCAGTTTCACGTAAGTAAGTTATAAATTATTTGAAAAAGATTGATCTTAAGCATAGGAATAATATTTTATTTTATTTTTTTTATTATTATTTATTATTTTTAATATTTCTTTTTCTTTTTCATGTCCTCTTTAATTCAACATGGAAGAAAACAGCTGCAGTTTCAAGTAAGCAAGTTATAAAATATTTGATAAAGTTGATCTTATTCCCAAGCGCATGACTAAGATTTGATATTTTTCTTTTCCAGGTACCCTTTAAGTCAACATAGAAGAAAACAACTTCAGCTTCACGTAAGTTATAAATTGTTTGAGAAAATAATCCCAAGCACATGAATAATATTTAATATTTTTTCTTATTCAGGTCCCCTTTGAGTCAACATGAACAAAAAAAAACAATCGTTTTCAGGTTCGCTTTGAGTCAACATGGAAGAAAACAAATTCAGTTTCACGTAAGTAAGTTATAAATTATTTGAAAAAGATTGTTCTTAAGCATCTGACTAATATTGTTATTCTTTTTCTTTTTCAGGTTCCCTTTGAGTCAACATGGAAGAGAACAAATTCAGTTTCACTTAATTAAGTTATAAATTATTTTCAAAAAATATCCCTAAGCACAAGACCAACATTCGAAATTTTTCTTTTACAGGTACCCTTTGAGTCAACAGAGAAGAAAATAACTTCAGCTTCACGTAAGTAAGTTATAAATTATTTGAAAAAGATTGTTCTTAAGCATATGACTAATATTTCTTTTTCTTTTTCAGGTTACTTTAGTCAAAATGCAAGAAAACAATTTTAGTTTCACGTAAGTAAGTTTTAAATTGTTTGAAAAATATTCTTAAGCGCAAGACTAATATTTGATAATTTAATTTTTCAGGCCCCCTTTGAGTCAACATAGAAGAAAACAACTTCAGCTTCACGTAAGTAAGTTTTAAATTATTTGAAAAAGATTGTTCTTAAGCATATGACTAATATTTCTTTTTCTTTTTCAGGTTCGCTTTGAGTCAACATGGAAGAAAACAAATTCCGTGTCACATAAGTAAGTTTTAAATTGTTTGAAAAAGATTTTTCTTAAGCATCTGACTAATATTGTTATTCTTTTTCTTTTACAGGTTCACTTTTAGTCAAAATGGAAGAAAACGAATTCAGTTTGATGATAGTAAGTTATAAACTGTTTTAAAAATATTGTTCTTAAGCATATGACTAATATTTGTTTTTCTTTTTTAGGTTCCCTTTGAGTCAACATAGAAGAAAACAAATTCAGCTTCACGTAAGTAAGTTATAAATTATTTGAAAAAGATTGTTCTTAAGCATATGACTAATATTTCTTTTTCTTTTTCAGGTTCACTTTGAGTCAACATGGAAGAAAACAAATTTAGTTTCACGTAAGTAAGTTATTAGTTATTTGGAAGAAACTGTTCTTAAGCATATGACAAATATTTGATATTTTTCTTTTTAGGTTCACTTTGAGTCAACACGGAAGAAAACAACTTCAGTTTCACGTAAGTATGTTATAAATTATTTTAAATAGGCTGTTCTTAAACAAATGACTAATATTTTTTCTCAGGTTCCCTTTTAGCCAAAATGGAAGAAAACAACTTCATTTTCATGCAAGTAAGTTATAAACTATTTAAAAAAAACATTCCTAAGCGCAAGATAAATATTTGATATATTTATTTTTAAGGTCCTCTTTAAATCATCTTAGAAGAAAACAACTTCAGCTTCACGTAAGTAAGTTATAAATTATTTGAAAAAGATTGTTCTTAAGCACATGACTAATATTTGCTTTTTTTCAGGTTCCCTTTGAGTCAAAATGGAAGAAAACAAATTCAGTTTCACGTAAGTAAGTTATATATTATTAAAAAAAAAACATTCCTAAGCACAAACTAATATTTGATGTTTTTCTTTTTCAGGTACCCTTTGAGTCAACATAGAATACAATAACTTAAGCTTCACGTCTGTAAGTTATAAATTATTTGAAAAAGATTTTCCTTAAGTATGTGACTAATATTTCTTTTTCTTTTTCAGGTACCCTGTGAGTCAACATGGAAGAAAACAAATTCAGTTTCACGTAAGTAAGTTATATATTATTTGAAAAATATTGTTCTTAAGCATGTGACGAATATTTGTTTTTCGTTTTCTTTTTCAGGTTCCCTGTGAGTCAACATGGAAGAAAACAAATTCAGTTTCACGTAAGTAAGTTATAAATTATTTGAAAAATATTGTTCTTAAGCATGTGACGAATATTTGTTTTTCGTTTTCTTTTTCAGGTTCCCTGTGAGTCAACATAGAAGAAAACAAATTCAGTTTTACGTGAGTAAGTTAAAATTATTTAAAAAAAAACATTCCTAAGCACAAGACTAATATTTGATATTTTTCCTTTTCAGGTACCCTTTGAGTCAACATAGAATAAAACAAATTCAGCTTCACGTAAGTAAGTTATTAATTATTTGAAAAATATTGTTCTCATGCATATGACTAATTTTTTTTCTTTTTCTTTTTCAGGTTAACTTTAGTCAAAATGGAAGAAAACAAATGAAATTTCTCGAAAGTAAAATATAAATTATTTGAAAAAGATTGTTCTTAAGCGTATGACTAATATTTGTTTTGTTTATTTTTCAGGTTCCCTTTGAGTCAACATGGAAGTAAACAAATTTAATTTAAGGTCAACAAATTATAAATTATTTTAAATCAAACATTCCTAAGCACAAGACTAATATTTGATATTTTTCTTTTTCAGGTACCCTTTGAGTCAACATAGAAGAAAACAGCTTCCGCTTCACGCAAGTAAGTTATAAGTTATTTGTAAGAGATTGTTCTTAAGCATACTAATAATATTTGTTTTTTTTTCTTTTTCAGGTTCCCTTTGAGTCAACATGGAAGACAACAAATTCAGTTTCACGCAAGTAAGTTATAAATTATTTGAAAAAGATTGTTCTTAAGCATTTGACTAATATTTGTTTTTTTTTCTTTTTCAGGTTCCCTTTGAGTCAACATGGAAGACAACAAATTCAGTTTCACGCAAGTAAGTTATAAATTATTTTCAAAATATATTCCTAAGCACAAGACCAACATTTGAAATTTTTCTTGTTCAGGTACCCTTTGAGTCAACAAAGAAGAAAATAACTTCAGCTTCACGTAAGTAAATTATAAAGTATTTGAAAAAGATTTTTCTTAAGCATATAACTAATATTCGTTTTTCGTTTTCTTTTTCAGGTTTCCTTTGAGTCAACACGGAAGAAAAAAAATTCAGTTCCACGTAAGTAAGTTATAAATTATTTGAAAAAGATTGTTCTTAAGCATATGACTAATATTTGTTTTTCTTTTTCTTTTTTAGGTTCCCTCTGAGTCAACATGGAAGAAAAAATTCTGTTTCACGTAAGTAAGTTATAAATTATTTAAAAAAATATTCCTAAGTGCAAGACTAATATTTGATATTTTTAATTTTTCAGGCCCCCTTTGAGTCAACACAGAAGAAAACAACTTCAGCTTCACGTAAGTAAGTTATATATTATTTGAAAAAGGTTGTTCTTAAGCCTATGACTAATATTTCTTTTTCTTTTTCAGGTTCGCTTTGAGTCAACACGGAAGAAAACAAATTCAGTTTCACGTAAGTAAGTTATAAATTATTTGAAAAAG
This sequence comes from Artemia sinica, assembly GCA_027921565.1. Taxonomy (NCBI): domain Eukaryota; kingdom Metazoa; phylum Arthropoda; class Branchiopoda; order Anostraca; family Artemiidae; genus Artemia; species Artemia sinica. The sequence goes on from CM051264.1 coordinate 67,427,465, forward strand.
GTTGTTCTTAAGCATATGAATAATATATGATATTTTTCTTTTTCAGGTTCCTTTAGAGTCATCATGGAAAAAACTTTAGTTTTACGTAAGTAAGTTATAAATAATTTAAAAAAGATGGTTCTTGAAAATATGAATAATAATGTAAGTCTAAGACTAATCATTGTTTGTCTTTTTCTTTTTAAGGCTCCCTTTGAGTCAACATGGAAAAAAAACAAATACAGTTTCACGTAAGTAAGTTATAAACTGTTTGAAGAAGGTTGTTCTTAAGCCTAAGACTAATAATTGTTTTTATTTTTATTTTTCAGGCTCCCTTTGAGTCAACATGGAAAAAAACAAATTCAGTTTCACGTAAGTAAGTTATAAATTATTTGAAAAAGATTGTTCTTAAGCATACAAATAAAATTTGCTATTTTTCTATTTGAGGCTACCTTTGAGTACAAATGGAAGAAAACAAATTCAGTTTCGCGAAAGTAAGTTATAAATTATTTGAAAAAGATTGTTCTTAAGCATATGAATAATATATGATATTTTTCTTTTTCAGGCTCCTTTAGAGTCATCATAGAAAAAAACTTTAGTTTTACGTAAGTAAGTTATAAATAATTTAAAAAAAGATGGTTCTTAAAAATATGAGTAGTATTGTATATTTGTCTTTTTCAGGTTCCCTTTGAGTCAACATGGAAAAAAACAAATTCAGTTTCACGTAAGTAAGTTATAAATTATTTGAAAAAGATTGTTCTTAAGAATATGAATAATATATGATATTTTTCTTTTTCAGGCTCCTTTAGAGTCATCATGGAAAAAAAAACTTTAGTTTTACGTAAGTAAGTTATAAATAATTTAAAAAAAGATGGTTCTTAAAAATATGAGTAGTATTGTATATTTGTCTTTTTCAGGTTCCCTTTGAGTCAACATGGAAAAAAACAAATTCAGTTTCACGTAAGTAAGTTATATTTTATTTGAACAAGATTGTTTTTAAGCATATGACTAATATTTGTTTTTCTTTTTCTTTTTCATGTTCCCTTTGAGTCAACATGAAGAAAACCCATTCAGTTCCACGTAATTAAGTTATAAATTATTTTCAAAAAACATTCCTAAGCACAAGACTAATATTTGATATTTTACTTTTTCAGGTTCCCTTTGAGTCAACATGGAAGAAAACAACTTCAGCTTCACGTAAGTAAGTTATAAATTATTTGATAAATATTGTTCTTAGCACATGTCTAATATTTGTTTTTTGTCTTTTTAAAGTTACCTTTTGTGGTGATGCTTTCTAATTAAGTCAATTTGGAATTTTATTAAGACGCAAATACAAAATTGTAGTAATGCCACTTTTTATTAAGATGAGGAACATATCCTGGCAAGTTTTTGTTTAACGGGAAATTAAGAAATTACCACTTCCTAGCTATTTGCGTCGGTTGGGTCCCGGAAGGTGTGGTTGATAAAATGTATAAAAGATATATTTTATCGGAAGGGGCGGACTGATACTAACTTTATGCCAGACTGACCTCTGGTCCGTTGAATTGTCCCAGGTAGAACCACAAGTGTCAGAAATCTACAATAATATATAATAAGATACTTAGACACTTACAATAATCCGACAATATTCCAAGGTATTTCTAAATCAACGGACCAGAGGTCAGTCTGGCATAAAGTTAGTATCAGTCAGTACAGAGACAGTACAGAAAGTACAATTACATACTTTTACGCAAGGGTTACCAAAAAAGCTATTAAGACTAATATTATCACGGAAACCTGGAAATTTAGAGCAAGCTATAATCCTTGTAGAAACAGAGGTAAAAATTGACGAGGCTATGAAAAAGTTTGATCAGATGTCAATAAATAACACAGGAGCCCAAGAAAGAATAAAATATGAAAGGGGACAGAAGCCGGTGAACTTTGAGGAGCCAAATCGTGAACCAACAAGGCCCAACGGAGGTCAAGGGTCGCCGTCTAGTTAAATAGCTGACAGATTCCACGACCCTGAGAGATTAGCAGCTAATAATTATAGAAAATATGGGTACCCACCCCCACCAAAGACAGATAGTTGGGGAACCAACAATGACATATCAACAATATATAGAAGTAACCAGGAAACCAACAAACAATTTAAGCGAAAATTTAATTGCTATTATTGTAGCAAACCAAACCATTATCCAGCAGATTGTTGGCATAGAATACGCAAAGAAGGCCAGACGTACAAGACAAGCCACCAGTTCAGAACACAGTGGGCAGAAATTTAGGAAGGCAGGGAAAAATAATACTTGGCAAACACTTAATAATATTCCTAATTTAGGCCTACAAGGCAAACGGTTAACAACACCCACGGTCAAAATAGCAACGCTGAAGAAAACTGGGATAACCCCAAAAACTTTTGGTCAAACAGTGGGCATTTAAACGGAGCTACCAGCCTGTAAGGGTCGACTGATCTGAATCCTTACAAAAACCCCTTTATAGTTTAGAGGGTTGTGATACAATTGAAAATAATAAGAGTCTACCGATTTTGCGTTATTTTAAAATTGAGTGTTTTCAAAATTTACCATGCTTACTAGATACAGATGCGTCTAAATCATTAGTTCGAGAGGAATTTTTTAAGAGGTTTCCTCCTAGTGTCAAAAATCGCGTAAGCAGATGCCAGAATACCCTGACATTAGTAACTGGTCACAAGCTGACAACTTTGGGGGAATGTCCATTAAAATTTAGCAAAGGGGATAAAGAAATAACAGTGACGGTGATAATATGTAAGCAGCTACCATTTCCTTGTATTCTAGGAGTAGACGCTATAAGGAAATATGGGATCGTGTGGGAACCCCTAACTGATAAAATAACCATATGCCTGGCAAATGAAACTAATAGGAAAATTTGCGTAACAACAGATAAAGAGAGTGACGATTCGGATTATAACCTAAAAATAAACAAAAAAATCACAATAGAAGGGGGAACAACAGCTCAAGTGCTAGCGACATTAAATACAAAGAAGGAAAGGTTAAAACAATGGATGCCATGATTGGAGGATACACCCTCGAAGAATACCCCACGATTTTCGTGAAAAATCAAGCTATTAAAATTGAAGATGGAATCACATATTTAAAATTATAAAATCTAAGTAATAACAAAGTAAAGCTGAACCAAATAGGGCTTGGGTCAGTGGAAAAGATTTCAAATTCAGAAATAAAATCTCTAAGCAGCCCAGATTTAAGCGTAAATTCACTAGCCACGAACAAATGTAATCCAAACCGCAACCACAAGAAAAGTATGGAATGACTAAAACTGACTTTTTTGCAACAATTTGATTTAAAACATTTACCGGAAAACGTAAAAACTCGGGTGGGAAATATTCTTTGGGATTTTAGATGGACATTCGCAAGACACAAAGCGGATTACGGATTAACTCACTTAATCACGCACAAAATATCAACACAGGGCCCTCCAATTAAAAATTCACCGTATAAAACACCTTATCATTTAAAACCATGGCTGGACGAAATAAATAAAGGAAATGGAAGAACAGGGTATAATTAAAGAAAGTGTTAGCGATTGGTTTTTTCCACTAGTAATAGTCAGAAAAAAAGATAATACCTGGAAGTTTTGCATAGATTTTAGAGCACTAAATGCAGTCACGGTAAAAGATGTTATGAAACTACCACGAATTGATACGATATTAGATTCGCTGGAAGGTACAAAATACTACACTAGTTTTGACTTAATAGCAGGATATTGGCAAATAGCCTTAGATCCAGAAACAAAGCACAAAGCAACAGTAATATTAGATGATGGAAGAACGTTTACATTTGAACGTATGCCTTTTGGATTATTATTTTGTCCAAACTGTTTTAGTCGACTAATGAGTTTGGTGTTAAGAGATAACGATACCTGGGCTTATTTAGATGATGTAATTTTGTTTACTGAAAACCTGGAAGGCCATTTAGTCGGACTTAGAAAAACAATGGAAAAATTTGAAAAAGCAGGCTTAAAATAAAAACCAGAAAAGTTAAAAATAGTAGTACTAAAACTAGTTTTTCTTCGACATCTGATAAACCAAGGTACTATTTCGCCAAATCCTGAAAAATTTACGGTCATAGAAAATTTACAGCCACCAAAAGATCAAAAAAGCTGCAGATCAGTTTGTGGTTTGTTAAGTTATTTCCAACGATATATTAAAAACTATGTAAAAATAGCACAACCTTTGACAAACCTTTTGAAAAAAATCAGGCAAATTCAAATGTCCATCCGACGCAATACAGGCGCTGAATGAAACAAAAAGGGAATTATTACAGGCACCAATACTTAAACTACCAGATTTGTCAAAAGACTTCTGTTTATAACCAGATGAGTCGGGGTACGAAATTGGGGCCATATTATTAAACATAAATTCGGAAGGAGTAGAATCAATAGTCCAATACGCCAGTAGGTCGCTGACGGAGTCAGAAAGAAAATATTCGACGGTTTAAGAGAATGCCTAGCAGTTGTAGTTTTTACAGAATATTTTCGCCAATTTTTACTTGGAAAAAATTCATTTTACGCGTAGACCAAAAATCACCAATTTGGCTACATACGATACAAAATACTTCACCGCCGCTGACACGGTGGATACTACGTCTACAAGCATATTCACATACCCCAATATATATAAAGGGCCGTACAAACATTTTACCAGACTATTTGTCACGAAATCCTGATACGGAAGGAAAATTGATAACAACCATCCAAAACGAACTGGAAGAGGTGGAAATACTATCTAATGGAAATATTTCGAATCATCAAGATAAAGATGATTTTTGTTTAGCAATGAAATCCTTTTTATCAAAAGGAACGGAACTGCCAGAACACTTTAAACATTTTTTGAAGGACTTAGTTAATTCTGATTTGGATGAAAGTAAAAATCTTTTGGTAAGATACTACAGAGCACCTCAAGAATATAGAAAAAATGACTTAAAAATTATTCCAATAATTCCAAAATCACTGGAAGGAGAAATTTTACATATGGCACACGCAACTATTGGCTGAGACATGGGAGAAGCGAAAACTATTTGGAGGATAAAAGGATTTTTTTACTTTCGAAAATGTACTCAAAAGTAAAAGCTTTCATACAAAGCTGCCAAGAGTGTGCCAAACAAAAGTCGCCACCAAAGACCCCTAGGGCCGAATTAGGTCAATACCCCACCCCTGCAGGGGTAGGAGAATTAATGTCAATAGACATTTGGGGGTTAGGAGGAAGTTTACTAGTTTCCAGGAAAGGAAATAGGTGTGTACTTACCGTAGTTGACCATTTCAACTCACATTTCTACGCTTTTCCAATTAAAGACGAAAAGACAAAAACAATTGCGAAAGTTTTAGTCAACCCGCTATTTTTGGAACAAGGAATCCACTAATGGAAAAGTTGAACGCAAACATAGGGAATCAGCTTACATGCTGGGGATACACGCAAGAGAGGAAAATGAGAATTGGGACGAACACATACCAAATTATTACACATAGCCAAATTATTAGACGAAATTACGGAATACTTGGGGGTAAAGCGATAGTTTACCTTGTCTTACATGGAATCCACTAATGGAAAAGTTGAACGCAAACATAGGGAATCAGCTTACATGCTGGGGATACACGCAAGAGAGGAAAATGAGAATTGGGACGAACACATACCATTCGTAGTGTTTGCAGTAAATACGGCTTTTTCACGTTCTTTAAAAGAAACACCATTTTTTTTTTACAACGTCTAAGAGATCCCAGAATTTGTTTAGATGAAATACAAAATGATAGAATATATTACAATCTGGACCAATACAAACAAGAAATGGTGATGCGAATGAAAGAAGCTATGGAACAGGTTAAAGATAATTTGGAAGATGCGAAAACAGAACAAAAAGAAAAATATGACAGGAAAAGCAAAATTAAGACAAATTATTGTTTAGGAGACCTGGCCTATGTATACAAAACCAATCTAGAAGGTCCAAAAAAAGTTAAAACCAAAATGGGACGGGCCCTATAGAATCGTAAAAATTCTACCAAATAACTTAACCTATATTCTAAAACATCAGTATAATGAAAAGAAAGAAATAGCACACCATAATAGAATGAAAAAATATTGTTCTCAAAACTAATGAAACCAGAGCCTATTCCTTCAGACGAAGAAATAGATGAAACAATTTCACCAGTATATATCAGAAGGCCATATGAATTCTGTGAGTTTTTTAACGACCACAACAGTTGGGAGAAGTGGAAGGAATATTTAGCCCAGTCTTGGCTACAAATTTTCCACAACAAACAAGAGAAAAAGGGAAAAGTTCAATTCTCATCGGATACTAGCGATGAAAGCGATAGAAAAGAGCCTCAAACACAACCTACTGGCTTAAAACGTGACAAACCAGAGGTTAAATCCAAAGAGGAATAAAAATTGGAAGAAATCAAAGAATTATCTGATTTTCATACGCTAGACTTGCCTACAGTCTTAACAAAAAATGGCTTTCGGAAAAAACACCATCTACCAGACGCGAGCTAAGAGAATGTGAAACCGATAATTCTTCTACAGAAACAGATATAACTGAACCTGGGCCATCATTAAGAAAAACCTCCCTAAGAGAAAAATTATGGAGAACAGTAAAGAAGCCAGAAAGACAGCAGCAAATTCCTTCTTCAGCACCACAAATGGCTAAAGCACAAATGAAAAAGGCCAAACGTCATGAGGAACGGAGGTTAAAGACATTTGACGAAGCAACAAAACCTCACTCGAATTCAGAACCTTGTAAGCCACATTATAGAGACCACGGGAAAACTTGTCACTATTATAAAGAAGAGAAACAAAAATTTGGAATCAAAAATTCAGATCAGGAAACGGATAAAGGGAGAACTAGTGTTGCTCCCAGCCGATCAGTATTTGAATAAAATAATGATAACCGGGGAAAAAGAAAACCAGTAAAAAGCCTCTAAAGAATTATCTATATTTTTTCTTCCTTTAATCGGTATGTCTTCATAATATATGTCGCCAGTAAAAAGTGTTAACGTTGAAAATAAACTCAAAAACGAATTATAGCCTAGAGACTCGTAAGTTCCCAGAGAAAAATAAACTCAGACCTAAGTGACATCGTAGCTTCCTGCGCAAATTTTGTCTCCAGGACAAAATAAAACTTCGCGAATCGTGTTCTGACAAGACTGATCAAAAAAATATTACGTTTCAAAAAAGAAATTAATTATTGCCTCCTAACTTTTAGTGGGTGTAGTGGAACAAATTGAACAATACATATTCAGAATCAGCATTAAAAGGCAATTCTTTTGATATGTATATTGAAAAAAATTATTTTGGGGGGGTGGTCAAAAAAATTGTTTTGAAAAAATTTAAAAATAATTATAATGGGAAAGGCAGCAAGAGTTTACATGAATCCGGACATGTATAAGCTAACTGTAATCTTATTATAAATACTATGAGATAATAAATGAGTACTTACCAATAAGGACGGTGTACATAAATAAGATCCGTAGATAAACATGGCCACAATTTAAAAAGTATAGCACAGTATTAAACAAATTTTTCGGGTATAAATAATTTCACATATTAAATAAATTCACAACACACCATTAACAGAAATAACCAGGGCGATGAAATTGCAGGCTAAAGACACCAATGAGGAGACCATTGGCATTTAAAAGTAAAAACTGCTAAACGTCTTGTTATTGGGGGGATCCACCAAGCTAACCAAATGTATGTCAGAAATAAAATTCAAACTTTGGAGGAGAATTGAGTTGAATGTTCGGGTGAAGTTCGACATGCTAGGAAAAAAAATAAATAGCATGTCAGGAACTTTACCCGGACACTAAACCCATAATCCTTTAGAACAGGGTAATAGTCAAAACATCACGAAAGGGACAATATCGCACTCAAATACTATATAAAACTAAGGCGAAAATTAAACTGAGGAGAAACGCCAGTCGCGAATAATATAATAGATTATAGGGAAACCGCAATGGGCACTGATAACCCCTATCGCAATACAGAATTTGGCACGAACTAGGCATTTTTTTTTGTGAAGCACCATAGACAAAGAATATATGTTTGCGATGAAAACTACACAATTTTGCGGAAATCAGGATATCATAAAAATTACATTCTTATAAAGAAATGAGAACTAGCAAATGCAGGGCAAAACTTAATTAAAAGTGTTCTAAAAATCAGCTGAAAAACATTGTACTTTTCTAACGCAAACATTTTTGGACAGAGAAATTTAAATATTTTCAAAAAACAGGTTGCGAAATTAGACACCCCCCCCCCTTAAAAATAAGGAGATAATGAATTTGACCATAGAATGGTAATCAGCATGAAAACTTGTAAAAGTTATTGAATAAAACATGAAACATATAAATATAGGCTTAAAAGACACCTATGATACTGAAAAAGCTGAAAAAGACTTAAAAAAAACCCTTAGGCTTCATTGAAGTAACTAATCAAAAAGGAAGGAGAAAAAGGTTCAAGTTGAAAATATAGCCAGACGAAATTGAAGGAGAAGAAAATGAATGGAGTCAGTAAAACTCTGATATGCGTGCATATTGAACTGATCAAACAAGACTAGTAAGAAATAATTGTATTAAATAAGTACAAAATAAGTAGCATTAATACTACGGAGCCAAGTAGATATGCTCCAAGTAGACAGGAAAAATTTTGCTCTTTTTTTATGGGAGTCTTTTTCGAAAAAATGACTAGCATGGCATGAAAAATTAAAAGTAGGCACATAATTGACTAAAGAACCTAAGTTGAAGTTGAAACTTAAGACAAGACCACTAAAAGTTGGGAAGTTAAAGTGAAAATAGTCATTATCACGTGTATGCAAAAAAATAACCGTGTGCCATGAAGGCAAGGTATATTTTATGCAGTAGGGTCACTTTGTTTGATAACAGAATAGCTCAAGAGAAAATTGTGGTCGCAAATCAAGAAGTGTGGCTATACTAAAACAAATTAATTGCTGTGTGCAGGCTCATAACAGTTCTTTCAGCATTAGCAGTCAGACGAAAGAACCTGGATATGTTCTATAGTGCTACCGGAAGTAACTTGTGGTAAGAAAACCTTAGAGTGTCAGCACAAGTCCATTGATAGTATCATAACAGGTAAAAAGACGAATAGCTAAATTTTGAGCTTATCAAATCAAAGCTGTAATCGGAGCCTTGTCCCAAAAGGACATTGAAGCTGAAAAAAACAGATTACAGACAAATACATTTTTTTGTAACTGTCTCAATCACATAAAAATTCGAAAAGAATTAAAAAGCTCAAAAGATTGAATAAACGAACAGGCATATAGTAAGCCAAAAACAGTTAATGACTCAAGTTGGTTCGAAATAGAGCCAAAGTTGTAAAACAAAGATAACAAAATGTATATAGTCGTATATGGAAAACGTATATAGTGGTAACAAATGTAATTGAGAAAATATATACAGTTATAAAACCTGATAGTTATTTTGAAAACCTGATATAAATGTGGAATTGTTATCGTAAAAAAATTGTAAATAAGTAAATTTTAATAGCAAAGTCATGTTATATGAACTATTGCCAAGCCCTTATATAAAGGCTAATCACGGTTCTCAGTTATAGTGTATAAATCTATTTGTTGGAGTGGATTTTTTTGTAAATATTTTAATTGCAGGTAAGACTTATCACATAAAAGTCTTGACGAACTATTTTTCTTAAGCAAATGATTAATATTTTTTTTCTTCTTCTTTTTCAGGTTCCCTTTGAGTCAATATGGAAAAAAACAAATTCAGTTTCACGTAAGTAAGTTCCGAATTATTTGAAAAAGATTGTTCTTAAGCATATAAATAATATTTACTATTTTTCTTTTTCAGGCTACCTTTGAGTCAAAATGGAAGAAAACAACTTCAGTTTCACGAAAGTAAGTTATAAGTTATTTGAAAAAGATTTTTCTTAAGCATATGAATAATATATGATATTATCCTTTTTCAGGTTCCTTTAGAGTCATCATGAAAAAAAACTTAAGTTTTATTTAAGTAAGCTTTAAATAATTTGAAAAAGATGGTTCTTAAAAATATGAATAATATTGTATCTTCGTTTTTTTCAGGTTCCTTTTGAGTTAACATAAAAAAAAACAACTTCAGTTTCACGCAAGTAAGTTATAAATGATTTTCAAAAAACCCTTCCTAAGCACAAGACAAATATTTGATATTTTTCTTTTTCAGGTTCCCTTTGGGTCAACATAGAAGAAAACAATTTCAGCTTCACGTAAGTAAGTTATAAATTATTTGAAAAATATTGTTCTTAAACATATGACTAATATTTTTTTTAATTTCCCTTTGAGTCAACATGGAAGAAAACAAGTTCAGTTTCACGTAAGTAAGTTACAAATTATTTTAAAAAGATTGTTCTTAAGCATATGACTAACATTTGTTTTTCTTTTTCTTTTTCAGGTTCCCTTTGAGTCAACATGAAGAAAACCAATTCAGTTCCACGTACTTAAGTTATAAATCATTTTAAAAATATCGTTCTTAAGCTTATGGCTAGTATTTGTTTTTCTTTTTCAGGTTCCCTTTGAGTCAACATGGAAGAAACAAATTCATTTTCACGTAAATAAGTTATAACTTATTCGAAAAAGATTGTTCTTAAGCAGATTATTAATGTTTATTTTTCTTTTTCTTTTTCAGGCCCTTTGAGTCAACATGAAAGAAAACAAACTCAGCTTCACGTAAGTAAGTTAGAAATTATTTGAAAAATATTGCTCTTAAGTATAGGACTAATATTTCTTTATCTTTTTCAGGTTCCCTTTGAGTCAACATAGAAGAAAACAAATTCAGCTTCACGTAAGTAAGTTATAAATTATTTGAAAAATATTGTTCTTAAGCATATGACTAATATTTTTTTTTAATTTCCCTTTGAGTCAACATGGAAGAAAACAAGTTCAGTTTCACGTAAGTAAGTTACAAATTATTTTAAAAAGATTGTTCTTAAGCATATGACTAATATTTGTTTTTGTTTTTCTTTTCCAGGTTCCCTTTGAGTCAACATGAAGAAAACCAATTCAGTTTCATGTAAGTAAGTTATAAATCATTTTAAAAATTTCGTTCTTAAGCTTTTGGCTAGTATTTGTTTTTCTTTTTCTTTTTCAGGTTCCCTTTGAGTCAGCATAGAAGAAACAAATTCATTTTCACGTAAGTAAGTTATAAGTTATTTGAAAAAGATTTCTCTTAAGCATATGACTAATATTCTTTTTTTTTCTTTTTTAGGTTTCCTTTGAATCAACATGGGAGAACACTAATTCGGTTTCACGTAAGTAAGTTATAAGTTATTTAAAAAAACACATTCCTAAGCACAAGACAAATATTAAATATTTTTATATTTCAGGTACCCTTTGAGTCAACATAGAGGAAAACAACTTCAGCTTCACGTAAGTGAGTTATAAATTATTTTAAAAAGATTGTTCTTAAGCATATGACTAATATTTGTTTTTGTTTTTCTTTTTCAGGTTTCCTTTGAGTCAACATGGAAGAAAAATTCAGTCTCACGTAAGTACGTTATAAATTATTTTAAAAAGGTTGTTCTTAAGCATATGACTGATATTTTTTTTCAGGTTCCCTTTGAGTCAACATGGAAGAAAACAAATTCAGTTTCATGTAAGTAAGTTATAAATTATTAGAAAAAAAACATTCCTAAGCACAAACTAATATTTGATATTTTTCTTTTTCAGGTACCCTTTGAGTCAACATAGAAAAAAACAACTTCAGCTTCACGTAAGTAAGTTATAAATTATTTAAAAAAGATTTTTCTTAAGCATATGACTAATATTTGTTTTTCTTTTTCAGGTTCCCTCTGAGTCAACATGGAAGAAAACTAATACAGTTTTACGTAAGTAAATTATACATTATTATAAATAAAACATTCCTAAACACAAGACTAATATTTGATATTTTTCTTTTTCAGGTACTCTTTGAGTCAACAGAGAAGAAAACAACTTCAGCTTAACGTAAGTAAGTTATAAATTATTTGAAAAAGATTGTTCTTAAGCATATTAATAATATTTGATATTTTTGTTTTTCAGGCTACCTTTGAGTACAAATGGAAGAAAACAACTTCAGTTTCACGAAAGTAAGTTATAAATTATTTGAAAAAGATTGTTCTGAAGCATATGAATAATATATGCTATTTTCCTTTTTCAGGTTCTTTTTCTTTTTCTTTTTCTTTTTCAGGCCCTTTGAGTCAACATGAAAGAAAACAAATTCAGTTTCACGTAAGTAAGCTAAAAATTATTTTAAAAAGATTGCTCTTAAGTATAGGACTAATATTTCTTTTTTTCAGGTTCCCTTTGAGTCAACATAGAAGACAACAAATTCAGCTTCACGTAAGTAAATTATAAAATATTTGAAAAATATTGTTCTTAAGCATATGACTAAGATTTTTTTTAATTTCCCTTTGAGTCAACATGGAAGAAAACAAGTTGTGTTTAGGAATATTTTATTTATAATAATGTATAATTTACCTACGTGAAACTGTATTAGTTTTCTTCCATGTTGACTCAGAGGGAACCTGAAAAAGAAAAATCTTTGAGTCAAAATAGAAAAAAACAACATCAGCTTCACGTAAGTAAGTTATAAATTATTTGAAAAAGATTTTTCTTAAGCATATGACTAATATTTCTTTTTCTTTTTCAGGTTTCCTTTGAGTCAACATGGAAGAAAACAAATTCAGTTTCACGTAAGTAAATTATACATTATTATAAATAAATCATTCCTAAACACAAGACTAATATTTGATATTTTTCTTTTGCAGGTCCCTTTGGGTCAACATAGAAGAAAACAACTTCAGCTTAACGTAAGTAAGTTATAAAATATTTGAAAAAGATTGTTCTTAAACATATGACTAATATTTCCTTTTCTTTTTCCGGCTCCATTTGAGTCAACAGTGAAGAAAACAAATTCAGTTTCTCGTAATTAAGTTATAAGTTATTTGAAAAAGATTGTTCTTAAGCATATAACTAATGTTTCTTTTTCTTTTTCAGGTTTCCTTTGAGTCAACATGGAAGAAAACAAATTCAGTTTCACGTAAGTAAGTTATGAATTATTTTAAAAAACATTCCTAAGCACCAGAGTGGAAAAAAAAGAGCCATCATGGAAAAAAAAACTTCAGTTTTACGTAAGTAAGTTATAAATAACTCGAAAAAGATGGTTGTCAAAAATATGAATAATATTGTATATTTGTCTTTTTCAGGTTCCTTTTGAGTTAACAAGGAAAAAAACAACTTCAGTTTCACGCAAATAATATAAATTATTTTCAAAAACCTTCCTAAGCACAATACTAATATTTGATATTTTTCTTTTTCAGTTCCCTTTGGGTCAACATAGAAGAAAGCAACTTCAGCTTCACGTAAAACTTATAAATTATTTAAAAAATATTGTTCTTAAGCATATGACTAATGTTTTTTTTTCTTTTTCAAGTTTCCTTTGAGTCAACAGGGAAGAAAACAAGTTCAGTTTCACGTAAGTAAGTTACGAATTATTTTAAAAAGATTGTTCTTAAGCATATGAATAACATTTGTTTTTCTTTTTCTTTGTCAGGTTCCCTTTGAGTCTACATGAAGAAAACATATTCAGTTTCATGTAAGTAAGTTATAAATCATTTTAAAAAGATCTTTCTTAAGCATATGGCTAATATTTGTTTTTCTTTTTCTTTTCCAGGTTCCCTTTGAGTCAAAATGAGAAAAAACAAATTCAGTTTCACGTAAGTAAGTTATAAACTATTTGAAAAAGATTGTTCTTAAGCATATGAATAATGTTAAATATTTATATATTTTTTTGGTTCCCTTTGAGTCAACCTGGAAGACGAAAACCTCAGTTTCACGTAAGTAAGTTATATTTTTCTTAAGCTTTTTAGATTTTTCTTATCCACATGACTAATATTTGTTTTTTTTTCTTTTTCAGGTTCCATTTGAGTCAACATGAAAAAAAACAAATTCAGTTTCACGTAAGTAAGTTATAAACTATTTGAAAAAGATTGTTCTTAAGCATATGAATAATATATGATATTTTTCTTTGTTGGGTTCCTTTAGAGTCATCATGGAAAAAAACTTCGGTTTTACGTAAGTAAGTTATAAATAATTTGAAAAAGATGGTTCTTAAAAATATGAATAATATTTTATCTTCGTCTTTTTCAGGTTCCTTTTGAGTTAACATGGAAAAAAACAACTTCAGTTTCACGCCAGTAAGTTATAAAGGATTTTCCAAAAACCTTCCTAAGCACAAGACAAATATTTGATATTTTCCTTTTTCAGGTTCCCTTTGGGTCAACATAGAAGAAAACAATTTCAGCTTCACGTAAGTAAGTTATAATTTTTTTGAAAAATATTGTTCTTAATCATATGAGTAATATTTTTTTAAAATTTCCCTTTGAGTCAACATGAAAGAAAACAAGTTCAGTTTCACGTAAGTAAGTTACAAATTATTTTAAAAAGATTGTTCTTAAGCATATGACTAATATTTGTTTTTCTTTTTCTTTTTCAGGTTCCCTTTGAGTCAACATGAAGAAAACCCATTCAGTTCCACGTAATTAAGTTATAAATCATTTTAAAAAGATCGTTCTTAAGCTTATGGCTAGTATTTTTTTTCTTTTTGAGTCAACATGGAAGAAAAAAATTCAGTTTCACGTAAGTAAGTTATAAGATATTTGAAAAAGATTGTTCTTAAGCATATGATTAATGTTTATTTTTCTTTTTCTTTTTCAGGCCCTTTGAGTCAACATGAAAGAAAACAAACTCAGTTTCACGTAAGTAAGCTAAAAATTATTTTAAAAAGATTGCTCTTAAGTATAGGAGTAATATTTCTTTTTCTTTTTCAGGTTCCCTTTGAGTCAACATAGAAGACAACAAATTCAGTTTCACGTAAGTAAGTTCCGAATTATTTGAAAAATATTGTTCTTAAGCATATGACTAATATTTTTTTTAATTTCCCTTTGAGTCAACATGGAAGAAAACAAGTTCAGTTTCACGTAAGTAAGTTACAAATTATTTTAAAAAGATTGTTCTTAAGCATATGACTAATATTTGTTTTTCTTTTTCTTTTTCAGGTTCCCTTTGAGTCAACATGAAAGAAAACCAATTCAGTTTCACGTAAGTAAGTTATAAATGTTTTAAAAAGATCGTTCTTAAGCTTATGGCTAGTATTTGTTTTTCTTTTTCTTTTTCAGGTTCCCTTTGAGTCAGCATGGAAGAAACAAATTCAATTTCACGTAAGTAAGTTATAAGTTATTTGGAAAAGATTTTTCTTAAGCATATAACTAATATTTGTTTTTCTTTTTATTTTTCAGGCCCTTTGAGTCAACATAGAAGACAACAAATTCAGTTTCGCGTAAGTAAATTATAAGTTATTTAAAAAGGTTGTTCTTAAGCATATGACTAATATTCGTTTTTCTTTTTCTTTTTTAGGTTTCCTTTGAATCAACATGGGAGAAAACTAATTCGGTTTAACGTAAGTAAGTTATAAATTATTTAAAAAAACACATTCCTAAGCACAAGACAACTATTAGATATTTTTCTATTTTAGGTACCCTTTGAGTCAAAATAGAAAAAAAAACAACTTCAGCTTCACGTAAGTAAGTTATAAATTATTTGAAAAAGATTGTTCTTAAGCATATGACTAATATTTGTTTTTCTTTTTCTTTTTCAGGTTTCCTTTGAGTCAACATGGAAGAAAACAAATTCAGTCTCACGTAAGTAAGTTATAAATTATTTTAAAAAGGTTGTTCTTAAGCATATGACTGATATTTTTTTTCAGGTTCCCTTTGAGTCAACATGGAAGAAAACAAATTCAGTTTCATGTAAGTAAGTTATAAATTATTAGAAAAAAACATTCCTAAGCATAAACTAATATTTTCTTTTTCAGGTACCCTTTGAGTCAAAATAGAAAAAAACAACTTCAGCTTCACGTAAGTAAGTTATAAATTATTTGAAAAAGATTTTTCTTAAGCATATGACTAATATTTGTTTTTCTTTTTCAGGTTCCCTCTGAGTCAACATGGAAGAGAACAAATTCAGTTTCACCTAAGTAAGTTATGAATTATTTAAAAAAACATTCCTAAGCACCAGAGTGGAAAAAAAACAGCCATCATGGAAAAAAAACTTCAGTTTTACGTAAGTAAGTTATAAATAACTCGAAAAAGATGGTTCTCAAAAATATGAATAATATTGTATATTTGTCTTTTTCAGGTTCCTTTTGAGTTAACATGGAAACAAACAACTTCAGTTTCACGCAAATAAGATAAATTATTTTCAAAAACCTTCCTAAGCACAATACTAATATTTGATATTTTTCTTTTTCAGTTCCCTTTGGGTCAACATAGAAGAAAGCAACTTCAGCTTCACGTAAGTAACTTATAAATTATTTGAAAAAGATTTTTCTTAAGCATATGACTAATATTTGTTTTTCTTTTTCAGGTTCCCTCTGAGTCAACAGGGAAGAAAACAAGTTCAGTTTCACGTAAGTAAGTTACGAATTATTTTAAAAAGATTGTTCTTAAGCATATGAATAATATTTGTTTTTCTTTTTCTTTGTCAGGTTCCCTTTGAGTCTACATGAAGAAAACATATTCAGTTTCATGAAGTAATTTATAAATCATTTTAAAAAGATCTTTCTTAAGCATATGGCTAATATTTGTTTTTTTTTCTTTTCCAGGTTCCCTTTGAGTCAAAATGGAAGAAACAAATTCAGTTTCACGTATGTAAGTTATAAACTGTTTGAAAAAAATTTTCATAAGCATATTAATAATATTAAATATTTATATATTTTTTTGGTTCCCTTTGAGTCAACCTGGAAGACAAAAACCTCAGTTTCACGTAAGTAAGTTATATTTTTCTTAAGCTTTTTAGATTTTTCTTATGCACATGACTAATATTTGTTTTTTTTTCTTTTTCAGGTTCCATTTGAGTCAACATCGAAAAAAACAAATTCAGTTTCACGTAAGTAAGTTATAAACTATTTGAAAAAGATTGTTCTTAAGCATATGAATAATATATGATATTTTTCTTTTTTGGGTTCCTTTAGAGTCATCATGGAAAAAAACTTCGGTTTTACGTAAGTAAATTATAAATAATTTGAAAAAGATGGTTCTTAAAAATATGAATAATATTTTATCTTCGTCTTTTTCAGGTTCCTTTTGAGTTAACATGGAAAAAAACAACTTCAGTTTCACGCAAGTAAGTTATAAATGATTTTCAAAAAACCTCTCTAAGCACAAAACAAATATTTGATATTTTTCTTTTTCAGGTTCCCTTTGGGTCAACATAGAAGAAAACAATTTCAGCTTCACGTAATTAAGTTATAAATTATTTGAAAAATATTGTTCTTAAGCATAAGACTAATATTTTCTTTAAATTTCCCTTTGAGTCAACATGGAAGAAAACAAGTTCAGTTTCCCGTAAGTAAGTTACAAATTATTTTAAAAAGATTGTTCTTAACCATATGACTAATAATTGTTTTTCTTTTTCTTTTTCAGGTTCCCTTTGAGTCAACATGAAGAAAACATGAAGAAAACCAATTCAATTCCACGTAATTAAGTTATAAATCATTTTAAAAAGATCGTTCTTAAGTAAGTTATAAGTTATTTGAAAAAGATTGTTCTTAAGCATACGACTAATGTTTGTTTTTCTTTTTCTTTTTCAGGTCCTTTGAGTCAACATGAAAGAAAACAAACTCAGTTTCACGTAAGTAAGTTAGAAATTATTTGAAAAATATTGCTCTTAAGTATAGGACTAATATTTCTTTATCTTTTTCAGGTTCCCTTTGAGTCAACATAGAAGACAACAAATTCAGCTTCACGTAATTAAGTTATAAATTATTTGAAAAATATTGTTCTTAAGCATAAGACTAATATTTTCTTTAAATTTCCCTTTGAGTCAACATGGAAGAAAACAAGTTCAGTTTCACGTAAGTAAGTGAAAATGAAAAAAATGAAAAAAATCCACTTTAAATGAAAAAAATAATTATCTTTTTGGCATCCCTGCTTTCAATGAAATAAAATCAGGTATTATCATTTAAAAATGATAGCCCCCTATCCCCCCCCCTATAGGCGATAATTTACAATTTATTTATGAATCATATTTTTGGGGTAACTTCCGGTTCAATCTTTAATTCCCCAACCTTGTAGCCTACATAGCTTAGTCTATAACTAAATTTTGTCTCAATAGAAGTTTTTTTTTTTGGGGGGGGGGGAATGTTTCAGAAAGAAAATTGTATTTTCTATCAGGCTTTCAACAATTGAGTATTAAACATTAAGAAAATCTTATCTAAAAAAAAAAAAAAAAAAAAAAAAAAAAATAAAAAAAAACCTGCAAACTTACAATCCAGCTGTAGAAACCATCTGTCGGCTGTCATTTCAAAATCCAACTGAAGGCTGAAGCTGTATAGTAGTGAATGCGTTCTATAATTCTATTCAACTTGAAAATAAAATTCTCGACTACGAATGATGTAAGAAATAGCGATTGGGAAACTGCGTTCGGAATGATTTAAACTCATTTCTTAAAGACAATACTTATTTTTGTCAACATATGAAGAACTGTGTATATTGCAATATTTGCAATTGCATATTTTATCTGTCTGGTTTTTATGCAAAGTAACAAAAGAGACGAAAATTAATGAACAAGAGAGTAGTGAAGAATTATGGTATGCAAAGCAATATTTGGCAGGGAAAGTCACAGGTGATAAATCGCTAAGGGTGGCACCGTGATTGTGTGATTTTCGGGGATTCGGGGAACCAAATTTTTTGGGGGTGACGCATAGATTTTCGGGGAAATACCCGAAAATTCAGGGATAGTGCAAGCCCTGTTTGATTTCTAATCAGGAAAATCGAAATACTAAACCACACGAGAAGGAAAAGCTCCGACTTTGCGGTTGACGCACTAGAGAATTGCCGCAAAATTAATTTCAAGTCGACCGAACGCCGCCACCTCTGCCGGCGGCGGCGCGCCTGTGGCGCGTCGGCGGCGTTCGGTCAATCCATCGGCGCGGCGCCAGGGTCTAATCTACTGTATTTTCGATACGATTTCTTCGATTAGGCCCTATTAATCCTTTGTCATGTAATTTGAACAAATTAAGTTTGAAAGAGAAGAAGATTTTATGCCCTTGTGTGAAGAGAGGGGCAAACCGAGGTCTGGGAGGGGCAGTTACCCCTCTCCCCATGCCCTATAGCTTATTACGCCCCTGCAGACATTTCGTCCTGTGAAGACGCATGGGGTTTGATCTCAGATTGGTAATATGGGACCCAGAGTCCGAGCTCAGCTGTAACAATCCGTTGCAGGACCGACGCAAGGACCTTAGTAGTCAATAAGCGTCGTCAATTCAATACATATAAATCACCCATATCCAACACGTATCCATCCGTTTTGCAGGATGCCCTTCCACCAAAGGGCAACCCTTCCATGGTGGCACAAAAATTACGAAATTCAACAAAATACATTTTGTTGTTGTTAACTTTATTTTCCTTCCTCTCAATTTACTCGCCAAATCCCTGAATTTACCCAGATGAAAAATCTTGTCAGGACGTCGTCTAATATAACAGTTCATTTAACAGGTAGACAAGGTTTTCCACTTCGTAGTCACTTACAAATATCTTGAGGATCAACAGATCCACAGTATAAATATCATACAGTAGCGAAATGTTTCTCCAAACATGACCCACATTTCGTAGCGCGTAATTAGGCAAGTTGACGGTCCGTCAGATTAATACGTCAGCAGAAGTATATACGTCAAAGCTATAGTTTCAGTTGCTAATTGAGTCTTTTTTTAAAGCCACCCACATCCAACACGGAATTCAAAACAGATTTTGGAGATTATCGTTTTGAGGGTCATGTTCAACGCGGCGAATGTCTTCTCAGAACCCATATTCACCCATGCTATTCTAGCGCATTACAATTTAATAACCCGTGTTCAACACGCCTGGAACACGTAAGATGAAAATGCTTTAAAGTTTTGCTGGGTTGAACACGGAGAACCTGAAAACGATTTTATCGAACCCACTCAAAAAACGCTTCAAACCTGTGCCATAAAACACAACTTTGGTTTTCCATCGGAAACATTTGTCATTGTGTATGCGTGAAGGCGGGGTCGTGAAGCTTAGGTGGTTTTAGATCTGTGTCGAAAATTTTCAATGGAGAGCGTAGGACTTTTCGCTACTGTATATTACCTTTACTGTGAACAGGTCTGTCTAAATACAAAGTATAATCACCTACGGAGCAAGTACTGACAAAACTCTCCAAAAGTGACCCCGCGTACCTCAGCGCCTCTAGACGCAAAGTGCTGTACTACTTAATCGCTCCGAGCCAAAATACCGAGTGACCGGGATGAATTGTGTAACTACGGGTTTTAGTTGCCAGGTTCGCATAGGTATACAAAGGGTCACTTTTTTTGTGTGGAGAAGATATGTTTTGTCAGTACTTGTTCCGTAGGTGACTATACTTTGGTCTAAATAGGTGCTTATAAATCCACACTGGTCAAACTTTAGCGGGCAGGGTCAGAGGCTTCCTCCTGAACCAAGAACGGGGGGATAGGGATCAAAATTTCTTCTGGTAGCTCTTGAAACCTTTCTACTGGATGTAGTGGGCCAGAGGGGTACAGAATACAAATAACAAAATGTAAAACAACGTGGAAACATTTTAAGACAGTGATAATTTTACTAAATGAATATTTCGGCTCTATTTCTAAGAACCTCCATCAACAACGCACACAGATTTAAATAAAGTTAGACTTACAATAAAATATATAACAACTAAAATTAAAAAAAAAAAAAAAAATGTCCCATCATCATTACTTCAAGGAAGTTCGACCAGGACTGAAAAACAAAGGCGAAAGAATGCAATTCATTCAGATAAAAAACACATAAAAAAAAAATAGGAGTATATATTTAATTCAATTCTTGCTTATTTGAAAGGTAACCTAAAGGGTCTTTTTCATACAAGTTTATTGACATTCAGGGGGGATTTTTTTATTTGGGGGGGGGGGGGGGGGGTTGACAGGGAGCGTTTTCTGTTAGGATAACAGTTTCCGGGAGAATTTTACGAAAGATATTTTACTCAGGGGAGAGGGTTTCCTGGCAATATTTGAAAATCAGTCAAAAATTAAATAAAAATTAAACTGAAAGTAAGGAGCACCATAAAAAGGTTAAAAAGAACAGAAAATATTCCATATATGAGAATGGTTGCCTACTCCCTCCCCCCCCCCAAAAAAAAAAAAAAATGAGAAAAATTAAAAATATGGCGAAATTGCTGCTTCTACGTTAAATATATTTATATTTTTTTTTCGTGAGCCAGAGGGCGAAAGCCGAGCATCTTTTTTTCTACAGCAACAACAGCAATCTTTCACCTAGAGCCACAGCAAAACAAATTTGATTAGGATATTTTTAAATTTTTTGTTAGGCTGTTGCTTTTTAGGAGGTATTTTCGGTGGGTGGGGATTTCCACAGGAAGAATTTTCTGTGGGGTGTAAAATCTCTGGGATGGATTTTCCAGGAAAAATTCCTGGAGCAACATTAAAGCTTAAAACGAACAGAAACTACTCTTTATATGAGGGTTTTATTCCTTCCTCAACCCTCAGTATTTACGATGAAGTTTCACTTTTTGTCACAGTTCTTTAAGAAAGACTGCTTAAACACAAGGCCAGTTGAACTTGAATGAGAAGTATTTTTACGGACCTTCAAGGCTTTAGCGTAAAGAGCGAGGGTTGAGGAAGGGACAGCCTTGTCACCTCATATACGACATAATTTCTGTTTGTTTTAATTTCCAATGTTGCTCCTTACTTTCAGTTGAAAAAAACTTGTTTTTTAAATTAAATTAATCAAAGAGATTTGCTTTGCTCGTCACTATAATTAACTCGTTTTTATTGTATCTCTGTTGCAAAGTATCTTTCCTGTAAGCTTGTCAAAGCCCAGTTCTCCTATTCTCAGTCCTTCTAAAGATTACAACCTGCTCAATGCGACATATGCTTGATTCTTTGCCAAAAGTTCCTTAGCCAGATAGATAACTACTTGATCGATTGTACATCCGTGCATTTTAGGCACTGAACATGCCCAACAGAGAACTAATGGAAATTGTCTTCTCTTAACGGTTTTTTAATTTAAATAAGTCATTACTTTTTAATTTTATTTTTGACTTTTTAGTCTTCTGACTTTATTGCACAAGTAGTACTTAGGCGACACAGTATTTGGGAGTGCCCTTAGGGTAGACAGAGCTGGTATAGCCTTACCATCCTCAAATGTCCAGGCAAACTGCAAGGGATCTGGTTTTCTCTCGACGGTTCCATAGTTTCTTCTTGCAGGATATAGAACACAGTCTGATTCTATTAGATGAGTCCTATCCTTTCCAAAGTCTATGCGAACACTCGTTCCACTATCATCCTGCATTTGCGCTGTACGGAAATTCGGCCAAATTATTTTCGCTAATGTTCCATTTGCACGGTTAGCAATTCTCAACATTAAATAAAAAACCCCTTCTCAACATTAAATAAAAAAAACAGTTTTCCATTGAAAGTAAGGAGCAACATTAAAAGCTAAAACGAATAGAAATTATTCCGTATACGAAAGTAGCTGTCCCTTCTCAACACCTCGCACTTTACGCTAAAGTTTGACTCTTTGTCACAACTCTACTTTTTAAAGTAATAAACAACGCTAGCGTAAAGAGGGAGGTGTTAAGGAGGGGACATCCCTTTCATATACGGAATAATTTCTGGTCGTTTTAAGTTCTAATATCGCTCCTTACTCTCAGATGGAAAAACCTCCTATAGTAGTGCCATAGTCGGAATGTATCATTGACAGAACGGCATTTAGAAAGAGGTTGAAGAGATGTGATGATAACATGCAACCCTGAAGTACCCTCACAAAGTTGTAAACTCTACTGACAACCCATCAGCGGCTTTTACTTGGCCTTGAAACTGACAGCCCATGACAACTCTTCTGACAACCCATCAGCGGCTATTTACTCGGCCTTGAATATATATATATATATATATATATATATATATATATATATATATATATATATATATATATATATATATATATATATATATATATATATATATAGTGCTTTTTTAACGTAAAATTCAATTCGGCAACAATGCTGGGATAGACATTTTAAAAATAAAGTTCTATTCTATTCTTCTATCTGGACTATTTCATAAGGGATTCCATAGTGACGGAGGGTATGCCAGAGTTCTTCACACCATATCAGGTCAAATATCTGACGGAAATCATCAAATATTTGGTAGAGTTCTTCGTTGAATTCGATGTATCGTTCCGTAAGCTGTCGAACGACGATTATCTGATCGATTGTGGATCTTACAGGGCGGAAACCAGCCGGATATTCTCCAATGGTAATAACAGTTGTTACTGTTGAAGGATGGCCCGTGAGGCTGATTGGGTGGTAGTTTCCGTAGTCTTTCTTTGATCCCTTTTTGTGAATAGGAACAATGGCAGCCTTGCACCACTGTCAGGGTACATGGTCAGTTTCCTACACCGCAGTCACAATGGTGTGGTACAGATCTGTTAACTCTATTCGCTCCACTATTAATGAGTTCGGAGGAAACTCCGTCTGAACAAGGGGCTTTTCTTGCTTCAGTGACTTGATTGCAAACTCTGTTTCTCACTTAAGGGAGGGGGGAGTGGTCTGAGCTCTTGGTCGGATATGGGTAACCAAAGTAGTATTTCAGGATCAGCAGCTACAGGGGGGTTAAGTTTATCTTTAAAATACTCTTTCCATCTTTCAATTTTCATCTTTGGATTTCTCATCTCTTTCCCATTTCTTTCCAGGATCACTGATGTTTGCGGAATCAGCATAAGCTGATCTTTTTTATATATCTATTGATATCAAAATTCCGTTTTTAGAGTTTTGGTTACTATTGAGCCGCGTCGTTTCGTACTTACAGTTCGTCCCCACAAATGATTGATTGATGTTTGACCTTAGCATAAGTTTTGAAGAGTTAATATAAAAAAAGACGAAGAAGCGAATTAACAAAACAATAGAAGCAACAGTCCATATAAGTCATGGTCGACTTAAAAAAGTACTAGTCTCTCCTGATGTTTGCTGATGACACAGCTCCAATTGTGTCTGCGAAAACGACTGAATTCTTGGTTACTGCATTATCTAGCACTATTCAGAGAATATCTATCTGGATGAGGTGCAATAAGATTGGTATTAATTATATCAAGTCCAATTGTGTAGTTTTTGGACGGTCGGGCAATTGTTATCCATAGATATCTTCGGTTGAAGCTGGGGCCCTTGCAATATGGAGGACATCAATTGTTCGATACCATGGATATCGAATATCGGCATTGACGTCGGTATTTTTGATATCATGGTATTATTACCGGTATTGTTGATATCATGGATATCGGTCTTATTGTGGATGAAATGCTCTCATTTATAGGTCATATGGAGAAAGTTTCACACATATTAGCTAGAAATGTTGGTATAATTCAAAAACCTAAGAATTGTTTCTTGAAGGAAACAATCAGTATATTATATTTTAGTTTAATCGACCCCTACATTTTGTATTTTACTTCAATGTGGCTGGGGAATTTCTCCTCAGTCCTTCGTCCAGTCCGAGCTTTGTAAAATATTGTTATTAGAATACTTGCTGATTTCGGCCCTTGCAAAGCGTATAGTGAGTCTTAAGTTAGGTTGAGAATACTTCCAACGGCTACTCTCCGTTATTTTTATACTTGTGTTTTAATTTATAATTGCGTCAGAGGTAAGTCGGGTTTCTCCCTAAATGTGTAGACACAAGATAATGAGGTTTACTCCCATGGTACAAGGTCAATGAATAAAATTTATGTTAATAATTTGGTTATGTCTAAGTCAGAGACTTGTTTTTAGAGGGGCTAAGTTATGGAATTCGTTAATTGAGAATATTAAAAGTAGTGATTAAAAGGAATTTAAAAAGTTGTTGGAATGATTTGTTTTCAAAATGTAATTTTAATCATTAATTTAATAGGATGCATAATTGATAAAGTAAAATGGTATTAAGTCATTAAGTTTTATGTTTTATTTTGGTTGATGTGTTTTAAGGAAGGAGTTGAGTTTTAAGTTAGTGGTAGCAGGGTACATGATATTGTAGTTGTGCTTTTTAACCTCTTCTGAGGTTAATACTACTAATAATAATTCACTACAGCACCAAGCCGCCTGAGGCCAACATAGCTACACACGCTCCATTCTAACCTATTCAAAGCCTTCCTCTTTATACACTCACAATTTCCCATTTCCCTTAAATCTTTCTTTATGACATCCTCCCACCCCAACCGTGGACGACCTGCTTTCTGTTTAGCCCTAGACGGTTGACCGGAAAGGGCCATCTTTGGAAATTTGGCCTCCTTCATCCGCAGAATGTGTCCTAGCTATCTCAACATTTCTCTCATCATTCCCCAAGAAAGCTGGATTGAACCATACTTTTCGTACAGCCTACTGTTTGAAATACGGTCAGTCAGCTGGGTAACCAAAACAATCAGTAGGTAATTTCTCTGGACAACATTTAGCAAATCTTCCTCCGTTTTTCAGAGCGCCCATTCTTCAGAATCATATTTGACCACTGTCATCACTGTAGCTTCCAATATTCTAATCTTGGTTCGTAGACTTATCTTCCTGTTCTTCCAAACTTTTTTCAACTGTAAAAAAAAAACACCCTGAGCCTTGGCTATTCTATTTCTAACATCTTCCCTGCTCCCACCGTCTTTACTAATAATAGCACCAAGGTAAGTGAGGCTGTCCACTTGATCGATCTTTTCGGTACCAAATGTCACCTTTTCATATTAACTTGTTCCTAGCCTTAGCAACATAGTCTTCTCAACAATAATTTTTAAACCTATTCTAGCACTCTGAACTCGCAAAACCTCTAAAAGTTCATTTTCATTCAATTCATTTTGTGCACACTTTCATCTAGGAAGCTTAAATTATCAACATAATCTAAGAGCAGGAGATTTACTTCCTCATTTGATTCCGTGTTCTTCCATTGCCTTTCCTGTGCCCCTTGGGACAAACTCCATCAAAATGATCAATATAAATGGGATAGAACACAATCCTGCTTAACTCCTGATTTAATACGAAACCAGCTACTAACCTCACCTTCTACCTTAACCGTCGCAGTATTATTCTCGTACATAGCACTAATCACTTCCATCTATTTGTCTGGTTTACAAAACAAGGATAAGACCTTCGCTAAAGCTCTTCTATCAGCTAAATCGAACGCTTGCTCATAATCTAAAAAACTGAGGAGTAAACGTGTTCGATGACTCAGGCACTTTTAAATTATTAACCTAAGAGTTAAAATTTGTCGACACATCCTCTACCCTTCCTAAAACTGCACTGTTCTTCTCTTAAAGCACTGTTCTTCTCTACAGCATTTCTCAGTCTAAAAAGTATCATCATACTAAGTAATCTGCTACCTACAGAGACCAGGCTAATGCCTCTATAATTACCACACTCACTCTTATTCCCTTTCTCATGGGTTAATGTTAATTATTATTATTTTTTTCCTATTTTTTGTCGTTGTTTGGTTATCTTTCCTCCATATGACACTGACAATTCGAGGGCGATTGGCAATTCTCTATGTTAAGTTTGTTGTTATTAAATTATATTAAATTAAAAATAAGTTAGCGTAATAGTGTTGAGTTAGTTAAATTGCCCTTGTCAAGCCCTTTCATAACGAAATTTTATTGCCCTTTCATAATGAATTGCCCTTTCATAATGAAATTTTATTTCATTATGAAATTTCGGTATAAAAGATACGGCTAGCTCCGTAAACATTTGTGCTTCACTAATGAAACTTAGAGAAATATATTTTTATAACCTTGCAGATAGTAATATTATGCCTAATTCTTAATATCCCTTCTTGGTCACTAAAAGTTTAACGCTTTGCTTCTTTGAAAAAAGAAAGCACATTGGAATCACACTCTTGGAAAAAGAAAGTACAATCCAATCACTTTCTTTGAAAAAACAAAGCACATCGGAATCACAATCTTGGAAAAAGAAAGCACAATCCAGTCACTTTCTTTAAAAAAAAAATCACATCGGAATCACAATCTTGGAAAAAGAAAGCACAATCCAATCACTTTCTTTAAAAAAGAAAGCACATCGGAATCACAATCTCGGAAAAAGAAAGCAGAATCCAATCACTTTCCTTGAAAAAAGAAAGCACATCAATTCACAATCTTGGAAATAGAAAGCACAATTCAATCAGTTTCTTTGAAAAATGAAAGCACAATCTTTTTTACAGTATTTCGCGCCCAGGCCTAAATTTGAAGGTATAAATACAAAGGAAAAAAAGACAGCTTGATGATGCTAGGCAATCTTTTACACATATATTTAGGTTGATGTTTCCCCTCACCAGTAAGAACATAGCCGTTTATCCTAAGATTTTAGCTCTGTGGTTTCCTTTAGATTTTTTCATGGGAAAAAGGAAGGAGCACGAATCGGGGAAGGCGGAGGCAGGTGAAGGAGCCCCCCTCTTTTATGTTTTGAGTTAATGCTTTTTTTGTCACCTCGTAAAAAAATAATCCTAACCCCTTACATTTTTGTGAATTGGTACCCCTGAAAAGGGATGGTTTTAGTCGTTTGATGACCGACAATGCACCTAAAGTTGCACTGTATACTATGAGTAAGCTTTCTGAGTAAAACAGCTGATTTATTAAAAAAGAAAGTGAGGTTTTCCTATAGCCATCGTTTTCCTAAATCTATCTGGTTCTACGGATTGCGGATTCCTAAATCCAATGCTAGGATAATGTAACGTTCACAATGAATCTAAAAATGACTTATTTAATTTATTACAAATATATTTTTGACAAATATAAAGAATGTTATCACTTTATTAATGCAATTAATTGTTCACTTGCATAAGCTATGTAGGCAATTAGGCACAAAAAAGACTTGCACACTGTGTGTGCATATATTAAATACGCATGGAAATTAAAACAACAAAAATAATACAACAGAAAATACTAAAATTGTGGGTGTTGTCGCATCTGCATCACTTTTAAACTTGTTTGACAATTCCTGGACGAGATCTAGCACATTAATATTCAAATCAACTACATTGCTTTCGTCATTGTTTGATGAAAGTGATGTAGTCGTCTCTTCTTCGAAGACAATAGCAGGGGTTGACCACGGGGGTAAATCCGCATCTTCTCTGTTCAATAGCCAAGGTCCACAAGTAGGAAAATTTTTGGGAACCGGGGGGAAGTCTTCTTGCTCACCTACTTTAAAAATTAGACCCATGCCAACTTCAACGTGAAAAGACAGATGGCAATGGAATAGCCAGTACCCTGAAAATACCAAATTCAAGAGAATAGCTTATAAAATAACAATGTTAATAATTTGTAAAACAATTAAATTAGCTTAATTAATACCTCTAAAAACATTTGTTAAGTTTGTATCTTCTTTTTCCACTATTAGTAAAAAAAAAAAAAAACAATAAATAAACAAGGACACGTTAAAAAGACTTTGAATAAGCTCTTGTTTAAAAGATGGCATTAGTAGTACTTCACATAGAGAATCTCAGACGGTGATGCAGTTGGGAGGGAGTACTCAATTTAATGCCCTGGTCACATCATTGTCAAACTTCGATAAAATCAAATTACGCATGCTTATCACGCAGATTATGCATGCCGTTCATATTTTCTTGAGCTAAACATTGTTCGACTATCAAGCATTAATGATAGACCAATGAAAGTTGAGACTTAAGGCATAATTTTTGAAAAAAGAAAAGATGGAAGCTTGGAACAGCAGTTTATATATCTATAACAGGAATCTGGAAGAACTTATTAAGTCTTATCTTTACTATTAATAGAGAATAACTGGGAATAAATTCGTGATAATAGAGGCTTTTCAAACAACTAATTAACATTCTAATTTTCTTTGAAATGCAAGTGTGATGCCCGCTTCTTTTCTTCTCCATAAATAAAAGGACTTGAGGTAATTCGCTTATATGCTAAATTTAAAGCTAAAGAAATTATGGGTCTTCTAACCCAGAAACCAATGGGTCTCTTTTCTTCAATTATCCCTCAAATCAAGTCTGGAATTGGTGCGGTAGGCATGCGTAATTTTGATTTTATCGAAAAGTGTGACAATGATGTGACCAGGGCATTAAATAAAGTAGCCTACTTCCTTCCAATTGCATCACCATCTGAAATTCAATGCAATAAAAATGGTCTTTTATTTCCATTATCATAAACAAAAGGGGGTTTTCAGCACCAACCTTCTTCCAAACACCAAAAT